>CM035439.1:113618953-113633953 GCA_020310875.1 Ceratopteris richardii | reverse complement strand
AGATGCTGAGGAGTGGGATATGATTCGCGACGACCATCAGCAGACTCCTGATCGATATCGTCAACAGCGCGATGCTGCAGCCACACATTTAGATACGGTTGGACCATCACATTTAGGCAGCGACGGATATGACACGATGCATTACGAGTTTGTAAGTACCATTTGGTTTATTGAATGTATTTGTGTTAAGATTTTCATGTATGTTCCTCTAACAGTTTGTATATTTGTTGCAGGAGCTGGCAATGGGTCATCCTCCAACACGAACGGAGGAGGCTTATGGATATCTTCATGGATTGACTGCACTATTGGAGGACTTGGAGGGACGTGGTGCGGTCGTTCATGGTAGCATTTGCAATGAGGTGATGAATTTATAAACTTGGTTTTTACTTTTTGTTTGTAAATCTCATGTGAATTTATCTCATTTCATGAATGTTCTTTGTTGTCGGACTACTGATATGGATGTTTCGATCATTCTGTGCATGTGTATGATAGTGGTGTGCCACAATTTTGTATGACAGTGGTGCACCAAAATTTTGTATTGGATTCTTATATGGCAGTGTGCTTTGCCACATTTTGTAAAAGCCTCATATTTGACAGTGGTTTGCCACACTCTTGTACATGCTTCATTTATGAAATATATAACTTCTTTTGTACATGGTTCATGGTTCATTCTCATTATCTCTTTTGTTTCCAATAATATTTTGCGTTATGAAATCATATTTCAATTTCCATTAGAGTACACATCACATGTACTTGGTTTTTTTTTGGCAGAGTGTATTGTCTTTTTCTAAACAACATCATTGTAATGTTGTTGTAGCAAAAGACAACACACACTGCCCATTTTTTTTTCAGATATGGTCGTTGGTATAAGTGAAAGTACTTCTACCAAGGTCATCGGAATAAGCGTTGGTACACCTAGTGAGTGGCGGTATGGGTGATGGTACAACTAGTATAGGTATCAGTATGGGCGTTCGTATGGGCGTCGATATTTCCAATGCTTATACCGATGCTCATACCCACGCTCATACCAATGCCCATACTGATGCCTATACAGGTGCCTTAGTTGCGACGTGCATACTGACACTTACATCGACATCGGGGCAAAAATGTGCCTGTTCAATTTCCTTAGTAAAAGCCTTGGTATACAGTTGATATCTTGTAGTGTGCAGAAAACAAAAGATTGTATATTGATGGAAGGCCTCACACACATGGAAATATAGTAGGTTTCATTAAAAAATAGTCAAGAATATAGTAGTTCAATGAAAAAATGAACATTTGAAGAGCATGAAAATAGTCATGCATCACCATACATGGGTAGAGATGTAGCAAGATACATAGTTGTCAATGCTATTACTTCATTACATAATGGTGATGAACTATTAGTGAATTATAGATCGTGTAGAACTCCAAGAGACCTTTTAGAGAGCAATGAAAAATTTCTATCCACCAATCCTATGTTGCAATAAAAACTCTAATTAATTAAAACTCTTTTCAAATTAAATTACATCTTTAAATTTGTGTTTTTATTTTATTTTTCATTCATGTATGGCATACTAATGATTTTCATTAATGTACAGATTCGAATGTATGATATTGATGATCTTCCACCACACAATTCAAAGTTCCTAGTAAGTTCTCATTTATGAGAAGTATCCATGAAGAGGCTATGCAAAAGTGATCCTGTAGAATATGCAAGACTGAAAGAATTATATTCAAAAGAAGATAAAGCACAAGATTTTTGTGATGATGATGATGATGATGGCATGGAAGATTTTATCAAGAAGTTGTATCAAAATGACAACGAAATCTTTGATATTCCAAAAATGAGAAATATCTTCAAGAAGAATTTCTAAAGCATATATATGAAGGAAGTGGTTTGATACGATTACGTGAAATCTTACTTATTCTCAATCTTCCAAATTCTTTTGGATGGAGTAATGTATCTATTTTGACACTATCAAGGTATATTGTTTTTCTTCTATCTATTTATATATATACACACATACACATACAAATATATACATACACACACATACAGACATACACATACACATATACATGCATATAAACATTAACAAACACATACACATACATGCACATACACATATACACTCTATATACATATATATACACACATACACATACACATACATACATACACACATACACACACATACATGCATATACACATATACATATACACATACACATACACACACATACATGCATAAACACACATACACACACACATATATATACACATACACATAAATACATAGACACTCACATACATGCACACACATACACATATACATGCGTACACACACATACACATATATAGACATACATACATACACATACAGATATAGATACATACAGATACACATACTCATATGCACACATACATGCATATACACACATACATATACACACATACATATACACACATATACACATACACATACATATGCATACAAATATACACACATACATACATGCATACATACATATACATACACATAGAGATACACACACATACACATACATACACATTTATTTATTTATTTATTTTCATTCATAATACTTTATTTTCATGAACTTGTAAGTTACTATCTAAAACGTTTTTACCAAGCAACAATATTCTTCCTCTATCACATGATGAAATGAAAAAGATAATCAACAATCTTGGTACATATTATCATTGTATACATGCATGTCCTAATGATCGTATTTTATATAGAGGTGAATATGTAGACTCTTTTACAAGTCCAAAATGTGAATCTTCTTGATATAAGGATGAAGAGGGTCAAATCCCAAAAATGGTATTAATACATTTTCCATTAGATCCATGAATCATTAGCCCATGAATTAAACATATGTGTCAAACCCTTGAATTATCAAAGCTTTTGACATGGGGATTTGGTCATAAAAGTACTGGTGGAGTAATGAGAATTCTAATAGATAGTGCAACTTTTTAATGTACTAATTCTAGATAGCCCAGTTTTGCATGAGAGCCATACAATCTAAAGTTAGTTGTTGCATTAGATAGGGTTAATCCATTTTCGATGAAATCTAGTAAATGGTCAACATAACATCAACTACAATCTTGTGCCATACCTTAGCATTAACAAGAACATTTAATGCTTTTACTTTTAATCCCAAGGAGAAGACAAGTTAAAGACTTGAATGTATATCTTGCTCCTATCATTGAAGATCTCCAAGAGTTATGAAGAGACATTAATGTCATTGATGTATAGAAAAACATTAATCAAAGATGCATTATGGTTCATGTAATGAAGAGACATTAATGTCATTGATGTATAGAAAAACATTAATCAAAGACACATTATGGTTCATGTAATTATGGCTTGGACTATACATGATTTTCCAATATGTGATGTCTATTCGTGTAATGATGTAATTTTTAAATTTAATATATATACATACAATTGTATGTGACTTAATCTAATTATATTTTTGTGGCTTTCATGCATGCAAGAATATCTTGTAAGGGATATAACACTACAACATATCAGGCGTATACCGAGGCTTCTACCGAGGAAAATGAACGGGCGCGATTTTGCTCCGACGTCGGTGTAAGGGTCGGTGTAGGCGTCGAAACCAAAGCGTTGGTATAAGCATCGGTATAAGCGTCGGTATATGCGTCCGTATAAGCGTCGGTATATGCGTCGGTATAAGCGATGGTATAAACGATGGTATAAGCCATGGTATGCCCCTAGGCAAAAAAGTCGGTATAAGCATCGGTATGTGCCTGGGGATACCGACGCTTAGACCGTCGCCTATACCGACGACCATATCTGCAAAATTTTTTTGGGCAGAGTGTGTTGTCTCTTGCTACAGCAACATTCCCATGCTGCTGTGTAGCAAAAGACAATCCACTCTGCCCAAGAAAAACCCAACTACATGTGACATGTATGACAAGCAACAAAAAAATGATTTGATAAAGTAAAACATACTGTCAAATACAAAAGACGTGAGCAAAATGAATCATGAATCGTGTACAAAGAAATGGGACACATAGACATGATATTTATGAACAACAACTAGAACACATGTATATGTGTGTCTGCCTATGTATATACATGTGTATGTGTACATGTATTATGTGTGTATATTTCTATATGTGTAAATATTTATCTACATGTGTAAAAACCATAAAACCCTAATCCTAAAGACCTAAACCTAAAACAGGTGTATGTGTGTATGCTTGTATATGTATATGTGTAGGTGAATATATATATGTGTATGTGTGTGTATGCATATGTGTATCTATGTAAAAATCCTAAAACCCTAATTCTGAAGACCTAGACCTAAAACATGTATGTGTGTGTATGTGTGTATGCACGTGTATATATATGTGTGTGTGCATATGTATTATGTGTTCATATGTGTATATGTGTGTATGCATGTGTGTATATATGTAAAAGCCAAAAACCCTAACCCTAACCCTAAAACATGAATATGTCTGTATGTATATGTCACGTGTGTGTATGTATGCATGTGTGTGCGTGTGACTCTCTCTCTCTCTCTATGTGTATGTGTGTATGTATGTATGTATGTATGTATGTATGTATGCGTGTCTGTATGTATGTATGCATGTGTGTGTATGTATGTGTATGTGTATGCATATGTGTATGTGTATGTGTATGTGTATGTGTATGTGTATGTGTATGTGTATGTGTATGTGTATGTGTATGTGTATGTGTATGTGTATGTGTATGTGTATGTGTATGTGTATGTGTATGTGTATGTGTATGTGTATGTGTATGTGTATATGTATGTGTATGTGTATGTGTATGTGTATGTGTATGTGTATGTGTATGTGTATGTGTATGTGTATATGTGTATATGTGTATGTGTATGTGTATGTGTATGTGTATGTGTATGTGTATGTGTGTATGCATGTGTATATGTAAGCATGTGTGTATGTATTATGTGTGTATATGTGTAAAAGTAAAAAACCCTAATCCTAAAACCCTAACCCTAAAACATGTATATGTGTGTTTGTGTGGATGTATATGTGATGTGTGTGTATGTGTATGTGCATGTATGCATGTGTGTGTACACGTGTGTGCATGTATATGTGTGTGTGTATATGTGTATATATGTAAAACCCAAAAACCCTAACCCTAACCCTAAAACATGCATATGTGTGTATGTATATGTCACGTGTGTGTATGTATGCATGTGTGTGCGTGTGACTCTCTCTCTCTCTCTATGTGTATGTGTGTATGTATGCATGTATGTATGTATGTGTGTCTGTATGTATGTATGCATGTGTGTGTATGTATGTGTATGTGTATGTGTATGTGTATGTGTATGTGTATGTGTATGTGCATGTGTATGTGTATGTGTATGTGTATGTGTATGTGTATGTGTATGTGTATGTGTATGTGTATGTGTATGTGTATGTGTATGTGTATGTGTATGTGTATGTGTATGTGTATGTGTATGTGTATGTGTATGTGTATGTGTATGTGTATGTGTATGTGTATGTGTATGTGTATGTGTATGTGTATGTGTATGTGTTGTGTATGTGTGTGTGTATGTGTATGTGTATGTGTATGTGTATGTGTATGTGTATGTGTATGTGTATGTGTATGTGTATGTGTATGTGTATGTGTATGTGTATGTGTATGTGTATGTGTATGTGTATGTGTATGCATATGTGTATGTATCTCTGTGTATGTATCTCTATGTCTCTCTCTTTGCATATGCATATGTGTATGTAATATGTATGCATCTGTGTGTATGTATCTCTATGTCTCTCTCTTTCTCTCTATCTATATCTCTCTCTTTATCTCTCTCTCTCTCTCTTTCATCTCTCTCTCTCCCTCTTTCTCTCTCTCTCTTAATCTCTCTCTCTATCTCTATTTATAATAAATAACAAAAAAATCACTTACATCGATGTAATTCTTTTGAACGCTCTCATCAAAGCCCAATTGACATCGTCTCTTGTCAAATTCCAAAGAATCAATGCCAAAAATCTCCTGCAAAACAAAAGAAAAGAGAAATTCAAAAACCCTAATTCTAAAACCCTAACCCTAAAACATGTATATGTGTGTATATGTGTATGTATATGTGATGTGTGTGTATGTGTATGTGCATGTATGCATGTGTGTATAGATATGTGAGTGAGTATACATATGTGAGTGTGTATTAATATGTGCATGTGTACGTAATATGCATGTGTGTATGTATGTATGTGTGTGTGTACATGCATATGTGTGTATGTATGTATACATATGCATGTGTGTATGCACATATGTGTGTGTATACATATGTGAGTGTGTATGTAATATGCATGTGTGTATGTATGTATGTGTGTGTGTACATGCATATGTGTGTGTATGTATGTATGCATATGCATGTGTATGCACATATGTGTGTGTATACATATGTGAGTGTGTATTTATATGTGTGTGTGTATGTAATATGCATGTGTGTATGCATGTATGTATGTGTGTGTACATGCAAATATGTGCGTATGTATCTCTCTCTTTCTTTCATCTCTCTCTCTCTATCTCACTCTATATCAATCGAAAACAAAACAAATCACTTACATCGATGTAATTGTTTGGAGAGTTGTCGTCAAAGTCCACTTAATGTTTTCCTTCCTCGAATTCCAAAGAACTGATGCCAAAAAGCTCTTGCAAAACAAAAGAAAAGAGAAATTCATAATCCCTAAGCCTAAAACCCTAACCCTAAAACATGTATATGTGTGTATGTATATGTGATGTGTGTGTATGTGTATGTGCATGTATGCATGTGTGTGTATACATATGTGAGTGAGTATATATTTGTGTGTGTGTATGTAATATGCATGTGCGTATGTATGTATGTGTGTGTGTACATGCATATGTGTGTGTATGTATGTATGCATATGCATGTGTGTATGCACATATGTATGTGTATACATATGTGAGTGTGTATGTAATATGCATGTGTGTATGTATGTATGTGTGTGTGTACATGCAAATATGTGTGTATGTATGTATGCATATGCATGTGTGTATGTGTGTGTGTACACGTGTGTATGTACATGTGTGTATACATGTATGTATGTATGTGAGTATGAGAATGAATATGTGTGTGTATGTATATGCATGTGTGTATCTAATATGCATGTGTGTATGTAATATGCATGTTTGTATGTAATATGCATGTATGTATGTATATGTGTGTATGCATGTGAGTATGTAATATGTATATGTATGTATATGCATGTGTGTATGTAATATGTATGTGAGTGTATATGTAATATGCATGTGTGTATGTAATATGTATGTGAGTATGTGTATGCATATGTGTGTGTATGTATGTATGCATCTCTCTCTCTATCTCATTCTCTTTCTATTTCATCTCTCTCTCTCTCTATCTTTATCTTTCATCTCTCTCTCTCTTTCTTTCTCTCTCTCTCTCTCTCTCTCTCTCTCCCTCTCTCTCTCTCTCTCTCTCTCTCTCTCTCTCTCCCTCTCTCTCTCTCTCTTTATGTTTCTCTAGATCTCTCTCTTTCTTTCATCTCTCTCTCTATCTCACTCTATATCAATTGAAAACAAAACAATCACTTACATCGATGTAATTGTATGGAGCGTTGTCATCAAGGTCCACTTAATGTTGCCCTTCGTCGAATTCCAAAGATTTGATGCCAAAAAGCTCCTGCAAAATGAAAGAGAAGAGAAATTAGAAAAGGGAAAACACAAAGAAAGAGAAAGGGTGCTACAGTATGTGCAATTCTTACCAAAATTTCAGATCTAAAGAAACAGAGATGTAGAGAAAGAGAGAGAGAGAGAGAGAGAGAGATGTGTGTACACAGTAGGTTCGGAATGTAGTTCGCGCACGCAAACTCAACAGTAGCAAAATTTGGTTCAAAATGCAAGCAGATGTCGAATTTTTGTTCTCGGGCCCGGTTAAAATTTGCCTCGATATAAGCGTCAGTATGAGCGTCGGTATAAGTGTCGGTATAAGCGTCGATAACTTACAGTAAAGTACCGACGCCTATACCGGCTGTCATACCGATGCCGTGTATACCGACGATTAAATGACCGTCGGTATTGCATCCGTGGTTTCTCAAGCATTTTCAACGGTCATACCGACGCCGAGGGGTGACCGTCGGTATGGGCAACGTCGGTATGCCCCTCATATGTTGTAGTGTAAGGAATGTCCTTATTGTGGTGATTGGTTGAGATCAATCTATAGTAAGAATGTCAACAAAAATATTTCTCTTTGTCATTGATGGTTGTCTAACGATCATCCATTATTACACAAGAGAGAAGCAATGTATTTTAATGGAAATATTGAAACCCATTAGTGTCCGAAATCAATGGCACATGTGCATTGGTATTGGAAATGGAAAAAAGGGCCTTATTTATATCCACAATCTGAAATCTTGAGGGAGGATGAAGAGGATGAGAATGTGAAGATTAGAGGTAAGGGATAATTTTCACTAGTAGAGAACGTGTCTATATGATATTCTTTGGAGTATTGGATAGAGTAAAGATATGTTATCTTCTTGATCCTATGCATATACTAAAAAATGGTGTTTATTCATTATGGCAACATCTTCTTGGATTCAAAGGCACAAAAACATCAAGATATGATTTAAAAAGTCAAAACTCAAAACCGAAGTTATGGCCAATTTTTGATAAAAAAATCAATAGGATACAACTTATGAGCCCGCTCCTTGGATACTTACTACAAAGGAGCTAAAAAGTTTTAACAATAGGATTCAATCAATTTGAATACCTGAATGATATGAATCATCTTTCCAAAACATGTTTAATTTGGATGAAAAGAGGTTATCTAGGTCAAAGATGCATGATTGGCATAATTTTTGAAGCTCATTCTAACTCTTATTATTGATGGATGTGCAACAAAAGGAGTATGAGAGTTGATCTATGATCTTGGATTGATGATAAGGTAATTATCATAGTTTTATGTTTAATATATAAGATTATTTGATCTCTTTTCTTTACAAATTAATTTTATTATCATTTAATTTATGATTGATAATAGGTGGTTTATATCAAAAGAAATTGATAGAGACTTGATCCCACAAAAGAAACAAAAATGCATAATGCTAGTATGTCTGATGGAGAAAGAGTTCCAACATCATTTCTTATTATTTAATTTCATTTATTAATCCATCTTGTGAAAGAAATAAGGATTGTAGGAGTTGTAAACACTCGATGGATGGTTTGGGTCGAGTGAAGGTTATGTACAACAAAGAGTAAAACTAGAAGGATCTTTGGCAAAGGGATGGATACTTGAGTAGTGGTACTGTATTAGTGAATACCTTCAAAGATTTCATGAAGAAGGTCCACATGCATGGAATAATGAATCTTCTTCAAAATTGATAGATGAGGTATTATTAGGTAAGGGAGTTCCATTTCAATATGTGTTGCAAGAAAAAAGTGACATCTCTAGTTTTTTTGCATATAATAGCAATTACATGCAAGCATTCATTAATGAGTATAAACATGAACTTAAAAATATCAAAAGTAAAAACTGGAAAAACAAAAGATATAGACATAATCTTTATAGTAATGAGAATAGAGATATATCTTCTTTCACGAATATGCTATATACTTGTATGCAACAAGTGAATGCAAAATAATGAACCAATCTCATATGAGAAGAGGGATTTAATGATTGATTGTGAAAGAAAAATAATTTGATTCTACTAATATTCTATTTTTGCACATATATGTATATTAGTTCCTCCTCTAATAAGTTATTTATTATTGTAGATCCCAATGTTCACTAATATGTGGGATTATGAACAACATATCATAATCAAAGTTAATTATTTTTTATCTAAAATAGAAGATTCTAGCTTGTTGCTTATTTCAAGAAATTATCACATGTTGGTTCAAAAGATACAAACCTTTTAGTAGGCACTATTGTTGGTATCTACAAATATCATTTTGTATCTTCGAAGAGGTTCGAAAAAATATATTTTTTACAATAAAGTTTATTATATTTTAAGCACATAATAATAAAGTTTTGTGTTTTTATATATTGAAAGGTTATTTTGAAGGTTCATTGGTTTCTAGCTTGGTATAAAGGTAAGAATTCCACACTGATATGGTAATTATCTAGCTAGATTTTGGGTAGTTGACTCTTTGAAAATAATGTGATTAACAAGAGAACTGTATATTCTTCCTAGTCCTATTGGATAAGCACTTCTCGTAAAAACCCTGATGCTCAACCTTGGTGGAAGTCGTTCATGTCTAGCCTAGTCATTAGTCATTATTTGACATCTTTATTGTTAGACATATCAAAGAAATTCATATTGACTATTCATTATCAAATATTGATTGATCGACATCTTACAGAGAAATTATGATCATTCTACATAACATCGATAATAATCTACTTGATGAGAATCATAATAGTCTACATGCTTATTCTATGGATGAAGTAGAGGAACTACTAGAAATCCATATTAGTCCATCAAAAAATGATGTGATTTATGAGAATACAAATTTAATACTATATGATGGTAAAGATAATGAAGATGATACTATATTAATGTCTTACCAAAATGATGGTAATAATGAAAAAACATCACTTAATCAAACAATAGATCCACTCTATTCATTTGGAATAAGAATGAATCCCACCATAGAGATTAAATATATTCTTTCAGGTAAGAACGTTATGCTTGGGGAAAGACATGTTTTTACCGAAGAGATCTTTAGCTTTGTAACTCTAGCTAACCACCTTTAACTTGAATCATTTGGATGGATATCAGATAGTAGATTCCCCTTTATTAAAATGGAATATGAGGTGAATCCCACCACATGGATGAAAACATGTTCTTTTAAGCTGGAACATGAAGCTTGGGGGTATGTCTACAATTTTGTATGTAGATTTTTCTTTTAGGACAAAAATATCTCCCATGTATGTATGCACCACAAATCATGGGTTGCTTAACACTTTCTAGAAAACATTACAAAGAAGGTCGATAATCCTTTTGTCCCCCTCATGGGGGGCGGACTTGCTTTTAATCTTGTTGCTCTTGAGGAAAAACACTCTATGATGTCTAAAAGGTAGGGGATTATTACCTTGTTCCAACTCTTCCATGTTGGTGCAAATATAGAAGTCTACACATTTGGCTTAGCATGGAAGACATTGTGTGGAAGCACTAGATGATTCATGTGAACCGTAGCTTGTAACTTCTTGATCATTTACCATTGTAAAAGGTTAAATCCTTGAAGAATCTTGTAAAATCCTATATCTCGTGCAGTTAGGAAGAATATCAGTTATGAGTTCAATTGAGAGAATAACTCCTAAATCAATGAATTCACTTTTAGTTGGAGTCAAGTTTGAATTCAAAAATTCAAAACTTAGTGGAAACACTTATACAAAAGCTTTATAAAATACCGCGGTAGTGTGTGCCTCATTTAGAGCTCTCTCCTTGATCATTTCTAGAACTTGAGTAGTTTACACTATAGCTCACTCAATTCTCCATCATTGAGCATCAGTGCAATGCTAATGACTTTGTACAATCATGTTTTATAACACATCTATCTCATTGAACATCTCTGTTCACTTCTCTACTATGACTACTCAGAGAAGTCAACTTTGTCTAGTCATATCTCAGTGAATACTCAATGATTTTGCATAATATTTGGGTTTTTGGAATTGGCTTAAAGACTACTTTGTGCTTTCAAAGTTTCAAGGCATTTGGTTTAGGCATCTAGGAGAAACCATCTTCGAAGTGCTCACTGGTCATCTACTAGTTAGTCCCTAAAAAGTCGGGGGTAAGATCTAACACGTGATGTGTATGTGTGTATATGTGTATTGTATATGCATGTGAATGTGTGTATCCATGTACCTGTATGTGTGTATATGCGTGTATGTATGTGTATGTGTGTGCATGTGTATGCAATTGTATGTATGTGTATGTGTGCATGTGTGTGTACATGCAAGTATGCATGTGTGAGTATGTGCATATGTGTATGTGAATGTATGTGTGTGTATGTGAGGTTTTATATGTGTTTGTATGTGTGTATGTGTGACTATATGTATGTGAACGTAAATGTAGATAGAAAACCAAAAACCTAACAATTTTTGCTTCTACATAGGTAACCGGTTTGAGCTTACTTGTTTACCCAGTATTAGCTTAATTCTTTACCTGTATGTGTGTGTATATGTGTATGTGTTTATGGGTGTGTCTTTATGTATATGTTTGTATGTGTATGTGTATGTGTGTATGCACGTGTGTACGTATGAAATTCTATGTGTGTATGTATGTGTATGCATGTGTATATGTGTATGTGTTTGTGTGTATTTATATGTGTATGTGTATGTGTGCATGTGTGCATATATATGTTTGTATGTGCATGTATGTATATGTGTGTATGTGATTTTATGTGTGTGTACATGTGTATTTGTGTGTATGTGTGTATGCATATGTATGTGTATGTGTATGTGTGTGTATGTATATATATACCTATATGTAAGTGTATATTGTGTGTGTATGCAAATGTGTGTATGTGTGCGTATGCATGTGTGTGTGTATGCATGTGTGTATGTATGTATGCATATCTATGTGTAAGCATGTATGTGTGTGTATGCATGTGAGTGTATGTATGTGTATGTTTGTTTGTATGTTTGTTTGTATGTGTGTTTGTATGTGTGTGTGTATGTATGTGTCCGCACATGTGTGTGTCAGCACATGTGTGTGTATATGTTTATAGGTGTATGTGTGTGTGTGCATTTGTATATATATGTGTGTGTATGTGTATGTGTATGTGTATGTGTATGTGTATGTGTATGTGTATGTGTATGTCTGTGTATGCATGTGTATGTATATGTGCATGTGAGTGTATGTGTGTGTGTATATGTGTATGTAGGTGTGTATGTATGTGTATGCATGTGTGTATGTATTTATGCATGTGTATGTATGTTTATGTGTGTGTATGTAGATGTGTCTATATGTGTATGTGTATGCATGTGTGTATGTGCGTGTGTATACATGTGTATGCATGTGGGCATATGCATGTGTATGTATGTGTGTGTATGCATATGTGTGTATGTGTGCATGCATGTGTGTATGTATGCATGCATATGCATGTGTATGCGTATGTGTGTGTGTGTATGTATGCATGTGTATGCATATGTGTGTGTATGTGTATATGTGTGTATGTATGTGTAAGTATGTGTGGATGTGTCTGTATGTGTGTGTTGTGACTTTATGTGTGTGTATGCATATGTGTATCTATGTGTATATGTGTGTATGTATGTGTGAGTATGTTTGGATGTGACTGTATGTGTCTGTATATGCATATGTGTTTGTTGTGACTTTATGTGTGTGTTTATGCATATGTGTGTGTATGCATGTGTGTGTATGTGTATATGTATGTGTGTGTATGTATGGATGTGGCTATATGTGTGTGTATATGTGTATGTGTGTGTTGTGACTTTATGTGTGTGTGTGTATGTGTGTCTATGCATGTGTGTGTTTGTGTATGCATGTGTGAGTGAATTAGTTTGTGTATATGTGTACAAGTGGGTCTATGTGTGTGTATGTGTATATGCATGTGTACATGCATGTGTGTATGTATATGTGTGTGTATGATTATGTGTTTGTGTATGTATATGTGTGTGTATGTGTGTGTATCTGTGTGTATGCATATGTATTTATAGTGTGTATGTGAGTGTATATGTGCATGTATATGTGTTTGTGTGCATATGTATGTGTGTGTATGCATATGCATGTATCTGTATGTGTGTATGCATGTGAGTGCATGTGTGTCTATGTGTGTGTATGTATGTGAATGTGTGTGTATGTATATGTATGTGTATGTGTATGTGTGTGTATGCATGTGTATATATATGTGTATGTGACTTTATGTGTGTGTATATTTGTATGGGTGTGTGTGTGTATATGTGTGTGTATGTCTGTATGTGTGTATGTGTATATGTGTGTATGTATGTATGCATATACTTGTGTATGCAGGTGTGTATGTGTACGCATATGACTCTATGTATGTGTGTGAATATGTGTATGTGTATGTGCCTATGTGTGTGTGTTTATGTGTGTGTGTTTATGTGTGTGTATGTACATCTGTGTGTATGTGTATGTGTGTGTATGTATGTGTATGTGTGTGTGTAAGCATGTGTATGTATTTGTGTGTATGTGAGTGTATGTGTGTGTATATGTGTGTATATGTGTGTATGTGTGTGTATGATCGTGTGTGTGTGTGTGTATATGTGTGTATGCATGTGTGTATGTATGCATGGATATGCATGTGTGTACATGTGTTTTTTGTGCATGTGAGTGTATGTGTGTATGTATATGTGGGTGTATGTGTGTGTATGTGTGTGTATGTGTGTATGTGTATGTATAGAGATGTGTGTGTATGTGTAGGTGTGTGTACGTAGATGTGTGTGTATGTGTATGTGTGTACATGTGTACATATATGTGTGTGTACGTGTATATGTGTCTATGCATGTGTATTTATATGTGTGTATGTGTGTGTGTACATGTGTGTGTTTGTGTATGCATATGTGTGTGTATGCCTATGTATGTATGTATGCATATGCATGTGTGTGTATATATGCATGTGAGTGTATGTGTGTATATATGTGTGTGTATTTGGTTGTATGTATATATGTATCTATATATTTTTGTGTGTATACATGTGTATGCATGTGTTTACGTGATTGTATGTGTGTGTCTTTGATGTGTATGTATATATGCATGTGAGTTCATGTGTTTTTATATGTGTATGTGTGTGTGTTTATGTGTGTGTGTGTTTATGTGTGTGTGTGTTTATGTGTGTGTATGTAATTATGTGTGTGTATATGTATGTGTGTGTATGCATGTGTATGTGTGTGTGTGTGTATGTGAGCATCAATGTTTGTGTATATGTGTATGTGTGTATTTGTGTGTGTATATGTGTATGTGTTTGTGTGTATATGTGTGTGTGTATATGTGTGCATATGTACATGTGCATGTGTATGTAT
>CM035439.1:113466453-113613953 GCA_020310875.1 Ceratopteris richardii | reverse complement strand
GCAGCGGTGTTCATCATCATCAAATAAGGGCTATGTTCTAGTAGAGATTTGTCTCCAAATTTCCCGTTGGAAGGTGTGAAAGAGATGGATAGTAATGTTGGAAAATGCCAGAAATTTTGAAATTGTTTTATCTAGATTGGCAAGCTCTTCATGCTAAAAGTATCCTGAGTGTATAAAAATCTCTCATTTTTTGAGTGTGATTAAAATGCATTTTTGTTACTCAAATTGTTGCTTAAATTGAAGTTCAAGAGAAGACTGCATAAATTTCAAGGCAAGAATTGTGAAGTGCTTCACTTTGCACTACTGCCATTGAGGAATGTAAATTGGTGTTTTGGATTCATATGATTCATAACATCTTAGTAACTTTCCAATACCGGATATCAAGTGATGATGATAGATTGTAAGGGCTATTATTGGATGTATGGTTCTATTTAAAAAAAGTGTGCTTGTCATTGAAATGGTAGTTTTATATTGGTAAGAAACATGAATCTAATAAACTTTGTGATATGTCTTCAACATTCTAATAGAGTTGAAATTACGAAATGTAGGACAACATTTCTATTTGTGTTTGTTGTTGAATTGATGAAGCAATGCCTTCGTGCAGTTACTCGTTGACTAATATGTTGTAAAGATTGGACGTTGTTATCATAGAGTAATCATTGTTGTAAATATTGATAAAAATGATTTCATGGTGATGTGTGGGCTCTTGTCCCCTACATATTTTGTATGATTCCTTCATTAATCTACTTTTTTCTTGTTCTGTAAAAAATTAACTCTAGAAGTTAGATATGAGTAACATTTGAGGTTGTGGATAGTTGTTGGAGGTTCAAAAGTGGTGTCACGATGTTCATTTAGTTTCATATTTTTCATTCATTGTATCTAAAATCTTAGGTTTTGGATGATAGTTGCAAGTTTAAAAGTGGATAAGAAGTATACATATGTAAGGGATGGACCGCATATTGATTTTAGATGAACATACTCAATGTAAAATCAATATAACAAAGTAGACTGATGATTGGTAGATTTCACATATGTGACACTCTAATGACCATCATTAAAAGCCTCAAACCTAGTGTCATTTAATCAATGGTGTGTGCTCAATGATTTATGCAATGCAATGTGTAAAACTTGATGCAACAAAATTGTGCTGCATCAATCCTTACTATAGAAGGCCACTTTTTGTAGTGCATTTTACACAAAAATCCATCATGATTACATTTCATTTTGTACACCCACTTACTGATGATGGCCTTTTTGACTAGAGGCAAATCACATAAGATCCATGTACCATTCTTCATAACAACATCTATTTTGAGTAAATAGAAGACATCCAATTTTTTGAATTATGTGCTTCATCAATAGAAACATAGGTATTCTCATTAGAAAGACTAGGATGACCACTGCATAACTATTTGATGCAAAAAAAGCACTATGTGTGCCTAAACGAGTAGGATTTGACAAAGGTGCATCTAATTTCCTTTCTCTCAAAGTTTGCAACTGCCATTTAGGAACACTTTTTGCCTCTTCTATGCTGGCCCTCTCATCAACAAGTGCATCATGTAAATTTGCATAAAATATGGAATGATCTACATCATCAGTTGAAACCTGTAAAGATTGAGAACTTGCCTCATGTGGACCAACACTTGACTATCCATATGTAAAATGAGGTAGCAAAGTTTCATACACATCATTTGAGATAACTGATGTTTCCTTGATACATGAAAGTAAGGGTTGAATTGCATCCCCCATGAAAATAATGTCATGGCTAAGCCAACAAAAATAACATTTCTTTATCATCGGATGTTTTGTGGATGCATATGACGAACAACCTAGAAGACAGAGATGAACAAAAGATGGCTTACAACCATGACAAGCCTCATATGGAGTGATAGATTGCATAATTTTCTAGGACACCTATTAAGTACATATTTTGCAGACATAACAACCTCAAGCTAGAAGCTTTGTGGCATAGCCCTACTTTTGACCATACATCTTGCCATTTCCATGAGAGACCTCTTCCTTTCAAAAAATCCATTTTGTTGAGGTGTAAGAACACTGTTCACTAATGTTTTATCCTACTCTCTACTAGAAATGCATTAAACGTAGAAAGCATATCTCAATCAGAATGGAGGGTATCCATTTTACATGTAGACAAATTTCAATCCATAACTTCAAACTATCTAAAGCACATAAACACCTCAGAATTTCCTTTCAGCGGATAAACTCATGCATGCATGAAAATTCCATCAATGAAAGTTACAAACTATAAGTAATTCCCAAAATTTGAAGGTGTCTGCATAGGACCACATATATCACTATGAACAAGCTGCAATTTATGTGCAAATCTAACTAAACGATCTATTGAGAAAGAGCAATGCTGTATTTTTTCTATAATTTGGCCTTTATAGACATGTTTATAAGGTGCCTCAAGTTTGGGTAGAGGGTACATCATTTTATATTTTTGAAGGCAAATAAAACTAGCAAAATTCAGATGAACAAAGCATGCATGCCAAAGCTTTGCATATGAGATAGCATGATCATCATGAACTCCACATGCTAAAAATTCAAAGATTTTGCATAACTTATGAGCTTATACAACCCAATATATAAAATGCCTAAATCAATGATAACATCACCATTCAAGAGTTTATGAACTGTACATCGTTTTTCAATAAATTTGACAATGAAACCAATCTTGGCTAATGTTGAAACTCACAATATATTTCCTTGATCCATGGCACATATAATGCATCTGAAAAGGTGAAAGAACTACCATGAATAGGAGTTAGAATGATCTTTCCAACTTTTATTATAAGATAAAATGTGTTATTGACACATGTACGAGTATTCTCAAGTAAAGTGAAGAGAATGCATTGTGAGGTAATAGGTTTGGTTGCACCACAATAAAAATGCCAAACATCTGAGTCTGTCTTAGACATAAACTACTCATGAGAAGATGGCTCATAATTGCAATCAATGGTAAATGCCCATTCTTCATTTTGAACAAGATTACCAGACTTTGATTTGGGTATAGAGGCCTTTGCAACAACCATTTGAGCCTCTTTCTTCTTTTCCTTTTTTGTGGTCACTTTAGGACAACTCTTTATGACATGATCATTTGTCTTATAGTACTTGTAAAAGGGTTTTTGCATTTCTATTTTCATGTCATATTTTTCTTCCTTCTTTGATTGTGCAAGATTAGCAAAATTTTGCTTACTAGTAGATGAGATCCATTTACTTTTGCCCTTCTGACTAGCTAACAAAGATTGATCTACAACACACATAATTGACCAATTTTATCTAGAATAATCTTTGCGCAAAAAAAATAAAGATCAAATCCTCAAATTTTAAGGCATTTTGATTGCATTTAATCATCAACCAAGAATTAAACGAAAAACTTTGATATCAAATTGGAAGAATATTAATAATAATCTTTATAAGTGAACTATCTAGCAAGATCTTATGAGTGGAAATCAATTGCTCCTTCAAATCTTTGATCTTTGTCAAAAAACTATCCATTGAATCTCGTTCATTCATGTGCTCACTCTCCAAGTATTTTTGGCGGTAAGCAGCACAAGCCTCATTTCTTGCCTTGTATAATGTTGTACAAGTATCCCAAGCATCTTTTGCTATCATGGAGTAGCAAATGTGAGGAATAATGGCATGTTTGATAGAAAAAGCTATCAATGCATGTGCTTATGCATATCTACCATTCCAACGAAGTTGTTGTGAAATAGGTAAAATAGGAACCGCAACAAGACTAGGAAATCAAAGCTCATTATCTTCAACACTCTTTGCGTCACCTTCAATCACTATATTTATAGGCATAGTAGGTTTTTTTGAACACCCTACACAATATTCCTCAATCTTTTTGCGGTCAATACATGATGCATCATGTATGCCCACAATGTGTAATTAGTACCATTCAACTTATCCTCAAGAACCAACATATGAAATCATTAAGGGAAAAAATGAAATCTACATGGGCCTTGTAAGGATCCTTAATTTGTAGGGATTAAGCTTAATTTTGTTCTTGTTTAAGGGGACAAAGTGCATTTAATAGGGCACTTTTTAGTAGGCTTTTTTTAGGCTTTACTAGGTCTCTCTCTTTTTTCTTCTAGAGAGAGAGCAAGAGAATATACTTTCCACATCATCAAACTCGTGCATGTATTTGAATAAAAAAATGATTTTTTTTTTAAGTCTCATTTTTAGTGTATATTAACTCAAAAGGGCCTATTTTTTAATATATATGTCAGAAGTCACTTTTTTTGGTCCATTTTTTAAAGTTTCTTTTAGAAAAAGTATAATTTTTAAACTCCCTCCAAAAGTAAGTGCCAGATTATCAAATTCGTGACTATGCTTCTCCCAAAAAATGATTTTTTTCAAATTTCATCATTTTCAGCCATACATAGTGGAAAAATACACTTTAACTTAAACACATACAAGAAAACATATTTTTTGAGCAAAACATATGCTTTAGAGTCCCTTCCAACCAGTTTTCCATCTTTGTTTTTGATATTGTTGGTCATTTGCAAAGATGGTATTGACATGTATCCCAAAATTCATAGTAGAACGTACTCATGCTCCTGCATCAACAAGTATCCATGTTCGTGTGCCTAGAGATTTTGCTCCAAATACACGATGCAACAATGATGCTAATTCTCAAAATGAATGTCATGCAACTGGAGAAAAAAGCATTGATCTTTGGACTCATGGTTCACTATATCCTCTTGATCCAATATCTTCTTACCATCCAACATTCCATAACCTCTCAACTTTACTTCAGTTCATTGGTGCGGGTGAAGTTGGACTATTAGGTTACTGCAATCGATTATCTACACATTCACTTGCTACTGCTAAATATTGGTTCCAACAATATCAACTCCATCATATGAGGGTGGTCACTTTAGAAAGCACAATCATATCTTTACAAAACAACTTGCAGATTTTGAACAGAATATGGAAGCAAAAGAAAACACAATTTCAAAGTTAAATGCCAATCTCCAGCAACTGAAAGAGACTCCACTTGGTATGAGATATAGGAAAAGAGCATTGTCATCCTTTGAAGCTCTTTCAGTAGGTGGAGGAGCACACAAATGACGTATATATGCAATAAGGTGAGTGGTTTTTTTTACTTTTATATGTTTTAATGAAGATTTGTAATGGAATCTTTCATTGTGTAGGTCATTTATTCAAGACATAACTACGTCATCAACAACACAAGACCAATTCAAGCTGATGAATAGCTATATAAACAGCAAAGAAATCACTTCTGCTATAGACACGCCCATAGGAAAGTGTATTAGATTTGTTGTTGAAGTTGAGTTTTCAGAGAAGTTAAAAAACCTTATCAAAGTGCAAGATGTGCAGGCAATATGTGACAAAGTGGGCATCAGTAGAAATGGGTATACTGCAATGTACACCCTTATGAGACAAGTGTTACAAGCACAAGGTATTTCTCAAAGTATATTTCTATGCCCCTATAAACATAGAAGACATTATGTCTGCCTCTGTTTATCATCCAAATATTCCCAAGAAGCAATCAAAGATCCTATCTACACAAGGATTACTTATACTAAATTCAACAATATACTTGTGGATCTTTAGAAGCTTCAACAAGCAATGGTTTACTTTTATAGTTCAATAATCAAAGGTACCACTACTACATTTTATTTGGTGTTGAAGTTTTATTGCATTCAAGTGTCATATTAAGATAATGTTTTCTCTTTTGTGCAGATTGTAATGTTAAGTTAAAGTTCATACTAAAGCTTGATGAGTGCCAAATCATAAAGGGTCGGCGACTAGAAAGGTTGAGTGTGATACTAATGAATGAAGTTATGGACCATGCAATGAGTGATGAAACTTTAGGATCCACTTCCCATTTGACTTACAGTGTGCAATCAGAGAGAGATATCTGGTGGTTAGCTGCTATAGAAGTTCCCAAAGAAACAAACAATGTTATTTTGTGGATTTTTAGTAGGACTCCATGGATTACAGAAGTAATCTCTTCTCAAATACATGGGCAAAAGCTTTCCGTAGATGATATAGGTGATTTTGAGGTAGAATGGCATTTGGCTGGAGAACTTAAGAGTATAAAATGTATGTTAGGTTGTAAACAAGGAACATCTTCTCTCTATCCTTGCCCATATTGTACACAGGGTTACAACGGATCTAAGAGATAGTCTAAACCTACAAGGGCATTGATGAGAGTTGATGACTCTGAAGAAATTGATGAAACAGGCTCGTCGAATCGTAGAGAATGGGAGATATCACTTTTGAGGTGTCCAATGTTATAGGAACTAACTCGAAATAAAATAAGCAATGATTGGAACCCCATTATTTCATTTCCATTAGTCAATGTTTACTTTCGTACTTTGCATGCATTCATGAGGATCTTTGATAGGCCTTTAAGCTCCATGTTGAATATGCATTTGCAATGAAACCACTTGAGAGGTCTACAATAGCAATCCAAAAAATAGAAGATCATTTGAATTCTATTGGTTGTCATGGTGGCCATGTATCTTTAGTTGTTAAGAAGTATGGTGAGTCTCAAGAGATTTTACAACAAGTTTCAATGACTAGGAAGAAGGCAAGACGTTTCTTTAAAAGAGATGTGAATAGTCAAGATGATGGGAAATGGAAGCTTTGGAAGGACCTCTGTTCAATTACGACAGACAATGATAGTCTGGTTGATCTCATTAATAAGAGAAAGAAGGTTTGGTCATTGTTAGATCAATTATTACATTTGATGGGTTTGGTTTCTACTAATGCTTCACAACGAGAATTATTCCAAGTGACTTTGAAGGAGTTTACAGAGTCATTCATCTTGTCTTGGGGAGAAAGCAACATTACACGTTACATAGTAAGTTTTGCTTATATTTTTTTATTTGGTCTTGAACACCATGTGTATATCTTATTGACCAGATCATAGCATATTCTTTTTGCACATGGAGCATATTTTATGAATCGATATGGGTGAGTGGACATTTTTAGTACTCAAGGAATGGAGAAGTCACATTACAGGGCTAGAGGTGTTTACTTTAAAAACATTCATCATGGGGGTGGTCTACTCCAATCAAACTATTTAGAAGAAATGTTCAACTCATTTTTTCATGGGACATTCGCTGGAAAATATGTAATGGAACGAGCATGTGAGTTACGAATAGCAAAGATTACACAAAAGCTACAACATGATATTGCAAGAGAGAAGTGGACGTCACATCAAGACCGCTACATCATGCCCAATGGCATTCACAAAGAGTCCGCGAGGGTTCTGCTTGGAAATAGTTTCCCAACTGTTAAAATGCATTATTTTTTTCAAGGTTTTTATAACTCCTTTCACTTCAAATAAACTTTCAATGTTTTTGTGAATCAACGTTTAATGTTTTAAAACTAATTTTTATCCATTTAAGTGTGAACATGACAATTCTTAAGTGAAAGGCTATAAATAAAGGTGTCCTTCCTCATTTTACCACTTTACATCCTAAGAGAATGGCACACACAAAGGAGACTGCTAGAAAGGATCATGTTGTCTACCCTAGCCATGTGTAAGGTACTCAGCACCCAACATGGATGACACCCCATAAGAAGCGTTGAACCACAAGCCACTCTTCAAGATGAAACTCGGGTGCAGGGACACACTCTGGTAGCATTCCATCATGGGGGGATGAAGCTTCACAAGAGAGAGATGTAACACAAGAAATAAATTATTCCCCTCCCATATCTGATGATGAGCCCCCACTGAGGACACCACTCAAGGCAAGGCCCAAACAATGAGGACGCATGCAAGTTGTGATGGAGATAACATCAAATTTAGAGAGTTCCGCAGATGAATAAAGTGTTAACGAGCCACCAAGGAACCATGATCATATCCCTGTGAACCGTTGAGTAACACAATGAGGCAAGACACTCCGTGCAGGACAAGGACAAAGACCAATGGATGATGCCATTGGCATCACTACTTGTAAGTATGATATCATCAACATACACACATAGGTATATCACCTCTAAATTAGTTCTCTTGACAAACAAAGAAGTATCTGCTTTGCTCATCATGAATCCTTGATCTTGAAGATATGTAGTTAACCTATGGTTCCATGCCCTAGGTTCCTGCTTCAATCCATAAAGAGCTTAGTTCAATTTACATACATAATTTACCTTGCTTGGGCCTTCATAACCAGGAGGTTGAGCCATGTAAACCTCTTCTGAAATCCAACCATTAAGGAAAGAATCTTTTACATCCAATTGGTACATATTCCAATTCCTTGATGCAGCCACACTTACCAATACTCTGATGGTTGGCATTTTAGCCACAGCTGAGAATGTCTCTTCATAATGAACTCCTTGGGTTTTTGCAAAACCTTTATCCACAAGTCTAGCTTTATATCTCTTTATGGATCCATCTGAGTTTCTCTTGATTTTGTAAATCCATCTAGAGTCATTTACCTTCATTGATTCCTTCTTTGGCACTAGCTCCCAAGTATCATTCTCCTTGAGTGCTTCTATTTCTTCATCTATAGCTTCCTTCCATTTTGCCTTCGTCTTTGCTTCTTCATATGATGTAGGTTCTTGAAATGATAAATCCTTAGCAAGATAAATGGAGTGCTTAGTAACTAAAGAAGTGTCATACCCATATCTGATTGGTTTCTTACTTTCCCTTTGTGATCTCCTTAGAGCTTGGTTGGATGATTCAGGTAAGTCTTCCAACCTCTTCATCTTGGCCTTGCCCTTTGATTTCCATGCCTTGAATTCTTCTAGATTGATGGTGTCCTCATCATCTAATTTGATAACTTTTATTTCGCTTGGCTTCTCCTTGGTGAGGCTTGGAAATTCCTCTTCCAAGTCATATGGCAACTTGACTTTCCTGCATTCACTTTCAAACCAAGAGTCATTCTCATCAAACAAAATATCTCTACTGACCATAAGGCCCTTGTTGGATGGATTATAAAACTTGTATCCTTTTTTATATAAATCATACCCTATGAAGGTGCACTTCTCTGCCTTAGGGTCTAGCTTACCTCTGTTTTGAGATGGGATATACACATAAGCAACACATCCAAAGCTACAATGATCAAGTGATGGCCTCCTACCATGCCATGCTTCATATGGGGTCATCCCATCAAGTGATTTGTGTTGATGTATGAAACATCACAAGAAATGAATTAATGTGAAACTAGACCACCTCTATGGTCATGATTAACTCAATGATTCTTCAAAATTTGAGAAAAGATTGCTTAAACTGAGAACTTTGCTTCCACAGAAATTTCTAGTCATTGAAATGATATACCTTCACTATTTTGCTTATTTCTGTTAGCACAAAAATCATTTCTCATAGATCTTTAATTGAATAAAAGTAGAAGAGAAGAGCTTTTCAACAGGCTATTATTTCCAAGAAACGGAGCACTAGACATCAAGTTATGGCCTTCACAATATCACCTTATAAGAGGTGCCAAAACTTGAAAAGTTGTCTATTTAAGTAAAAATTATGTCCCTATAATGAAAATTCGATGCCTAGCATCGATTTGCAACAAGAATTTGATGCCAAGCAGCAAATTCATGTGTTTTAAGCCACTTGTTAGCATCTGAAATACCCGCTTGAACACAAGGTATGATCAAAACCACTTTTATGTGGGAAGTCGATGTTAGGCATGGACTTTATGCTAAAACTTGATGCCAAGCATCGAGTTGCTCCACAAAGCTCATGTTTTCAAGAGGATTCAACAATAAATAAAAACTCAAAAAATAAAACAAAGACTTATCAACAGAAACTCGATGTCAGGCATCAAGTGACTTGGAAAACGTCAAATTTTGAACTCATCACACAATAGGCAAAGCATGGAGATGGAGGAGAGAGTCTCATACACAGAACTTTACTTAGTTCTTCTCATAGCTATGAAAAACTCAAAAGTTTATAGGTGCTTTTTCACGTAGAGAAGCATGACTATTTCAATCATACAAAATGAACTCCTACTAACATTCTCTCTCTCCCTCTCGCATCAGTTGATATAAACTAACTAATTTAGATTTTCTCAATCTCGTGATTTTCAAAACTTTGGAACTAAAGTTAAAACTAACTTTATAATTATATTACATGTGTGAAATTGTCCCTTCACATGGCCATGTGATTTTCTTCTTTGACCTTCATATTTATGTCCAATTTGTGATTGGTTCTCTAACAGCTCACCCTCAATCACTAATTGGCATTCTTTGTTTCTTCATGTCTTCTTCTTTTCTTTTTACTTATGCCATACTTTTGAATCTAGTAGTCTTCACACCATCCAAGTTATTTGTCATTATATCTGCTATCTGATCCTTTATATGTACTCCACTTCAATTTCTTTCTCCATTACCTTTTCTCTCAGGAAATGATAATGTATCTCTATATGTTTTGTTCTTGCATAATATTGGATTTGCTGCAAGATAAAGTGAACTCATGTTATCTCCATGTTATCAATGCCCAAGCTTTTGAATAATGTCTGCATCCATAGGACCTCCTTAGCTACTTCTACAAGTCCTTTGTACTCAGGTTCAATTGATGATAATGCTATTGTATGTTGTTTCTTTGAACACCAACTTACAAGCTTATCACCAATGTATATCATGTATCCATGTGTCGATCTTCTATCATCTTGATTACCTGACTAGTCTGAGTCAGTATAGACTCTCAACTTCAAATCTGAAGTAAAAGGATAATATAATCCTTCCTTTATGGTTCCTTTGATATATCTGAGAACTCTTTGACCTGCAATCCAATGAGGATCCTTTTGACATTGCATGAATTATGACAAAACTCCCACTGCATAACTAAGATCAGGTCTTGTTAGTGTAGCATAAATCATAATACCCACAAGAGATTGATACTTCCTCATATCTTTGTATTCTGCACCATCATATTCACTGAGCTTGTGATTAACTTCAAGTGGAGTTGAAGCTTCTTTGCAATTTTCCATACCAAACTTCTTTAATAGATTCAGAAGATACCTTTCTTGTGATACATATATGCCACGATCTGTAGAGGTGACTTCCATACCAAGAAAGTATGGTAACTTTCCTAGATCACTGATCTTGGATTCTTTTTCAAGTAATGTCTTTACCTCCTTGATTCCTTTATTTGAAGTACCTGTGATTATATGTCATCTACATAAATACAAATGTAGATTGTACCTTCATCTGTTCTTTTGATGAGTAGATTTGGATATGCTTTTAAACTTTGATATCCAAGATCATTAAGATACTTTGCCAATCTATAGTTCCATGCTCTTGGAGCTTGCTTCAATCCATAGAGTGTTATTCTCAATCTGCAAACAAAATTTGGATACCTGGAATCTATAAAGCCTTGAGGTTGTTCCATGTATATCTCATCTGATATGTATCCATTCAAAAATGCAATCTTTATATCCAGTTGACTTAGAGTCCATCCTTTTGAAGTTGCAATAGCAATGATTGTCCTTATAAATGACATCTTGGCTACAAGACTAAATATCTCATCATAATCTATGCCATAGGTTTGGGCATAGCCTTTCACCACCAATCTAGCTTTGTATCTGGCTATACTTCCATCTGCAAGCTTTTTCACTTTATAAATCCATTTATTTCCAATTACCTTCTTACCATTTGGTTTAGGAACAATTTCCCATGTCTTGTTCTCCTCTAGTGCATTGAATTCTTCCTTCATTGATTCTTCCCATTGCTTCTTACCGTTTGCTTCATCATAGTCTTGAGGTTCTTCATAATCTTTGACCATATATGCATAGTTCTTCTAAGTTATGTAAGATGTATCATAAGAATATCTTTCTGGTTGCCTTCTTGTCCTACTTGACCTTCTTGGTTCACATTCTTCATGTGTGGTTGGATACACCTCTTGATCAAATATAGGATCATCTTCATTTCTTCTTGTTAATCCACTTCTGGATGTACTTGCTTGCATATAGTCTTCATCTTCATTCACCTGCACACTTGATTTTCCTTTTTCACATCTTCTTACCTCTTCTTCAAATTCTTCAATTGTATAACTTTGATTTGCATACCAAATTTTTTGTTCATCAAATGTAACATCTCTAGAAACAAGAAATTGTTTGGTTAGAGGATTCCATAACCTGTAACCCATCTGCTTTTCATCATAACCAACGAACACATATTTTTCTACCTTTGGTTCAAGTTTATGTCTAAGCTCTGATGGCACATAAGCATATGCGATTGATCCAAAAACTTTACAATGATCTAGTGTTGGTTTCTTACCTCACCAAGCTTCATATGGAGTCATTCCATTTAGAGTTGCACATGGTAATCTATTCACAAGATATGTAGCTATATTTACAGCCTCAGCCCAAAGATGATTTGGACAATTCTTTTCCTTCAGCATAGCTCTAGCAAACTCAACCAAAGTCATGTTTCTTCTTTCTAGTATACCATTTTGTTGTGGTGTATACCTACAAGTTATTTCTCTCTTAATACCTGCATTCCAAAGATAATCATTGAACTCTTGGGAGAAGTATTCTCCCCCTCTATAAGAAACTCATGATTACAACCACCACGTGCTAGAGAGATGACTCTCCTCCCAACCAAGTGCCTCTATATATAGCTCTCTCCAAGGGACTGCCTTCGTAGGAAGGTGGATACTAGCCAGCCATGTGTTTGCCATGTAACATCATGTGCGCCAAGGGTCCCGGTCAACTCGAGTTAACTCAAGTGGATGCTTCTAGAAGGCTCTAGAGCTCTTTGGGCAAAACACTCTCCCCATGTTTCCCATGGGGATTGAACCCAAGACCTCCTCCTTCACATCCTTGAGACTTAACCACTAAGCTAAGTGGATCACTTGTTCACAATAGCACAAGACCTCCTAGTAAGTCTAAACTCGAGATCTTTGGTCATACACACGGATGACCCAACAGTGTCCGATTTCAAATCTGTTTGAAGCAGTCGGATCCTTAGATCATACACTTACTTTATTACATTCTTCCCCCCTTGGAAAATATTTTCGTCCTAAAAAATAGAGCTATATATATACTGTAGGCAACCCCCAAGCCTCATGTTCTAAAACTCAAAGAACATGGTCATGTTCTAGAACTGGAAGAACATGTCTCATCTCTGTGGTGACATCCCTGCCCAAATGATTCAAAAAACTATCACGCTTTATACGTTGATAAACTAGTCAAAGTATAAAGTAGTGAATGAATAATAAGGGTGGATCTAAAAGCATCCCTGGCCAATTCATAGTTTCTCGATGTGCGATCTAGACACAACCATGTGAACTGGGTGGATTCAAATTACTAGTCCATTTTTGGGCATGACTTGTGCATGGACTTAGTAACAAAGGTGGGATTGTTATCCCTCGTAAGAATTTGAGAACTCTTGATTCACTTGAATTTGTTTTGGAGAACTTGAAGTTTGGTTGTCCTAAACATTTAACTTAAATGTTTGTACAATGGTTTACTTTGATCCAACAATTACTTGATTTTTTCACCCGTCTAGAGGACTACTTTGTCCTAATGGGTTTAAAAATCCTATGTAAACTGTAGGAGAAAGTTTACCATCTTTGTTGAGTCAACCATACTATAATTTGTCCAACTCAAATTCAAAATGAAAATTTTCCAACTTAGGATACTTTTCTCAAAGACTTTTAACTCAAATTTCTTGGGAATTGTCAATCAATTCTTAACTTCTCTATTCTAGAGTATACTAGACTCTAGGAAATCATTTATGCTATAACTTGAAGCAAACTCAAATAAATAAGTCCACTTAGACTTATTATCTTTTGAAGATTGAAAAGGTTCTTGTACATAACATCTATTTAGGATGTTCAATTTAGTTATGTAATTCTAATTGGCTAACTCTGATCTTTTGCAAAAAGAATCAGATACCATGTCTGAGCCAATTTCAAAGGATTTGGAAAGCGGAAAGAAATAACTAAAACTCTGTACAACCAATTCAACTTTGAAGATACATAAACTTGCTATGAGTCAAAGTCTAGGTGACTCAGGACTTTAACTTCTCAAAGATCTGTTTCAACAAGGTATTGAAGCATTTTCTTTATCTTTAAGAGAAATAAACTAGATTCTCAAAAAGATTCAAAGCAACTCGAAAACATCATCCAACCACAAGATACTAGTGTGGTAACCAACATCAGTGTGTCGACCCACTGAGGTTCTATTGATGAGTTTAATATTCACATAATGCTTCTCTTGAGACTAAGTTCAGGTCACATTCAATCTTTCCGACTCCTTATCGGGAATGCAATTTTTATGCATTTCTTTGAGTCAAAAGAGTGAATTTACCAATTTTACACTAGGAACTTGATGCTTGACTTAGTCAATCAAATCCTTAGTTGAAAAGATCAACTCAAAATCAAATTCCAACTTCTTTCAGAAATTTATGAAATATTTCCGAATTAACAACACTTTATCTTGAAGTGTTTCAAGAAGATCTTGCAAGTTACTTACTTCATATCTTCTATTTTCTTTATCTTGAAGTATCTTGAGATACTAATTTTATTCTCCTTGAATTTAAACTTATTCTTTGAAGTTTTAAAACGGTCTAATGTCCCATACCATCTTTCCAACATCAATATGAGTATAAAATCTGGTGTCCCATACCACCCTATTTTATATTCACATTAATGTGTGGGTGATACTTATCCTAAAGTCTAAACATATCTTGATAGAGTACTGTATTTCTTCAATTAAAGTTTTAGGCATTACCTCTAACTTGATATTCTAGGTTTTGATACCTTCACATGATTGGTTCACGATCTTGTGCTTTCCTTTGGAAACTTGAAAACCTTTTGATGGAATATCCATCCTTCTTTACTAGCGTTTTCAAATGAAAACCAAATAGAATTCCAAGTACTTGAATTTTCATAGATTCAAGCTCAATTGGTTTATTCTTGAACAATTTGTAGTGACAAGAGCTTATGACTTCTTGTCTTTAGATTCCTTTCTTTATTAATGTTTTAGGTACCTATCTCGGCCGATATTTTTTTACAGGAATCTCTCTACTGCTTAAGTCTAAGCATCTGCTCATGCTCTCTGGATTTGTACCAAATTTCCTTAAAAGATAAGAAAACATTTATGTTTTACCTTCCATAGACTTAAGTACTATTTTCCCGGTTGCAGACTACACTCTTGGAATTTCTTCACTCTGTTCAGACTTGGAACAGCTTATTCTTTTCACACTTTTCCATTGGATATATGGAACCTGAGTAAATAATTCCCAAAAGGAATTTTTATTGCCAAGGCTTGGGCAATCTACAAAGTAGTTCCAATCACACATTCTTGGACAATCATGGTCAAGCTTGATCAAGTCTGGTTGATCTTGCGACTAAAATAAAAACTTAGTCTTTATTATTAAGATATCTTAAACTAACAAAAGCATCTTCGCTTACCCATGGGCTTTTAGAGATCTTTTCATGTCTCAAGTGGAGACATACACTAATGCCCCTTAGAACTGTTGGTTTGCGAACTACTGGGAACTTTTAGCTATCAAACTTACTTGAGAGATTCTAGTCTCGCATCGAGGGAGATTTTTTATTTCAAGAACTTAAGATTCCTGTCAAGGAATCAAGTAATACTAAGCCAGTAATTCATCTTGGAATCTTTTGCTTTCCAATCCAATGATTCATCTTGGAATCCTTAGTTTTACTGGAATCATCTCTCTAAAAGAAATCTTGACTTTTGAACAAGAACAAGACTTAAGGCTTTATTGCTTGTCCAAAAGATATTCCTTTTTAACTAAGGAAATAGTTAACTAGGCTATTTCCTTTATTGGCTTAGCTTTTAGGAAGTAGCTTAATTCCCAAAGATTAATTTGACTTGGGTTTCCTCTTTAAGTTCTAATTAGCTTAAGCAAAACCAAGCATACTTTTCTTGTCCTCAGAAAAATGCTTAATAAAGTTTCCATGCTTTTTGAAAGCTTTGCATCTTGACTAGAGATACAGTCATGGAACCTAATATCCTCCTATTGAACATCAAAGTTCAATTGATCCTAAGGTTCAACTTTTGATTTCCATCACTCCTTGGGATGAAATCAAATAAAAACTTATAAAAGCTTCATAGTTTTTCTTGGCACTTTGCATCCTTACCAGGTTAAGTATCCAACTACTTAACAAACAGTCATGCATATACAAATGCCTATTCTTGCATGCAAATGCATGTGAGTGCATGCATGTTTTGGCATTCTCCTTTCATGCATCAAACCTAAATCAATCAATTCTTGAGCTTGACATGTGTACATCCAATCATCCATGCACAAACAATATATCCTCTACCTTACAAAAGGTTATAAATATACATATGCACAGACTTGAGTGCATCCTATTTCTTTTGCAAGCAAGAAGAAAATGTGTATGGTGCCTGAAAACATTCTTTTGAAAGGGGGGATGCACCAACATTTTTTTGTAGATGCATGCCTATACTTGTGTTTAATGAGTTCATGTAGGTTTCCAAAATTTGCATCAAGATTATCAAGAATGAAGTTTACTACCATACTTCAATGATAAAAATGCATCTTACATGAAAGCATAGAGAAAAACAAATATTGAAACCAATCATTAACTTGGAAAATACTTATCTCCCAATTAGCTACGTCCCTCCTTTGATCCTCGAGAAGAGCCAACCTTCATAGCCATGCTCACAATTGGCTTCAATCCTTTGATCTATGAGAAGAGCCATATAATCCTTTTTGAAGAGCTTTGCTTTCTCATGTCCTTCTGTGCCTAAAAGAGCTAGGATTGGAGTATCACGCTCGGGTTTGACATCTAATCTCTGATAATCAGAGTTCTTGCACAATCCAAATGAAGTTCATTTGGAGGACTAGGTAACATAAACGGTTCATTAATGTAAGCTTGGAGGGCTAATATCTAAGAGAGGGCGAGTGGTCCTTGGATAGCTCAAACAGTTTATACTTAAGCTGCTCGGGCTCGATTCCGTCATACCACACCTTTAGGACATCGATTATTCCTTTTTATCGTGTCTTGCACACATGTACAATGGTGTGTTCATATCTGCACTAATACACCAAATCCCATCAAGAATGATTTAGGATTCCAGAACGATCCTGAACGTCGCATGGACTCGTGGAAAGAAGAACATCCATCCATTTGACGTTGCGAGTTCGAGCACTGAATGCCAGAACATGATCCTCTTGGCCCATAGGTTTTTTCACTTTGCCTTTGAATGTTGCTTGAGATGAAGCAAAATCCTTCGCAAGGAGAGCAATCATTGGTTTAAGTTCTATATGGAATGCACCAAGGATGTCAACATATGTAACCAGAGTTTGAATAGTGGTGTCATGGATGCAACGAAGGCCTGAACCAAAAATAGACCAGAGATCGAATCGCAAAACAAATTCGCCTCCAGCCGTTAGCCTTCTCAGTTTTGGACGTCTAAAAAGTTATTTTGAATAGAAAACGTGAAAATTAAACATTGAGAGACGCGGTCTACTGTAATGGTTCAACCAAAATCCGCTAGACGAATGGTGACGAGTTCGAGACTCGCTTTCAACTGTTTTGCTTGTGACACAAGCCTTTACAGGGCCTATAATAAAATTACGTTCTGCAATCGTGAACATTCCTTGGTCTAATGAATAGAGCAGAGTCGTCAGCCTTCGGATGTCGGGGAATCAAGTCTCGTATGGCACCTTCTGAAGTTTTGAAGACAAAAGCAATCTTTTGCTTCTAGTGATAAGGAATCGAAACCCGCTGAACTGGATTCCACAGCTGAACTGGGTTGCAGAATAACTTTTTATTTTGCTACAGAATTGCCAGAATTCAGACATCGCGATAGTAATTAGCCCAGTTGGTCTGAAGATGTAGCGTAAAGCAAAATATCATAAATTCCAAACTTGTTCGCTGCATAAATCGGAAGCTTAATACCCCATCTCTGCATGATCTATGGGATACTTCAACTTTTGCTTCTGATGTTGGTAATCTACATGCGCTCCTTACCATGATGGTTGAAGTAAAGTTCTCCATAATTTGCAAAAGACAACAATAGAAGAAGAGGCTTCAACAGTCTCACTGTTGATCTCTCTGACGGGAAGACCCAATGTTACGCGGACAGTCCTTCTGAAATGTCGGGCAACATGTTAGCAACTCTACACGGGCGGCTGTTCATACGTATGTGTGGAAGCCTTTGGGGAAAGTCCTATGGGCTCATCCGTTCTACAAATCCTTGAAGATTGGAAGATATTCATCAGGGGCAGGGCCTAAAATTGACACCTGGTTTGCCTGTCATTGGGGTTTCTACCTGTCAAAACAGGTTAAATTTTAGATTCCCTGTCAAGAGAAAAGTTCATCTTGCAAATTTGTCTGTCATACGAAAGGAGAAGGTGAAAATCGTCTGTCATTTGACATGAAAGGAATATTAATTTCCATGTCATTTTTTTATAGTAGTATATAAATATAAAAGAAAGACATATCATATATATGTATACAGTATAATATCATATAAAATGGTCAATGGTCATGATTCATGACTCGCGCGAGCGGCTGCCAGGCTATTTTGTAAATAATTTCTGAAAATTATATGAATAAATTATAATGGTTCTTTGGCCAAGCTTCAGGGGCGAAGGGCCGGACATGTGAAAAACCTGCAGCATCAAACCTTGGTTCAAGATTGAGTTCTGGTTCTAAGTTCTAACCAGTGTTTTACTGGTTCTTTTAGCGTCCAGTGTCCAGTGACCAGAGTTTTCAGAAATCGAATTCCCTGGTTCTAAAATCGAACCAGTAAGGCGCCCCAGACTACTGGTTCTTTTAGCGTCCAGTGTCCAGTGACCAGAGTTTTCAGAAATCGAATTCCCTGGTTGTGAGACTCTTAGAAGTGCTTCAACTTTGTTCATTGGATCTCTAAAAGGTTAGAAACATTTCTTTCATTTTTTTTTATCATAACAAAGTTGACTCGCATTAGTATCTATGGCTTTGTTAACTTCATGTTTTTTGGATATGTTTTGTTGGTTCTAAAGAGAAATTTTAATATGTCTAATATAGTTGATCCATGATAAAAATTTTGCAAAGGCTTAGGTGTTAGGTTATTGATACAAGTGCTAGATGGAAATGGAGAAGAACCAGTGCTCCTCTAAAAAGAGAAAGTCACAATCCAAGATGGATGCTTTCTTTTTTAAGGATATTAGTCAAAAACCAGTTGGTGATGTCCAAAATACAGAAGTTGCCTCTTTGCAGGAAGCACAAGAATCTAATATGCATGTAGACACAAGTGTGGTTGATCATGAGAATGTTATGGTTGCAATACAGGTGTAAGTACAGGTGTTGCAAGTGATCATGTTTCTCATGCTGAAGATGCACCTAAGAAGATAAAAAGGAGATGGCGGAATCAATGGACCCTTTTGCATCCGTGGGCATATCTAGCTCGGGGTATGACCAATGAAGAAGTTATTAGGTGTCAATATTGTGAGGATGCAAAGAAGGTCAATGGTTATACCCAAGGGGGTTCCAAAAGCTTTGTTTTGTCTGCACTGAATGATCATGCAACGACAGTTGATCACAAAGTTGCAGTACATGCTCGTATCAAAAAACAAAGAATTGGTAGTGAAGGCAAGGGACCTCTTGAGCATGGGGTAGAGAATATTATCCATTCTGAGAAAATGCGGATAATTACATGCATGAAGCTTGTTTACTTTTGCGCATGTGAGGATCTTCCATTAGAGAAGTATCCAAGTCAATGCAGGTTGCAAAGAGAGCTTGGGACACCTAATATACCTGCATCTGATGAGTATGGATCCTATGTGAATCCAATATCAGGCAAGGATATGTTGTTTGCCTTAAGAGATTATTTGAGAAAAACAATTTTGGCAAATATACGTTCGAGTCCCTTTTATTCTTTGCTCATTGATGAGAGCACAGATCGAACTATGGAAAAGCATATAATTATCTATGCTTTGTACTTGACTAATGGAGGAAAGGGTCCTACAAAATGTAGCTTTGTACAATTGCTACCTATTGAAAATGGAGATGCAGAGTCAATTTATAATGCAGTGAGTGCTTTTTTTGTTGAAAGTGGATTAACTACTGAGAAGCTCATGGCAATAGCGACTGATGGTGCATCTGTCATGATTGGCTCTAAAACAGGTGTGGTTGCACGGTTTCAGTCATCGATGCCTTGCATTATGGGCATACATTGTATCGCGCATAGACAAGCCCTTGTGGCAAAAGATGGTTTCATATCACATCCACATGTGTTTGCTTTTGTGGATAAAGTTGCTAGTAAAGTGTATTCATGGCTAGGTAAGTCTTCAAAAAGACATGCAGAGATGTGGGAACTAATGCATGAATTTGCAATTATGGATGGTAAAGCATTGCAAATTCATTCTATACGATGGCTTTCACGAGGACAGGTCATGGAAAGATTGGTCCATATTATGCATGTTGTTCTTGAGCAGTGGAAACGTCGTGAAAAAAAGTGGTATAGCCATGCTACTTTGTTTGTTGTTCAATTTATGATACACTTGCTTGCTGATGTTTTGTCAGAGCTCAATAAGCTTAATCAAGAGTTTCAAAGAAATGAATTTGATGTAAGATTGATTGGCGCTTTGATAGACTTTATATTTGAAAAATTTACACGCAGATACTTGAGTAATGATATATATGGCTTTGCAAATGGATCAAAGCATCTTACAATGTTTTTGAATATGGCTCAAGAAAACTCATTGACTTTTGTTGATGCAAAGGGACATGCACATAATCATGTTTTGGTTCATAAACCTGTTCCTATGAGTCATAAGAAGAAAGCTACTCATGATGCAAGTGCTTTAGCACAAAGTGATTATGATGAAGAGAATGAGACGTACCTTAGACTTGAATATTGCATTTGATAGCGTCATGCAAGAAACTGGATGCTTTGAAGAATGTGTTTGCATAGGAAAAATTTATGTGCAAAATATTTTGAATGCATTGACTCGGCGATTTACGGATATATCTGTATTCAATGCATTGAAGATATTTAGTCCGTCTTCATATCCAGTGGATGCTAATGAACGTGAAAAGAAAACTCAAGAATGGTTGGAAAAAGTTATAGAACGAATCAATATTGATAGTTCTGTGATTGGTATACGTAGATGTATAAATGAAAGAGAGGATTTTGTTGGCATGCTATATCGACTAGCAAAGAATAAAGGCATGCATGATGCTTGGGAAGTGTGTTTAGGATCAAGAAGTTGGTGGGACTTATATCCAGGAATGATGCAGTTATGGCAAATGTGTTTGGTTATTCCAGCAAGCACTGCAGCTTGTGAGAGAGGTTTCTCTAGGCACAATTATATCAAAAGTATTTCTCGATCTAGTTTGGGATTGGATACTTTAGATGCATTGATGCTATTGTCCATTGATGCACGAGGAATTGCTATGATTGATTGGGATGATGCATTTGATATTTGGACGAGTTCAAAGAATAGAAGAGCAAGACCATTAGAATGATGTAATCAAATTCTAGCTTTTGAATGCATATTCTAGTTTCTCTTTGATATTTTTTTGAGCATTCATATTTTAGTTTTTTGAATGGAGTAAAATATCTTTCATAAGCTTTCTTTATTATCAAACTTATGCTTATACTCATTTGGTTTAATGATACTCATATGTTCTTATCTTTTGAATATATTTGTGTTGTAGATTATTTACAAGTTTCATGGTATTTTAGTATTTGTAAATAAATGAAATAGGAAGAATATATAAAGAGAAGAATGCTTGTAAAGTTTTTGACTTTTGCAGGTTTTGGAGCGAAAAAGCATCATTGATTATTTGTATGGCACAGGCTATAAAGTTTGAGACTTTGTTGATGGCTTGTATGCCATAGGCTTCAAATGCCTCGTTTTTTATGCTATGGTTATTTTTTTCTAGACTTCATTTTCCTGGGGAGATGCTGTCAAAATTTTTTTGCTCTCATGGCGTTATATACGACCATGAAAAATTAGAGAAAAGTCTAATCTAATATGAGTAACTTTATGATTATAACACAATAGCATGCACTTAAATTTTGATGTATATTATAAATACTACATGTTGAGCTTGAGACCTAGAGTGGAGCTCTAAGTGCATTTAGTCATTGGGTAGTAAAAGGGAGATGAATGGAAGAGAGTCAAGTAACTCATATAATGTGATTGGACATGTCTCAATGGAAAGATCAAGATCACTTTCTATGTGTGTTTATACTTTCATCTTAAGGTTGAGTTCATAGCAAAGATGAAAATATGATAGCAAAAAGAGACATTACCATAGGTATGAATTTAAGTATGAATTTGACATTTGTCGAGATTCAGATTGGTCAATATTTATCATAGACATGAATTTAAGTTCATTTGAGTTGCCTGTCATTTTCGAAAATTGTCTGTCATTTGACAAGGGCAAACTCTAAAAAAAAATATCATATGAAAGACAATTACCAAAAATGCCTGTCATAAGAAATTTTAGGTATGCCTGTCAATTTTAGGCCCTGATCAGGGGTGCCTTGCCTCTATGATTGAAGCAGCACTTTCATTCGGAGAGGTTGCTGGTTCATTAGCCGGCCTAAGATTGGCAACTCCTTTCTATGTCGTTTTTTTATGCTTCGCTAGTCCTACTAAAATCGATAGTCAACCTCCTCTCCGCCTCACGTTCTCTGCACACTTGAGCGAAAAAGCTGAGAATGAAGTCAAAAATTGTAGAGGATAGCTCGAAGATCTCCATTGAAGCTTGCTACAATGATGAAAACTCCATCAAGGTCTCCATGGAAGCTCAACCTTGAGCTCTAATACCAATGTAAAAAACTCATGATTACGACCACCACATGCTAGAGAGATGACTCTCCTCCCAACCAAATGCCTCTATATCTCTCTCTAGGGGACTGCCTTCTTGGGCAGGTGGATACTAGCTAGCCATGTGTCGGCCATGTAATAGCATGTGCACCAAGTGTCCCAGTCAACTCAAGTTAACTCAAGTGGATGCTTCTAGAAGGCTCTAGAGCTCTTTGGGCAAAACACTCTCCCCATGTTCCCCATGGGGATTGAACCCAAGACCTCCTCCTTCACATCCTTGAGACTTAACCACTAAGCTAAGTGGATCACTTGTTCACAAGAGCACAAGACCTCCTAGTAAGTCGAAACTCGAGATCTTTGGTCATACACACGGATGACCCAACTAATGTGTGGAAGAAGGAATTCAAAGATAGAGTTAAGTAAATATGACCTTGCTAATGCATCTTTGGCACACCATGAGTTGAGTCTTTCAAGCTCCTCTCTTGTAGGTTGTCCTTTGCTTCTGAAAATGGGCATCTCCTCATCTCCTGATATGTATCCATAGAGACTCCCTCCTTGTAAGTATGCCTTCATCCTCAAGGACCATGCTTAGTAGTTTTTCTTGTCCAATTTATCAGTAAAAGAAGGAAAACCATCTCCCATTTTACCTCAATTTGCTCTGATACCACCGTTGGGAAAAATGGATGGATACCCTAAGAGAATGACTTAGTACTGCTAATCCTTGCTTTGTACCTGCCCTCTTTCACTTCAGAGTTTTGTTGTAGGCCCTCTTAGCTTGCAAAAGATACAAATAAAGTACCTATGTACTTTGGAGATGATGCTTCAAACAATTGAATCAAAACAGATAACTTTGTAACTAGCTTATGACAAAAAACTTGCTATTTTGGTCTTGACACCTACTAGACATTATGCTTAGTGCTCACACTACAATAGAAATTAGGAAAATTCCTTTTGGGTGAATCACACTAGCTTAGAGATCTAATGATTCCAAGTGAAATCACTTAAAATGATAAAGCACACACTGAGCAATCAATTTAGCAAATGAAGCCCTACCCCCGACTTTTTAGGAAATGTATTGAGAATGACTAGTGACCACTTCGACACGGATTTCTCCAAATTAGTTAACTCAAAGTGCTTAAAATTTTTTTAGCTTGAATTAGAGTTTGAGCTTGTTCCAACAAGCTATAGAACATGAAAAATGAAGGTGTATTTAGTATACCAATTTGAGTTGCATATGTGTCTTGTGGTATGGACTAGATAGATGAAATGATATCACCACGAGCGACATAACATGCAACGCCATCCTTAGATTGATTATTGTATGCATGTTTTCATCTTGAATATGATAGGAAGATTGTAGTTGAAGTACCTACATGTAGTGAACTACTAGTTTCTCATGAGCACTTATTAGATAAGCTCATATACTTCAATGATCAAATATCTGTGTCATTTATGGTGTAGAAGAAGCTTTGTATGGAGTACTCAACAAAAAAAAAAAAAGAGAAAGAAGAATATAATTACTATCAGAGTTTGAGGTCAATCAAAGTACACGAAGAAGAGCAATACAATAGTAAAATACCAAGTGAATGTACAAAGATAAGTGACCCATTAGTGCTATAGGCATATGTATACTCCGGGGGCAAAAGCCTCCAAAAGAGCAAGGAGCCAAAATGCATCTATAAGGAAGGCCAAGCTATGTGGAAAGAAACAATCCACAAAACCACATAAGCCCAAAGCTTTGTGAAAATCTTAAAACTTGTCATTAGGATGAGCCCTTGTGAAAAGGTCTCCAACCTTAGCTTGTGTAGGCATATAAGCCAAACTAATCTCTACAATAGAGAGTCTCTCCCTAACATAATGATAGTGCACCTCAATGTGATTTGTGCAACCATGCAACATAGAGTTCCATGCAATTGCCAATGTGCTCTCAATATCAATGAAGATGGTGATGGAAGAACATTGACCATCACACGAACCAGCCAAAAGGCATATGAGGCACATGGAATCAACAATCACTATGAAACTTGTCCAATACTTAGCCTCACAACTAGAACTCGCCACAATATACTGGTTCATCTTCAACCAAGATATGCATGTGCTACAAAGCATGAAGCAAAGACCACTAGTGGACACATGAGTGTCATAGAAACTATCCTAGTGTGCATCACAAAACCATGTAAATTTTCCACTAATGATCCCCCGTTGGGATAAAACACTCCAAGTAGATGGGTATCACTTAAGTACGGAAAGATGTGCTTCACACTTGGGCAATGCATAAACCTACTCATTATAGAGAATGCTTGACACTTGGGCAATGCATAAACCTACTCATTATAGAGACACAAAATTTAATATGAGGCCAAGCTATGCATAATTAAATCAAGCATCCAATAGCATGTTGACAAAGAACATCATCAAATGTATCTCAAACATCATGAAGAATCAATCATAAACATGTTTCCATGGCATGGGCAATAGGTTTGCAATCTTCAAGGCCAAGATGCTACGATAATGTGACATAATTCTTTGAGAAAAAGTTATTTCCCCATCAACTTGCATAAATTGAATGCCCAAATAATGATGCAAGTGCACCAAGCTTAACATCTCAAAAGACACATGAAAATCAGACTTAATTGCAGCATTATGTTGTTCAATAGGACCATTCAGTAGAATATGATTAACATACAAAGTAATGATCAGAAGTACATCATCTTGACACTCAACATATAAGGTGCTCTCTATTGGACTATTCTTAAAATGATGTGCTAGAGAGTAGGCATGTATGCTTTCATACCAAGCAGGTGGTGGTTGTTTCAAACCATATAATTCTTTTTCCAACCTACACACTTTGTTTTCATGCCTTTTTTGCATAAAACCATGAGGTTGAATACATACACTTCTTCATGTAAATCACCATTCAAAAATTCTGCTTTAATGTCGTACTATTGTTCATTGCAACCACTATGAGGTGCAAGTGCAATCATTTTTTTTGTGATGGATGTATTTTCAACTAACATAAGGTATATTTTGATATGTTTCAATCTCTTTTGTCAAGTAATGTTTAATCTAGGCCTATAATGTTAAGTATTCCAAATATCTTTAATTGCGTCCAAGCACAAACTCATGCTCTTAATTATCTATAAGCAATCTATTTTGAAGAGCTTTTGCCATTCCATATTGATTGTTATATGCATTTAGGGACCAAAGGAGTCACCTACTAGCATGAAAGTGATTAATTGGAGCACCTAAACTATCAATCAAAGTATCATACCCAATCAAGTGCATGGAAACCAAGAGGAATACCCAAATAGATAAGAGAATGGGAGGGGGAAATTGAAAAGTCAAATTAAATAGGATCGCAAACTTTGATATCTCCTACACCCCACATCACATATCACAACGTGTAGAAGAAAAAGTGAAATGGTCTAACATGTTCAACCCTATAAAATAGACAATGCAAAACTAGAAAAAAAACTTTGGAACATTTGTGGAATCAATTTTACATTGTTCTTGAATTCCCTACATGCACAAATAACCACACACATCTCAAAACTTTCAAGACAAAGGAGATAAGGAAGAGATCTCTCACACACTCTCACCCACAAACAAAGGAGCACACACATGTTGAGGCAAGGAAAAATGATCTTATTCTTCTTCTTCTTCTTCTATTACATAAAGAGAATATAAAAGAATACAACCAATACAATATATAAAGAAAAATACATGAGGAAATCCTAATTTATGTGAATGAGTGAGCTGGAAAGGAACAAATGTGCCCTCACTCTTAATAGAGAAATCTAGTAGACATCACTAAAGTTTCTTTGACGTATACCAACATGACTATATATGTTAGAGAAATGAAAGAATGATACATGTCAACCTCGATCATGGCACATGTTGACCTTGATATCTCAACACTCCCCTTCAACCTCAAGGTGATGTCCTCTAGCATAAGCTTCTTTGAGAACTTCTTCTGCTTCTCTCCTACAAGTGCTTCAGTGAAAATATATGTGACCTCCTCATCTGTCTTAACATAAACAAGATCAATTTCACGTGCTAATACCATTTCTTTGATGAAGTGATAATGTAACTCGACATTCTTTGTTCTAGCATGAAAAACAAGAATTTGTGCTAATTGAATGTTGCTAAGATTATCATAGTAAATGAGGATAGGCTTTTGCAGTTCCACACCTAAATCTGCAAGTAGCATCTCTAGACATGATGCTTCGTGTGCTGCTATGTATTTTAATCGAAGAATATGTTGCAATAATGAAAAATCAACATTCTTGAATACATGCATAGGATCAAGAAGATGAAAGATCCTTAACTCTGTCCAATATTCCATAGAATACCATATTGACATAGTCTCTGCTAGTGACAATTTTCCCTTACTACTAACCTTCAAATTCTCATCATCTTCATCATTGAAGATTTCATATTATGGATCTATAAGTGGCCCTTCTATCCATTTATGATAGCAATCCATAGGCATCATTATTTTTGGACACTGACCTATTTAAATCTTTCCATTAGAATGTATTGCTTCTATTTTGCATCGTAATGGATAATCGTCAGTCAAGAATCATGGATGTGGAAGATAAATTTGTTTTTTTATATTCTTACTATAAATTGATATATACAATCACCATAGTAAGGACAACAATTATATCTCTTATTAGTTATTCTTGCACGCATGAAAACCATAAAAATAAAATAAGGATAACTCACATAAAATTGTATATATTACTGTATTACTTGAACAAACACCATATCCTGGAAAATTGCATATAGTCTGACCCACAATTCCACGAACCATAAAGTGTCCTTGATTAATGCTTTGAAATACATCAATGAAATTAATACCACTCCATAACTCATGAAGATCCTCAATAAGAGGAGAAAAATATACATTCATATCTTTAAGTTGTCTTTTTCTTGGGATAAAAAGTGAAAGCATTAAATGTTCTTTTTTAATGCTAAGGTATGGTGGGGGATTGTAGTTGGTGACTATCAATGGCCATGTGGATCATTTACTAGATGTCATAGAAAATGGAATAACCCTATCAAATGCAACACCTAACTTTAGATTGCATGGATCTCGTGAAAATTCATACCATCTAGAATCAATATGTTGAAAAGCTACACTATCTATTGGAATTCTCATTTAACATCAATATTGTTATTATCAAATCCCCATCTCAAAATCTTCGATAATTCAAGGCTTTGAAACATATTTTTAATTCATGGACCTAATGGAAAGTGTCTCATTACTTTTTTTTGGGATTTTACCCTCTTCATTCTTATATCCACGAGATTGACATTTGGGACATGTCAAATAGTATGTGCATTCACCTCTATATAAAATACAATCATTTTGTGTGTGTATGTGTATGCATGTATGTGTATGTGTGTATATGTATGTGTGTATGTATGTGTGTATGCATGTATGTGTATGTGTGTGCATGTGTATGTGTGTGCATATGTGTATGCATGTGTGCATGATGTTTGTGTATGTGTCTATGCATGTGCATGTCTCTCTACATGCATGTATGCATATATGTGTGTATGTATATATGTGCATGTAAGTGTATGTGTGGGTCTATATATGTATGTGTGTATATGTATGTGTGTATATGTATGTGTGTGTATGTGTATGTGTATGTTTATATTTGTATTTTTTACATATGTGTGTGTATGCGTCCATGTATGCATGTATGTGTATGTGTATGCATGTATGAGTGTATGTGTATGTTTGTTTTTGTTATGAATGCATGTGTATGTGTGTGGATGTGTATGTGTGTGTAAGTGTATGTATGTATGTGCATGTATGCATGTATGCATGTATACATGCGTATGCATATATGTGTGTGCATGTGCAAGTGTCACATATATATATGTGTGTATGCATGTGTCTATGTATGAATGTATCTATATGTGTGTATGCATGTATGTGTGTATGCATGTATGTGTGTATGCATGTATGTGTGTGTATGTACACGTGTGTATGCATGTATGTGTATGTGTGTACCTGTTTGTATGCATGTGCATGTGTGTGTTTGTGCATGTATGTATATGTGTGTGTATGTATATGTGTCTTGTGTGTATTTTTAAATGTGTATATGTGTGTATATCTATGTTCCTATATGTGTGTGTTTGTGTTTGTTATTTATGTGTGTATATGTGTGTGTATGTGAATGTGTGTGTATGTGTGTATGCATGTATGTGTATGTCTGTGCATGTGTGTATGCATGTGTGTGTGTATGTGTATGTGTGTGCAAGTGTGTATGCATTTGTATGTTTGTGTATGTGTTTGTGTTTGTTATGCAAGACTATGCATGTATGTGTGTGTATATGTATATGTATGTGTTTGTCTTTGTATGTTTGTGTTTGTTACGTATATGTGCATGTGCATGTGTGTGTGTGTGTGTATGCATGTATGTGTATGTGTGTATGCATGTGTATGTATGTAAGCATGTAGATTTATTTGTGCATATATATAGCATGTGTATGTGTGTGTATGTGTGTGTATGTGTATATGTGTATGTGTGTATTCATGTATGTGTATGTGTATGTGTATGTGTATGTGTATGCATGTGTATGTGTATGTGTATTCATGTATGTGTATGTGTGTATTCATGTGTATGTGTCTATTCATGTATGCGTGTATGCATGTGTGTATGTGTATGCGTCTGTGTATGTGTATGTGTGTATGCATATTTATGTGTGTATGCATGTATGTGTATGTGTGTGCATGTTGTTACGGGAGCATTTAGTATACCCTTGTGGTTGGAACTTTAATTAAAAATTTCGTATCAAGGTTCAACTGAAGGCCTAGTTGAAACGGCATCAAGCAAGGTTTGAAAGGGCATCAAATGAGGCATGAAACAAAATTTTTGAATGTATAAATAAACTCATTGTAATAGAAGAAAGGGACGCATTGGAATTCATGTACAAGGCATCTACAGGTATGGTCATTTCTCTCTCTATCTTTGACGTTGCCATTTTCACGTATTGTATCATGTATGTATGCTCTGTGCCTTTCTCTCTCTCTATCCCTTTCTTTCTTCGATGGCGTCCTCATAATGTAAGCAACAATGTTTATTAATATTGACCTCCAAAACTTGCGGCACATTTGACACCTCTAATTTGCATCATTGGCACCTAATCAATTGGGGGTACAGATGCTTGATTAGGCAGCACCTTGCACTGTACACCAATGCACATCCAAGTAGAGAGAGAGAGAGAGAGCGAGGGGCTAGGATAGCATCACTTTGGTTCTTGTTCATTTCCCTATTCACTTATCAATCCCATCAGGTACAAATGGAGAATTTGATTTGTAAACCATACAAGATCGTCGGGTGACACACGAGAGAGTCAGATGCTATTTCTATCTGATGGCCTCAAGGGGAACTCATAGAGTTTCCTTTGGGGGGCAATCTTATCGATGGTGTTTGTTTTTGCGGGGAGTACAATATTTGGTTTTTCATTGCGAGATGTGTTCACATGAAGACAACTGTTTTAATGCATGCATGTTAAAAGGGAAGTATAGGTTTATTTTGGGGGTCTAGTTCTATGGATTGGTATGATGATGATGAACCATTTTCTTGTCGAAATCCTAATTGGTGCACTTATGCTTGTCTTGGGGATTTGGAGAGGGATTTTTTTGAATACCAAGATGAATATTTTTCTTTACATCCACACAAGGATATAAATGTTTATATCATATTGCATGCTAAGTTTGAAAATTTTCACACTAAAGTCATGGCTCTACATAAACTTTGGGATACTCCTTTTTGATACACCTGTGCCCTTCTCATATATTGCGCACGATGTTAAGCACAATTGATGACTTTATGCATGCATGTTTGCAATATGCAAGAGCATCCTCACCTTGACATGATCAACCTTATTCTCTTTGTGTTGATACCAACATCCTTGATAATGACACAAATGCATTAAAGGATAAACAAATTGATGAATTTATGTCATTTCCATTTCCCCGTCTTCATGCTGAATATGAATCATCCCAAATGCTAAAGCTATTAGTTACTATGCCCCACCACAATTCGAAGATGCATTTATTGGCCTTATGTATGATGATTCTTTTACTCCTTTTCATGATATCTTCACATCTCCTGCTAATGAATCATGTATGAATGATAATCCTTTTGATGATTGTTTGATGGATCAGGAAAATGTTACATACATAATTTGCAATGTTGTTTCACATTTGGATGATGATACATTAAAGAATCATATTGCTATGAATAATCCTCCTATTTTTTATGATGATAAAATTGTTCATCATGATTCTTGTATTTATGATCCCTCTTCTCCACCTTTTTTTTATGATTATGATGATGATGATGATGATGATGATCAGGACGTAAATCCTCCATGTGCTAAAAATATTGAAACGAATGCCCCTATCTTTGATGTATATTTGAATGGTAAGAAATGGTGGATAATTCCCTTGCCTTGAAAAGAACACATGATTGATCTTCCATATGTATGAAACACAATGTCCAAGATGAAAATGAACTCACACATGTTGATGATGCTATGATCTTGATTGAGAGTTATGCTAAAACATTTCTATCATTTTATGAGTATGTTGCACCATTGTATAAATGCAACCCAATATTTTTTTGTTATGATGCTTACTTAACTTATGGTTGGAAGGAGTCCCATAAGTGTAAGTTTGGTGTTCCTACCAAGCCTTGTGATGAGAGTGTGGCCTTGGGTAGCATCCTTTTGGATGTGATGTATCATGGTTGGGGTTGTGCATTGGGAAAGTGTATCTCTTATGAGGTGATGAATGTAATTGCTAGCTCTCATTCTCTATGTGCATGTTATCCTATTATTCTCATATGGAGAAAGGATTTTGATTGATCTATTCCATCAATCAAAATATATTTTGAAGAGATTTTTCCATCCCATATTGATTGTTATATGCATGTAGGGACCAAAGGAGTCACCTGCTAGCATGAAAGTGATTGATTGGAGCACCTAAACTATCAATAAAAGTATCATACCCAATCAAGTGCATGGAAACCAAGAGGAATACCCAAATAGATAAGAGAATGGGAGGGGGGAATTGAAAATTCAAATTCAATAGGATCACAAACTTTGATATCTCCTACACCCCACATCACATATCACAACGTGTAGAAGAGAAAGTGAAATGGTCTAATATGTTCAACCCTACAAAATAGACAATGTAAGACTAGAAAAAAGACTTTAAAACATTTGTGGAATCAATTTTACATCCTTCTTGAACTCCCTTCATGCACAAATAACAACACACATCTCAAAACGTTCAAGACAAAGGAGATAAGGAAGAGATCTCTCACACACTCTCACCCACAAAGAAACGAGCACACACATGTTGAGGCAAGGAAGAATGATCTTATTCTTCTTCTTCTTCTATTACATAAAGAGAATATACAAGAATACAACAAATACAATATATAAAGAAAAGTACATGAGGAAATCCTAATGTACGTGAATGAGTGAGCTGCAAAGGAACAAATGTGCCCTCACTCTCAATAGAGAAATCTAGTAGAGATCACTAAAGTTTCTTTGACATATACCAGCATGATTACTATATATGTTAGAGAAATGAAAGAATGATACATGTCAACCTCAATCATGGCACATGTTGACCTTGATATCTCAACACTCCCCTTCAACCTCAAGGTGATGTCCTCTAACATAAACTTCTTTGAGAACTTCTTCTGCTTCTCTCCTACAAGTGCTTTAGTGAAAATATCAGTGACCTCCTCATCTATCTTAACATAAGCAAGATCAATATCACGTGCTAATACCATTTCTTTGATGAAGTGATAATGTAACTCGATATTCTTTGTTCTAGCATGAAAAACAAGAATTTGTGCTAATTGAATGTTGCTAAGATTATCGTAGTAAATGAGGATAGGCTTTTGCAGTTCCACAGCTAAATCTGCAAGTAGCATCTCTACCCATGATGCTTCCTGTACTGCTATGTATTTTAATCAAAGAATATGTTGCCATAATGAAAAATCAACATTCTTGAATACATGCATAGGATCAAGAAGATGAAAGATCCTTAACTCTGTCCAATATCCGATAGAATACAATATTGACATAGTCTCTACTAGTGACAATTTTCCCTTACTACTAACCTTCAAATTCGCATCATCTTCATCATTAAAGATTTCATATTGTGGATCTATAAGCGGCCCTTCTGTCCATTTCTGATACCAATCCAAAGGCATCATTATTTTTGGACACTGACCTGTTTAAATTTTTTCATTAAAATGTATTGCGTCTCTTTTGCATCGTAATGGATAATCATCGGTCAAGAATCATGGATGTTGAAGATAAATATTTTTTTATACTCTTACTATAAATTGATATCTACAATCACCATAGTAAGGACAATCCTTATATCTCGTATTAGTTATTCTTGCATGCATGAAAACCATAAAAATAAAATAAGGATAACTCACATAAAATTGTATAGATTACAGTATTACCTGAACAAACACCATATACTGGAAAATCGCATATAGTCCAACCCACAATTCCACGAACCATAAAGTGTCCTTGATTAATGCTTTTAAACACATCAATGAAATTAATACCACTCCGTAACTCATGAAGATCCTCAATGAGAGAAGAAAGATATACATTCATATCTTTAAGTTTTCTTTCTTTTTTAATGCTAAGGTATGGTGGGGGATTGTAATTGGTGACTATCAATGGTCATGTGGACCATTTACTAGATGTCATAGTAAATGGAATAACGCTATCAAATGCAACACCTAGCTTTTGATTGCATGGCTCTCGGGGAAAACTCATACCATCTAGAATCAATATGTTGAAAAGTTGCACTATCTATTGGAATTCTCATTTAACATCAATATTGTTATTATCGAATCCCCATGTCAAAATCTTTGGTAATTCAAGGCTTTGAAACATATTTTTAATTCATGTAGCTAATGGAAAATGTCTCATTACTTTTTTTTTTGGATTTCATCCTCTTCATTCTTATATTCATGAGATTGACATTTGGGACATGTCAAACAGTCTGTGCATTAACCTCTATATAAATACAATCATTTTGTGTGTGTGTATGCATGCATGTGTATGGGTGTATATATATGTGTGTATGGATGTATGTATATGTGTGTGCATGTGTCTATGCATGTGCATGTCCCTGTACATGCATGTGTGTGTGTGTGTCTATATATATATATATATATATATATATATATATATATATATATATATATATATATATATATATATATATATATGTGTGTGTGTGTGTGTGTGTGTGTGTGTGCATGTAAGTGTATGCATGTATGTGTGGGTGTATATATGTATGTGTGTATATGTATGTATGTGTATGTGTATGTTTATATATGTGTTTTTTTACGTATGTGTGTGTATGTGTCCATGTATGCATGTATGTGTATGAGTGTATGCATGTATGAGTGTGTGTACCTGTATGTTTGTTTTTGTTATGTATGCATGTGTATGTGTGTGGATGTCTATGTGTGTGTACGTGTATGTATGTATGTGTGTGTATGCATGTATATATGTGTATGCATGTATATATGTGTATGCATATATGTGTGTGCATGTGTAGGTGTCACATATGTATATGTGTGTATGTGTGTGTCTCTGTATGAATGTATCTATATGTGTGTATGCATGTATGTGTACGTATGTGCATGTGTGTATGCATGTATGTGTATGTGTGTACCTGTTTGTATGCATGTGCATGTATGTGTTTTTGCATGTATGTATATGTGTGTGTATGTATATGTGTGTATGTGAGTGTATGTGTGTATTTGTAAATGTGTATATGTATGTGTGTGTATATCTATGTTCCTATATGTGTGTGTTTGTGTTTGTTATTTATGTGTGTATACGTTTGTATGTGAATGTGTATGTGTATGTGTGTATGCATGTATGTGTATGTGTGTGCATGTGTGTGTGCATGTGTGTATGTGTATGTGTGTGCATGTGTGTGTGCATGTGTGTATGTGTATGTGTGTGCATGTGTGTATGTGTATGTGTGTGCATGTGTGTATGCATGTGTATGTCCGTGTATGTATGTGTGTATGTGTTTGTGTTTGTTATGCAAGACTATGCATGTATACCTGTATATATGTATACGTATGTGTTTGTCTATGTATGTTTGTGTTTGTTATAAATATGTGCATGTGCATGTGTGTATATGTATGTGTGTGTATGGATGTATGTGTATGTGTGTATGCATGTGTATATGTGTAAGCATGTAGGTTTGTTTGTGCATATATATATGAATGTGTATATGTTTGTATGTGTATGTGTGTATTCATGTATGTGTATGTGTATGCACGTGTCTATGCATGTGTATGTGTATTCATGTATGTGTATGTGTATGTGTGTATTCATGTGTATGTGTATGTGTGTATTCATGTGTATGTGTTTATTCATGTATGCGTGTATGCATGTGTGTATGTGTATGCATCTGTGTACGTGTGTATGTGTATGCATATGTATGTGTGTATGCATGTATGTGTATGGGTGTGCATGTTGTTAGGGGAGCATTTAGTACACCCTTGTGGTTGGAACTTTAATTAAAATTTCATATCAAGGTTGTTGAGGCATGAAACAAAATTTTTGAATGTATAAATAAACTCATTGTAATAGAAGAAAGGGAAGCATTGGAATTCATGTACAAGGCGTCTACAGGTATGGACATTTCTCTCTCTATCCTTGACGTTGCCATTTTCACGTATTGTATCATGTATGTATGCTCTGTGCGTTTCTCTCTCTATCCCTTTCTTTCTTCGATGGCGTCCTCATAATGTAAGCAACAATTTCTATTAAGATTGACCTCCAAATCTTGTGGCACATTTGACACCTCTAATTTGCATCATTGGCACCTAATCAATTGGGGGTACAGATGCTTGATTAGGCAGCACCCTGCACTGTACACCAATGCACAAGCACATCCAAGTGACGAGAGAGAGAGAGAGGGAGAGAGCTAGGATAGCATCACTTTGGTTCTTGTTCATTTCCCTATTCACTTATCAATCCCAGTTTGGGTCAGATGCTATTTCTATCTGATGGCCTCAAGGGGAACTCATAGACTTTCCTTTGGGGGCAATCATATGGATGGTGTTTGTTTTTGCGGGGAGTACAATATTTGGTTTTTCATTGCGAGCTTTGTGTCATCTCGATGTGTTCACATGGTGACAGCTGTTTTAATGCATGCATGTTAAAAGGGAAGTATAGGTTTATTTTGGGGGTCTAGTTCTATGGATTGGTATGATGATGATGAACCATTTTCTACTCGAAGTTCTGATTGGTGCACTTATGCTTGTCTTGGGGATTTGGAGAGGGATCTTGTTGAATACCAAGATGAATATTTTTCTTTACACCCACACAAGGATATAAATGCTTATATCATATTGCATGCTAAGTTTGAAAATTTTCACACTAAGGTCATGGCTCTGCATAAACTTTGGGATACTCGTTTTTGATGCACTTGTGCCCTTCTCATATATTGCGCACCATGTTAATCACAATTGATGACTTTTATGCATGCATGTTTGCAATATGCAAGAGCATCCTCACCTTCATATGATCAACCTAATTCTCTTTGTGTTGATACCACCATCCTTGATAATGACACAAATGCATTAAAGGATAAACAAATTGATGTATTTGTGTCATTTCCATTTCCCCGTCTTCATGCTGAAAATGAATCATCCCAAATGACAAAGCTATTAGTTGCTATGCCCCACCACAATTTGAAGATGCATTTATTGGTCTTATGTATGATGATTCTTTTACTCCTTTTCATGACATCTTCGCCTTCCTGCTAATGAATCATGTATGAATGATAATTCTTTTGATGATTCTTTGATGGATCAGGAAAATGTTACATACATAATTTGCAATGTTGTCTCACATTTGGATGATGATACATTAAAGAATCATATTTCTATGACTAATCCTCCTATTTTTTATGATGATAAAATTGTTCATCATGATTCTTGTATTTATGATCCCTATTCTCCACCTTTTTTAATGATTATTATGATGATGATGATCATGACGTAAATCCTCCATGTGCTAAGAATATTGAAACGAATGCCCCTACATTTGATGTATATTTGAATGGTAAGAAATGATGGATAATTCCCTTGCCTTGAAAAGAACACATGATTGATCTTCCATATGTATGAAACACAATGTCCAAGATGAAAATGAACTCACACATGTTGATGATGTTATGATCTTGATTGAGAGTTATGCTAAAACATTTCTATCATTTTATGAGTATGTTGCACCATTGTATAAATGCAACCCAACATTTTTTGGTTATGATGCTTACTTAACTTATGGTTGGAAGAAGTCCCATAAGTGTAAGTTTGGTGTTCCTACCAAGCCTTGTGATGAGAGTGTGGCCTTGGGTAGCATCCTTTTGGATGTGATGTATCATGGTTGGGGTTGTGCATTGGGAAAGTGTATCTCTTATGAGGTGATGAATGTAATTGCTAGCTCTCATTCTCTATGTGCATGTTATCCTATTATTCTCATATGGAAAAAGAATTGATTGATCTATTCATGTGACTATGCTATTCATGTTTTGTGGAAGTATATGGTTGTTCCAAAGTTTTGTAGGATATGATCATGAAATTTGGGCATGGAAGACTATAATCATGTTACACTTATGTGTTCCTCGAGTAGCTTTGATGTGAACCTTTTCCGTATACATGGGCACTTCTTACTCTATTGTTGGCTAGAGGTTTTTTCCCCATGTTACCACATACTTGATACTCCATATGTGGTGGTACTTTGTACTTAGGGGTATTATTCAGCTCTTACTTCAGTTCAGTTTATCATCAATAGAGAAAGCCATTCTAGCCATCATCTTCTCTGTGTCTCTTGCTGCATTCGTGCTCCTTGTGTGTGCTCCTTGTGTGTGCTTCTTGTGTGTCTCTCGCACTTCTACACACACCCAACAGTGGTATCAGAGCAAGTTCAGCTCCTTCTCAAGTTTTGATTTTTCGCGTCGCGGTGCACGTGCACTTTTAACCGTGCAAATCGACTTCGGAGCATAGAACTGTGAATTTCAGCAGCCAAGAAACATTTCTTTCAGGTGCACTGGAGTTTTACCCCCACTTCGAAGCCATTCATGCAGTCAGAATCGCCATCAGAGTGAGGGTTTGTGAGCTGAAATTTCAGCACTCATTTGAGCTTTCGTCAAAGTGAAGATTTTGTCACATTCTTGTTCCTTTGTGAAATGGTGGGTAGCAATGACTTGTTTGGCATGCTTCAAGGTGAAGATAAGCTTGATGAGACCAACTATCCGATGTGGTCTTACATCATGAAGCATGTTCTTGTTGCTAAACAACTTTGGAACATAGTGGCAGATGTAGATTGAAGATCCACAAGTTCTTCTACTTCACAGTCTACTATCACAGATGGAGCTTCTTCTTCGAGTACAGTGGTTTCTCCTTCTCCACCTACACAGGAGCAACTTAGATGGGATGGAAAATATGCTCAAGCTCGCTTTGATTGTGCTTTCTGTGAAGTGTCATATAGTTCCACACATTCAGTCATGTTCTACATCACAACAGGCATGGGACACTCTTGCTTCTTTGTATGTTGTGCGTAATGAAGCACGTGTTGCATACTTGAGGAAGCAACCTAAGGATGTATGTATGGCTGAAAAATGATTCGGTGGATGTGTATGTGACATGCATCAAGGACTTGAAAGAGCAATTGGCAAACATAGATGAGATCATTCCGGATGCATCACTCATTTCTACATTGTTGAAAGGATTAGTGGAATCTTTTCAAAGCTTTGCTACTACACTCCGTTTGGTTGGAAAAGGAAATCCTAATATGTATGCATTTGATGAGGTTGTGTCTCTTCTTTTGCAAGAAGAGCAATCTAGAGTGAATAGGAGTCGTTTGATTGACGGAACATTAGCACTTGCTATTTCACAAAAGCGGAAAAGCAAGTATGGTTCGTCTTTGGGTTCATCAAAACCAAAGCCTCAATCTTCCTCTTCCACTCATTCCTCTAATGATGGTGATTTTCAAAAGAAGAAGAGATGCAAATATTGTTGAAAGGCTGGTCATACTATTGATGAGTGTAGAAAGCTTGTTAAATGCAATGAAAAGAAGAGGGAATCCGACATGTCTATTGCTGAAAATTTAGCAAATGTAAAGAATGATGAAGCTAACATGGCTCAAGATTTTTGGGCATGTGTTGTTACATGTCATTATGATGCTTCTTTGCATTCTAAATGTATGGTTGTGACTGAGGCTGATTCGGATTGGTTCTTCGATAGTGGTGCTTCAAAGCACATAACATCATGCAAAAGATTTTTTACCTCTTTGAAAGATGCACCCAAAAGAGGACATGTGGTGTGTGCAAACAATGCCTCTTATCCTATCATTGGAGTAGGAGAAATTGAGCTTATGGCTGCAAATGGAGGTGTGATTCTCTTGACAAATGCATTGTATGTGCCCGGTATCAAGAAGAACATAATTTCAGTTCCATTGATTGCCAAAGTTGGACTTCATGTACACTTTGTTGATGATATTTGTATGGTTCATGATTTCAGCAATGGCGATCTTATCGTGATTTCCGATACATTATGTAATGGTTTGTATCGCATGGATACATACAAGAGGGCTGCCTCGAATGCCTTGGTTGCTCATACTTCTTCCATGGCTGAAATGGAGCTTTGGCATGCTCCTTTTGGTCACTTGAACTTCAATAGTTTTCTTTACTTGCAAAAGAAGTATATGATTACTGGTTTGCCTACACTTGAGTCCATTATAAAGCATGCATGTGAAGGTTGCATTCTTGGAAAAATGCATCGTGCTTCTTTTCCAAAACATAGTCATACACACACTACAAGAAAATTGTAGCTTGTTCATAGTGATGTATGTGGTCCCGTCAAGACTCCATCTTTTGGGAAGCATGTATATTTTGTTACCTTCATTGATGATGCGACTCGCCATACATGGGTGTATCCTATGAAAACAAAGAATGAGGTATTTTCTTGCTTCAAAGCATTTTTAGCTATGGCTGAAAATTTTTCTTCACAAAAACTTTTGACTCTACACATGGATCGTGGTGGTGAGTACATGTCACATGAGTCTAATGTTTTTCTTTGTGAAAGAGGTATTTCACACCAATGTACGGTGCCATATACACCTCAGCAAAATGGTGTTGCGGATCATAAAAATAGGACTCCACTTGAAATGGCACGATGTATGATTAAAGGAAAGCATCTTCCTGATAAGTTTTGGATAGAAGCGGGCATGTGTGCAAACTATGTGTTGAATCACTGCCCTACAAAAGCATTGAGAGTCATCACTCCTTATGAGGCTTGGAATGTTCATAAGCCTATGGTTAGTCATATGTGTGTGTTTGGTTGTTTGGCATATGCTCTTGTGCCATCACAACAACGTCACAAACCTGATGACAAGGCAAAGAAATGTATATTTGTTGGTTATAGTGTTTTAAAGTAAGGGATATCATTTGTACCATCCATTGCCGAACACAATTATTATGAGTCGAGATGTGGTACTTGCTGAAAATTCAGTTTTCCCTCTAGTTGAATGCAAAAAACAGCCAACAGTTAGCTCACAAGATGTGTTCGATACACTCATGCCTTTGTTCCACAATGGTATGATTGACTATGGCCATGTAGACCAGCCAACTGAGGCTCCAAGGGCTGAAAAGTTCTAGCAAAATAGTGCTCAAAATGCAAAGAATTTCTTGCCAAACATGGCTGAAATTTTTCAACCAAAAATTGTCAAAACTGTTGGAAATTTCCAACCACATATGGCTAAACATTTGCATCAAAATATGGCTGAAAAGGAGCATGAAATTCAGCCCACACATGATGTACATGTTGAAGATGTATTACATAATGAACACATGTCTATCAAGAGTGCACAATCTATGCCAAAGTGGCTGAAACAAACTTTGCAGGACATAAAATTGAGTGCACCTTTACTTGGTAGAACAAGATCAAGCTCTCACCATGCATCAAGTAATTTGTGGATTATTCTCTTATTGGTACAGCATGTAAAGAAGAGCCACTTTCTTTTGAAGATGCATGTGATGATCCACAATGGGTGAGTGCTATGCAATCAGAAATGGATTCCATACATAGGAATGCTACTTCAGAGTTATGTGAATCCCCAAAAGGAAAGAATGACATTGGTACAAAGTGGGTTTATAAGATTAAGAGAAAATCTGATGGTAGCATTGATCACTACAAAGCTAGATTGGTTGCCAAAGGATATGCGCAACAATATGGCATTGATTATGAGGAAACTTTTGCACCTACTTCACGCATGACTACCATTCATACCGTGGTTGCATTGGCTACCCATCGAGGTTGGAAAGTGCATCAGTTGGACATAAAAATAGCCTTCTTGAATGGTGATTTGCAAGAAGAGGTTTATGTGAAGTAACATCCTAGATTTGCTATGAAAGAAAAAGAGCATATCATTTATCGCTTGCATAAAGCCTTGTATGGTCTCAAGCAAGCTCCACGTGCATGGTATGACAAAATCCATAAGCACTTGATTGCTCTTGGCTTCATATGTAGTCCAATTGAAAGCACACTTTATGTACACAAAAATGGGGCTCATCCTATAGTGCTTGGTCTTTATGTCGATGACATACTCTTGACTGGGTCATGTGATGCAAAAATTGACATTCTTATGGCTGATTTGCAGCATACTTTTGATGTCACTTATCTTGGTCTTTTGAGCTACTATCTTGGCATTTAGTTTGTATCCGTTGAGGGGGGAATTGTTATGCATCAAGCAAAGTATGTTGAAAAACTACTTTAGCGTTTTGACTTTGAGGATTACAAGCCAGTTTCCACACCATTTGAGACAGGATAATGGTTCTCGGTTGAGGATTCCAGTGATGCATTTGACACTTCTCTTTATCAGCAAGCTCTGGGATGTCTTATATATGCATGCAACACAAGGTTGGATATACAGTATGCAGTTTCCCAGTTGAGTAGATTCATGCATAGCCTTGGCACTAAGCATTGGCAAGCGGTAAAACCTGTGTTTAGATATCTCAGAGGCACTTTGAGCTTAGGTCTCTTTTATCGTAGAGATGTTCAGCCATGCTTGCATGCTTTTACAGATAGTGATTGGGCTGGTTGTTATGATACTCGCGTGTCCACTAGTGGTAATTGCTTTTTCCTTGGAGACTCATGCACATCTGGGTTGAGTAAGAAGCAACCTACAGTGGTGACATCGAGTTGTGAAGCTAAGTATAGGGCAGTTTTCATAGCTATAGTGGAGCGTATATGGCTGAGACGCCTATTGATGGATCTTTGCATGGAGATTGATGCTGCTATGCATATTCTCACTGATAGTCAGAGTGCTTTGGTTGTTGCACAAAACCCTGTGTTTCATGCACAGACCAAACATATTGAGGTGCATTATCACTATGTGAGAGAGCACCTTCATGCAGGAGATATTGATTTGGTATATGTGCCTACACAAGATAATGTGGTAGACATATTCACCAAAGCTCTTCCACGGGAAAAGTTTGAAGCTTTTCGCAAAGCTTTAGGCTTATTACCTTGTGGGGAATGATCTATCACTCCCTGTATGTATTCACATCATTCGCTCCAAGGGGGTTTGTTACACGTATGTGTTCCTCGAGTAGCTTTGATGTGAACCTTTTCCCTATACATGGGCACTTTTTACTCTAGTGCTAGCTAGAGGTTTTCTCCCCATGTTACCAAAAACTTGATACTCTCATATGTGGTGGTGCTTTTTACTTAGGGATATTATTCAGCTCTTACTTCAGTTCAGTTTATCGTCAATAGAGAGAGCCATTCTAGCCATCGTCTTCTTCGTGTCAATTGTTGCATTTGTGCTCCTTGTGTGTGCTTCTTGTGTGTCTCTCGCACTTATACACACACCCAACAAATCAATGGACATCAAGACATGCAAGTGGAAATAAAGTTCAAATCTTGGAAACATGATGATTGGGATCATTATCAAGAAACTTTTGGAAGCATTCTTGAAGCATGGACTAGTAGGATGCTATTTTATGTACCCCTTAACTTGTTCTTTTGGGGTTAATTACATATTTTGTATCCAAAGAAATGGCTCTTCATGTATTTGAAGATTTTTTCTCATATGATGTATCTTACCCATGATGTAAATATTTAAATGATGAGATGAACCTGAAAACCAACCACTTTGCATTTGCATATAGATCATTTAGGATGGATGGCTTATTATGAAAGTGAGGAGTAGCTTGTACATCTTGGCTACCATCCTAGGCATTGTACTATGCTCCTCATTTACATACATATGGACCTTTTCTTTGCCTTCCATACCATGGTTTGACCATGCGCTTTGGTTGGTGAAGCAAGTTTCCATATGGTAGTAGCATGTAATAAACCTAGGACATTGGTATGCAATGTGTGGGTTCAGGTCCTCCGTGTTCCATATTCTTTGAGCTTGTGTTATTCCACCTAGATACTATCATACTCAAGATATTATGGGTCTTAAAAATTAGGAGGTTGATCCATATATACCTTCTTTGAGTTCCATCCACTCAAGAACGCATTCTTGACATCCATCTCGTATAACTTCCAATTCTTGGGAGCTACAATATGCATGTGTATTGTGATTGTAACCATCTTTGCTGTAGAAGAAAATTTCTCCTTATAATCAATGCCTTGAGTTTGAGCATACCCCTTGCCTAGTAACCTTGCCATGTACTTGTTTATTGTTCCTTCAAAGCTCTCTCTTACCTTACAGATCCATCATGTTCCAGTGACATGTTTGAGTTGTTGGGAATTAAGTCACAAGTGTTGTTCTCATGCAATGCTTCAAGCTCTTCTTTCCTAGCACACTTCTACTCTAGCCTCTTCTTTCCCTCCCCATAATATGAGGATTAGTCAAATTCATGTTGCAAGCCATATATATTCTTATTGAACAATGGGGTTTCATATCGATCCATACCTTTTTGAATTCTTCTTTTCATGTTTCTATATACGGGCAAATATTTCTTCATAATCAATGCCATGTTTTTGCTTATATCATTTGGCTACAACTCTTTCTTTGTACTTGTCCAATGTGCCATCTTATTTGTAGTTGACTTTATAGAGCCACATAACTCCTATGACTTGATGATTTGTGGGCTTAAGAACAAGTCTCCAAGTGTTGTTCGTCTCAATTGCATCCATTTCCACTTGCATAGCTTCTTTCCACTAAGGTTGTCCTTGAGCTTCTTTGTAGTTGGAAGGCTCTGAAATCTGTTGGATCTCATGCATCAATGCATAATTTACATAATGAGTTTATTCTTGCTGCTTCTTTTTAATGCGCCTTAGTGATCTGCTTGGTTGATTTGAAGTACTTGCCTCTGACATGTGTTTTGAAAAGTTTGTGTTCCCCTTTGAAGTGTTGATGGGTGGACTAAGAGTTGAAGCTTCATTAAAGATTAGATCTTTGGAGATTGTGATGGAGTTCTTCTCAAGATCATACAATTTACATGCTTTTGATTGCTCACTATAGCCAATGACGATGTGCTTCTTGGACCTAAACTACAACTTTTTGCGATCTTCTTTTGGCACATGGACAAATGCTTCACTTTCAAATACTCAAAAGTAATTGACATTAGGCTTTCTTCCATAGTAGGCATCACTACTGAAGCCTCGATCGAGTATATACATGATAGTGTGCACTCCTTTTTCCCAAAAAGTGTAGGGTAATTCTTTGTTGTGAAGCATGGTTTGCACCATTTCCATCACACTTCAGATCTCTCTCTCTCTCTCAACTACTCCATTTTGGGATGGAGTATGAGGTTGAGTGAATTGTCATTTTATCCCTTTTTGCTTTAAGAAATTATCCAAGTCCTTATTCATAAATTAACCATGGCCATCTGATCGATAGTCTTTATTGTCTTTGAAGTTTCATTCTCAACTTGGGTGATCCATTCTCGAAACTCAAAGAGAGTATTTGTCTTTGACTTCAAAAAATATACCCTAATATATCATGAGTGTTCATCTACTAGAAGAAAGAAGTAGATTGATCCACTAAGGGAAGGAGTATTCATAGATCAATAGAGATCCATGTTGATGAGGTCGAAAGGGTTCCTCGCTCATGTGTAAGCCTCCTTGGGAATGGGAGCCCTATGTTGCTTGCCTTGGGTGCAAGCTTCGCAGACATCGTTGACTTGCCCAATCTTAGGCAATCTTTTAACTATCTGAGATGGGGAGATCCTTGGTAAATATGAAATATGGCCATATCTTAGATGTCAAAGGCTAGATAACGACTCCTTAGATAGAAAATGGATAATTTGTATAGCCTTTTTTCTTATACACCTTGTGAGATGATGTCTTTGGTTTTAGGTTCGATCACCTAAAGTGAGGTGTAATCAAATAAAACTTGTTCGTCATTGCCAGTGATTGCCTTAATTCATAATAAACTCATGCACAAGCTAGGACCAAATAATACATTAGATAACGATTTGCACTCCTTTCAATCATTGGTGATTTTTACTTTGCCTTTCCCTTCGACGGGTAGGCTCTTGTTGCTGCCCATGTAAACTTCATCCATATGGTCTTCAATTTCTTGAAACGAATCTCGTTCTTTACACATGTGTGAGGTCCCTCCACTGTCAAAGTTCCATTCTTGAGATGAAATTGAAGTGACTATGACATTGGCTTCTTTTGAAATAAATAAGTCTTTACTAGAACGGTGAGACCCACACTGAGAGGGTTTTGATGGGTTCTTGGAACTAGAGGGCCTCAAGGTTTGCTTCTTCTTGTAGAAAAGTTTCTCCAAGTGCCCTAGTTTTCCATAGAAATTACAATTAAACTTCTTTGAGGAAGTGTTGGATCCTTGCTTGGTTGTGTTTCTAGTATTATAACTAGCATGTTTTCCCTTTTGGAAGGGTCCCTTAGCCTTCACGGCTAACTCTTGTGAGGAAGGCAACTTTTCTCATGAGTCATGAAGGAGCAAAAGTCGACAAACCTCTTCCCAAGTTAGAACTTGGCCCCGATGATAAAGGGTGGTTACAAATGTCTCATATGATCTAGGGAGCTTATTGAGAAGGGAGATGTCCATATCTTCACTAGAAAATTGGTAGCTACATAATGCTAGTTTGCATTGATAGTCCTCAAATGTGGCTATAACGTTGGAAATAGGGTCTTGGGGCCTAATGGATAGATTATGAAACTCCCCTTTTAGAGTGTAAATCTTTGAGGGAGTCTTGTCTTCATACAAGATATCTTGGAGGATGTTCCAAGCCACATAGAAAGTTTTACAAGAGGTTATATGGCCTTTGGTTAACTCGTCACAAGCTAGAAGTAATTGGCATAAGGCTTCTTTGTCCTCTTCATTCCACACATTTCAGGATCCTAGATTGCTTTCCTTATCGAGTTCTAATTTTCTTCCTTCAACTATCTTGTACAATAGGTTTGTATAGAGGTAGGCCCTAATGGTGTCCTTCCATAGATCGTAATTTGTGTCATTGAGTCTTTCTTCTTTTGGCATGAATATCAGCATAAAGGATGGTAAGTGCAATTGACTTGAGGATGTTGTGTTCGAAATTGTTGACATGGTCACTGTTGAAATGAAGTTACTACACTTGAAAAAATTTGTACAACAATGGAGATGGGGTGGGGGGGGGCTTAGAATAGACCTACTCTTGCGAATGAGATAGAAATCTTATAGGGAGAAGAGGGGCTTAGAATATCCCTACACTTGCATAAAAACCAAGATGCATCCACATGATAGGAGGTCTTAGAGTAGCCCATTTGCACACAACATAGCCTAAGAATAGGATAGGGAACTCAAGAAACTTTGTGGGTGAGCTTAGACTAGCACTAGTGCACAAGTGCACACACACACACTCTCTCTTCTTCTTATATTTTGAGTGTACAAAGTTGGGCACTTAGTGCCAAAATGATGTCACCATTGAGATAGAGTAGAAAACTTTGGTGATCGGAATGAGGGGTGCCAACTTGAGTGCAAAATTAATGGCCAAGTAACCTTGGGAAATACAATTGATGGCCTATCAATGTACCAAATTTTGGATTGAAACCCTTTGAAAAGTACAAAATGAGGGGATCTTCTAAAATTAAGGTATGTGAATCTTTGAGTTGAATTAAACTAGATGTTCATTCGTTTTGTTGAACCACTTGATATTCTTAACTTCGTTTACTCTACATAGTTAGAAAATAGATTAATAGCCATATGACCCTGATCCCACCATAGGCAAGTTTGCAAAACCTTCAATGACCTTTGTTGGTGCTCGAATGATAATAATATCGATATTCCAAAACATATTGAGATCATAGGTAATGTAATGCAAAAGTATCATTGTCTCTCTCTATCTCTCACAAAAATCGGCACACTCCATAGATTATGTCAGGAGCTTCTAATCTCTCAAGCATGGATATGTTCATGCCTGGACCACTTTTACCCCCTAGTACAGGGCTAAGCATTATTTACTAGTTTTCTTTCTCATGCTCTATTCAATAGAGATATTGAAACAATTCAATACAAGCTATCACATATCTCAAGATGTGTAGCTGAAATGAACAATCTATGGCAAGGACTCATCACTCTTCCTCTGTCTCTTTCTCTCTCACACATGTTATGTCCTTTCACTCTCTTTGAAGTTTTGACTCCCTTGAACTATAGGTGTCTAGATGTGCAAGTCCCTCTAGTGAACTCTGGATAACAGGTGAAGGGTGGCCCTCTCTCTCATTCTCTCTCTCTCTCTCTCTCTCTCTCTCTCTCTCTCTCTCTCTCTCTCTCTCTCTCTCTCTCTCTCTCTCTCTCTCTCTCTCTCTCTCTCTCTGAGAGTAGAAAATAGCAAGTTGGATAAGCATTCCTCTCTCTCCCTTTCTCCCTCTATCCATCAGAGATAAGTAATGCACTATTGTATGTGTGGAACAGTCCTTTCCTACTTACATAGAGGTTTTGTCACATCACATCGAGATGAATAGTTATGCGAAGGTTGCCTTCTTGTTGTGTATGAGTTGTACACTAATGCATACTCCTCATTTGTTGCAATTGAACAAGCTTAGTTTTGAGTTGTGATCATGATGTTAAGAGCAATTCTCTCTCTCTCTCTCTCTCTCTCTCTCTCTCTCTCTCTCTCTCTCTCTCTCTCTCTCTCTCTCTCTCTCTCTCTCTCTCTCTCTCTCTCTCTCTCTCTCTCTCTCTCTCTCTCTCTCTCTCTCTCTCTCTCTCTCTCTCTCTCTCTCTCTCTCTCTCTCTCTCTCTCTCTCTCTCTCTCTCTCTCTCTCTCTCTCTCTCTCTCTCTCTCTCTCTCTCTCTCTCTCTCTCTCTCTCTCAAAAAATGTATCGACGATAAAAAAAGATGATGGAGCTGCCTTACTGTTTCACTTGAAGATGCAACAAACCAAAAGAGCTTTCCAAATTGATGAATAAGGTTTCACAAAAGCACCACCACCAAACTCAAGCACCACCACCACCAAAACAACCACCAAACATGCCACCAAGACTCCACCTAGTGCTCTGATACCATGTAGAGAGTACATGCACAGAAGCAAAATGAAAAGAAGAGTGTACTCACAAAAGAAAGAGGGAGGGAGACTCAAAGTGAGTAGACCGAGCATTGGGTAAACTAACATGGATTAGAAATGAGCTTGCCAAGGGCATCCAGTAGACTCTTCAAGCTTCCAACCAAGTACAAATGGGGGAAGAGGTCATCCTTATATAGATTTGGGAGGGCCTCTCCAAAGTACATCTCATGTGGGATAATTCCCCTTAAAGGAGAATGAATACAATGGTAGAAGAAAATGGCAAGGTACCCAAATACAAAAGAGATACAATGGAAATAAACTAGAAATGGAGTGCTTCCTAGATACAAAATGGAGATGCACTCATGCCGATACAAATGTAGATGATGTAGGAGCAATCATGTCGTCAATGATATGCACACATGTCTGTTTCATGTGTATGTATTTGTGTGAATGTGTGTGATTTATGTCTATGGATGTGAATGTGATATATGCATGTGTATGTATGCATATATATATATATATATATATATATATATATATATATATATATATATATATATATATATATATATATATATATATATATATATATATGTGTGTGTGTGTGTGTGTGTGTGTGTGTGTGTGTGTATATATATGCACATATATATGCATATGTGTGTTCATGTGTATATGTATGCATGTGTTAGTATGCACACATGCATGTGTCATGTGTATGTACTCATGTGCATGTGTGTGATATATGCATGTATATTTATACATGTGTGTATGTATATGTATGTGTGTTTTATATATGTGTATGTGTATCTACATGATGTGTATGTATCTATATATGTATTATATTCCTCGTTAGTTCAAGTAGCTATATATAGAGAGGCATAAGGGTGGGAGGAGATTCATCTCTCTCCTAGGTTGTGGAACCTTTTCTCAAAAAAAAGCATAGTGAAATCTACATCAGAGCATACTACATTTTTATATATGTATATTTGTATACTCTTTTCTTGTATATTTGTATACCTAGAATCCTATTATATTTACTCTTATTTTTAGATTTTATTATTATATGGTCTTCATTCATTCCAGTAGTCAATGATTTGTGTTCAATATAGGTGATGTGTCTCCACGAAAAGATGAGGTTATTGAAATCAACATATAAGATGATAGGAACAGGACTAGACTCAATGTTTCTTCTTTGCATGATATTGGTCCTTCTCTGAATGATATTCTTGAGCCTAGATACACACACACACACACAAACACACACACATATATATAGATATACATACATACATACATACATATATATATATATATATATATATATATATATATATATATATATATATATATATATATATATATATATATATATATATATATATATATATATATATATATATATATATATATATATATATATATAAAACAAATAAAAGCAATGTGTACAATGCATTGTAACAATGATGTGACATAAATATCCACATATGTTTCATGCACCACTTGCAAGACCACCTAGTGCCGAATTTTGTCTCTAGTGAGGTAAATACATACTTTTTGTCTCTCTCATCAAACTCGCTACACAAAAAAGATCGTATAACATAAAATTTGTAAAAATTAGACTTACACCCATTTTAAGTGAACAAAATGCAAGTACAAGTCACATAAAGCTCTCATTCTTTTTTTAAATTGTACCTGTATTCATAGTTACTTCTGCTATGCTCTCATGAGCAAGAGGTGATATAGGTGTCTTGAAAGTAAACAAATAAAAAACTTTGTGTTATAATATCATTAAACATAATAAATTATAATAAGAAAACATACTTAGAAATCTCTCTTCCTCAATATGGAGCAATAGAGGAATCTTCCTCTGGCCACTCGATAAGCATATGGATCGTGTAATCTATTTCCTCAATGGGCATGTTTGAGCACTCATGCATGACAGCCCCTCAGGGATCATGTGGAACTTTTCCTCTCATAAGATTATTTATAAGAGTAAGTTTCACCATTCGCTCTTCACTACGATCCATAATATATGTACATATAAAACAAAATGGATTATATATATATATATATATATATATATATATATATATATATATATATATATATATATATATATATATATATATATATATATATATATATATATATATATATATATATATATATATATATATATATATATATATATATATATATATATGTGTGTGTGTGTGTGTGTGTGTGTGTGTGTGTGCATGTGTGATATATACTTGTGTGTGTATGCATATATGTGTATGTGTGTATATGTGTATGTATCTGTGTGTGTGTGTGTGTGCAAATGTTTGTGTGTATGCATGTGTATGTGTATATTCATGTGTATGTGTGTATGCATATGTATCTGTGTATGCATATGTATCTGTGTATGCATATGTATGTGTGTGTGCATGTGTATGTGTATATGCATGTGTTTGTGTGTGTGTATGTATATGTGTTTATGTGTATGTTTTTGTGTGTATGCATGTGTAGGTGTGTATGTATGTGTGTGTATGTGCATGTATGTGTATGTGTATGAATATATGTGTGTATTTATTTGTATGTATGTGCATATGTGTATGTGTGCACATATATGTGTGTATGTGTATGTGTATCTCTATGTATGTATGTGTGTATGTGTGTATGTGTGTATGTGTGTATGTGTGTATGTGTGTATGTGTGTGCACACATGTGTATGCATATATATACATGTATGTGAGCGTATGTGAGTGTATGTGTGTGTATATCTGTATGTGTGTATGCATATGTGTGTGTGTATTTGTATGTGTGTAAGTGTGATGTCTATGTGTGTGTATGTATGTGTGTGTATGCATGTGTGTGTACATATATAAACTTGTATGTGAGTGTATGTGTGTGTATATGTGTATGTGTGTATGTTTGTATGCATATGTGTGTGCATGTGTATTTGGATGTGTGTGTAAGTGTGTGAATTTGTGTGTATGCATGTATGCATATGCATGTGCAAGCATGTATGTGTATGTATGCATGTGAGCGTATTTGTGTGTATGTTTGTGTGTATATCTGTATATGTGTGAGTGCCTATGTGTGTGTATTTATTTGTATGTATATGTGTATGTGTGTGTATGTCTGTTTATGAATGTATATCTATATGTGTATGTGAGTCTATGTATGTGTGTGTGTGTGCATATATGTGTATGGAGGTGTGTATGTGTGTGTATGCCTATATGCATATTCATGTGAATGCATGTGTGTGTCTCTATCTGTGTGTGTGTATGTTTTTGTATGCATGTGTGTGTATGTATATGTGTGTATGCATATATATATATATATATATATATATATATATATATATATATATATATATATATATATATATATATATATATATATATATATATATATATATATATATATATATATATATATATATATATATATATATATATATATATATATATATATATATGTGTGTGTGTGTGTGTGTGTGTGTGTGTGTGTGTGTGTGTGTGTTTGTGTGCAGCTATATGCATGTGTATGCATATATGTATGAATGTGTATATGTGTGTATGTATACATGCATATGCATGTATATGCATGTGTGTGTATGTATGCATGTGTATGCATGTGCGTGCATGTGTATATGTACATATGAATATGTGTGTATGGATGCATGTGACTATATGTGTGTATATGTGTATGTGTATGTTTGTGTGTGTTTGTGTGTTTGTGTGTTTTTATGTGTGTGTATGTGTATACATGTGTATGTGCATGTATCTATGTGTGTGTGTGTATGTGTGTGTGTATGTGTATGTATGTACATGTGTGTGTATGTGTATGTGTATGTGTGTATGTGTGTGTATGTATATGTGTGTATGTGTATGTGTGTTTATGTGGATGTGTGTGTATGCATATGTGTGTATGTGACTGTATGTTTGTGTGTATATGTGCATGTATGCATGTGTGTGTATGTGTGTGTGTGTATGTGTGTGTATGTGTATATGTGTTTATGCATGTGCGTTTGTACTTATGCATATGCATGTGTATACATACATTTTCTATGCATGTGAGTGTATATCAATGTGTGTATATGTGTGCATATGAATGTTTATGCATGTGTGTATGTGTGTGTATGTATATGTGTCTGTGTGTTTCTCTATGTGTGCGCATGTATATGTGTGTGTATGTGTATGTGTGTGTATGTGTTTGCATGTGTGTGTATGTGTATATGTGTGTATGCATATGCATGTGTGTATGTGTGTGTTCATGTGTGTGTATGTATATGTGTGTATGCATGTGTGTGTATGTATGTGTATTTATGTATGTGTATGCATATGTGTGTGTATGTATGTATGCATATGCATGTGTATGCATGTGTGTGTATGTATGCATGTGTATGCATATGTGTGTGTATATGGATATGTGTGGATGCATGTGTGTGTATGACTACATGTGATTGCATATGTGTGTATGACTGCATGTGATTGCATGTGTGTGTATATGTGTGTTTCTATGTTTGTGTATGTATATTTGTGTGTATGTGTATGTGTATGTGTGTGTGCATGTGTCTATGTGTGTGTATATACATGTGTTTGTGTCTATGTGTGTGTATATACATGTGTGTACGTGTATGTGCATGTGTGTGTATGTATGTGTGTATGTGTATGTATGTGTGTATGTATATGTGTGTGTATGAGTATGTGTATGTGTGTATGTGTGTATGTGTGTTGATGAATGTGTATTTGTATGTATGTATGTTGCTATATGTGTATGTGTTTTTGTATGCATATGGGTATATGTGTTTATGCATGAATGTATGTATGTATGCATATGCATGTGTATACATGCGTTTTGTATGCATGTGAATGTATATGTGTGTATGTTTATGTATATGTGTTTGTCTATGTGTGTATGTATATGTGTGTGTGTTTGTGTATGTGTGTAAATGTGTGTCTATGGGTGTCTATGTATATGTCTTTGCATGTGTATGTGTGTGTATGTGTGTGTATGTGTATGTGCATGTGTGTCTATGCATGTGTCTATTTATCAATGTCTATTAGTGTACATATATGTGTATGTATATGTGTGTGTATGAATGTGTGCATGTATGTATGCATATGCATGTGTGTATGTATGTATGCATATGCATGTGTATGTATGTGTGCATGTAAGTGTATGTGTGTGTATATGTGTATATGTGAGTCTATGCATGTTTACGTATATATGTGTGTGTATGTATATGTATGTGTATGTATATGTGTGTGTATGTGTATGTGTGTGTGCATGTGTATGTATGCTTGTATATTCGTGTATGTGTGTGCATATGTGCACATCTATGTATGCATGTGTGTGAACGTATGCATGTGTGTATGTATGTGTATATGTGTATGTGTGTGCATGTATATATGTGTGTGTATGAATATGTCTATGTATGTGTATGTATGTGTGCATGGGAGTGTATGTGTGTGTTTAAATGTGTATGTGTATGTATGTATGCATGTGATTGTATGTGTGTGCATATGTGCATGTGTGTGTATGTGTATGTGTATGTGTATATATATGTGTATATGAGTGTATGTGTGTGTCTATGTATGCATGCGTTTTGCTACTTGAATATGTGTATGTATGTGTGCTTCTCTCATGTGCTCTCTCTCTCTCTCTCTCTCTCTCTCTCTCTCTCTCTCTCTCTCTCTCTCTCCCTCACACACACTCTCAAGCTCTCTCTCATTAGATCCCAACACAAATGTGCCAAGAGAATTCCAAATATTTTTTGTTGTATCTACTAGACATCCCTTATGTGACACCATCCTAACCACTTTTCTAGGGTTGCTAAAAGCATCCCCCTTTGTAATGCTCTTAATAATGCTCATTAATACCATGGCATAAGGGACAATTATTTTTGCTTGTGCAATTAAGACCTTTTTTTCTTTGGCATCGCTTATGCAATACTTGGTTAAAATAGCATCGCATAAGTAATGCTATCCACTTTTCTTTTTAATTGGGGGCATCCTTACACCCCCTTATTCCTTCTAGTGCATACATATACACATACATACACATATTCATACACACACACACATACATATATATATATACACACACATACACTCACATGCATACATACACACACATGCGTACAGATGCATATGCATACACACATAGACACATACACACACATACAATCACATACACACATATACATACACATTCATACACACACATACACATACACATATACATAAACACACATACACACACATATACATATACACATACCCACATATACAATCGCATTCATACATACATGCACATGCATACTTACATACACATATTTATACACAAATATACACATACACACATATGCAAATTGAGCACAATCAAGAGATTATAGAAGAAGTACCTCTTGTTATCTTTTATTTGCAGGTTCAAAACTCATTTCTTCATTATCAAAGAAGCAACCTAGTGTTGCTCTCTCATATAGAGAAGAATATAGAGGATTGGGTAATGCAACTCAAGAAGCCATGGGGTTTAAAATAATATATATTTATTAGTGAATCAAGACTACAACTTCTTATATAATTGGTGAATATATGAGTTCTTTACATCTTGCAGCAAGCCGTGTTTAACATGCAATGACCAAACTCATTTATGTCCACTACCACTTCATTAGGGAGACAATCACAAGCAAGGAAACTGAGCATTTATATATCTCAACTCAACACTATTGTGTAGACATGGTGACTAAAGCTTTGCATGGAGTAAATCTAAGCAGGTTTAAATCAATTACTCGACTTCCCATTATTGTGAGACATTGGCAACTCAATCATCTTTGGCTTGAGGGTGCGTATTTGGTACATATGGCAAGCCTAAGAGCTTTACCATTTAACTCAAAATCTATGAGTATGAGGATCATATGTATATAAAACAAATGTACCCTTCGTACATATTCCACAAGAAATTTTATTTAGTGCACTATTTTGTATAAAGGTTTAACACCTTCAATTCAATACTTAACGTAGAGTAAAGGGATCAAAAAGTCATGATTCCTATTGGAACTCAAAATTGTAAAAATGGTAGATAAAAAGATGATTGATATCTTTCGTAAAATCATGAACACTTTCTAGCCACAATCATGGGAAATAGCTTATATATGGTCCGGTGCAGAAGTCACCAATAATAGAGAGAAGACTCACACATTTCAGGAGTTCTTATTATTCTTATCTCGTAGCCATATGAGTCCTCCAACACACCCAAGCATTACACTTTAAATATCAATACATATACTTGGAGTTTCATCATCATCTTGAGCTATTTTGTACTTTTTATTGTCTATTGTTCATGTGTCCTAACTTCTTAGAGCAATTGAAGTGAACATATGGGGTTGATCTATCAAGAAAATTATGGAACATGAAGCGTAAAACCTTCTAAACATGGTAGTCTAAGGATTTGATCACTAAAGCTCTATGTGAAAAGATATGAGTCAATATTTATGACTATGTACATGCATTGCCTTCTTCTTGAAATGTCGAGATCATAGCTATGACTGCTTAATTATAAGCTTAATTATATTTCTTACATTCTAGGGACTTTAAATTCAGGATATTAACTATAGTAGCTCAATTAAATTTGTATTAGAAGCTTCAAAAAAGGAGTTTTCTCAATTCGTAGCAAATTAAGAATAGTGAACATTTTTTTAGAGTGCCTTCTTCCATAAAAAGTAGCTTTTCTCTTGATGCTCATAATCACCAAAGACTATCTAAACATGGGCTTTTGGGTACATTTCTCCAAAGTACCATGGTCCTATTTATGCATCATTAGCAAGCCTATGAATTCTATCAATGTGTCCAAACAAGAAATAGGTAGTTCCAGAGCAAGATTTTGCAAAGACTCATGCATCTCTATACTCTAATATCACATCCACAAAAGTACATGAATGGTTCCAATCTTTCTTCAAACAACTCCCATACAGTAACCCTCATGGTGAAAAAATTTGCAATTGTCTCTAGGTTTAGATACAAAATTTTTAGAAGCGATTGAGCTTATGGCTATCACTAGCCATAGGTTTTTTGATAAACTAAATATTCTTCCAACAAGGAGAAAAATGAAATCGTCATTTATACTAAAGTTTTTGCACAGTTGTACTCTACAAGGAACTTAGAGGAAGTCGATTAAAGAAAACTAAGTATGATAATCTGATAGAAGAATTTTATTTACTTTAGTATGCTCTGAAACTATAAGAGAGAAATTCAAAGGCACTATAGAAGGAAATTGCGCAAATTGTAGTTGATGTCTGAATGACATTAGAGAGAGAATATTTCATAGACATCACATGAGAGAACAACAAGATACTGAAGGATTTCAACCATGAAATATTTAACATAGTTTTGAATTATGGATTTAGGTATATAATCAAGAATGGTAATTAGTCTTTGTGTGACTTGCCTCTTGGCAAGAAGGCCGTTGGCACTAAGTGGGTATACAAGATGAAGCGTAAGCCTGATGGCAAAGGTGACAGGTATAAGGGTAGGCTTGTTGCAAAGGGTTATGCTCATGAAAGAGGAAATGATTTTAATGAGACCTTTGATCCTACTTGCCGAATGACTATTGTTCGTAACATTTGTGCACTTGTAGCTCATCATGGTTGGAATGTACATTAGTTGGACATTAAAACTGCATTTTTGAATGGTGATTTGCATGAAGAAGTGTATGTTCTTCAGCCATGTGCATTTGTGTAGAAAGGGCATGAAAACTAGGTGTGTAGGTCAAAGAAGGCATTATATGGTTTAAAGCAAGCAGGACGTGCTTGGTATGAAAAGATACATGCCTATCTAATTGCACATGGTTTTGAGAATAATCCAATAGAGAGCACCCTATATGTTAAGCATGCTAATGATGTGTTTTTTATCATTATTGTGTATGTTCATGACATGTTGCTCACTCATCCTCATGAGAAGCATATTGCTCATTTTAAGGTTGATTTGCATGCCTCATTTGAGATTTCTAATTTGAGGCATTTGCATCATTATTTGGGCATTCACTTTATGCAAGTTGATGGTGGAATAGCTTTGTGTCAAATGAAATATATTGACACATTATTGCAGTGTTTTGGACTTGACTATCACGGACACAAAGGAAACCATCTTGAAGCTAAGTACTCTCCAACTTCTAGTTCCACTTCCTGTCTTGTTCCTTGTTCAGGTCTTTTCTAGTCTAGTTCTTGGATATCCTATCTTGTCCTCTTGTAATCTCATAGTGCAAGATCTTGTGGAGTTATTTCTAGTATCTACTTCATATTCTTGAAGAGAATTCTTGTAATCCAAATATCTTGTTTCATACCTACGATCACGGGTTGTGGGATCTCCTGTATCATATCTAGTGGAGTTATCCATACCTATGAGTCTCGGGTTGTGGGACTTCTTGTATCAGCCACATACTCTTGTATTATTTACCCTATGTGGATGATCTTGTAATCAAAAGTATATTTTTGAAATCTTCTCTATTGTAGTTAGAGAGCACAATCTGGTGCTCCCCTGACATTTTGGCAAGACTACCTTCATCAAGACCAGGCACCATGAATATTATTCATGAAGGAATGTTTTCTGCACTTAAAGATATTCAACAAAAAGTCCAAGAGATATGAGAAAGTCAACAAAGGATTCAACAAAAAAATATTCAAGATGTAATCACAAAACTTCAAAGGCAAATACAAGAGCTATAGATCATTGTAATTCAATCTTCTTCAAGTACCCCCATGATAACTAATAATAAGAAAATTCCAAAAGTGAGCATGTGTGAGAAATTTGATGGGACAAGATCAAAGTTTTGAGGATTTGTGCAACAAGTGAAGCTAATCATAAGTATGCATTTAGATAGGTACCTAGATGATACTTCTCAAGTGGAATTCATATGAACTCTATTATGTGGTCTTGCTCTTTCATGGTTTGCACCTATCCTTGAGAAGGATATGGATATTTTGCATGATTTCAAGGCCTTTATTTGAGAGTTCACATCTTCTTTTCAAGATACTAGTTGTTCACGTGTTCCCAAAACAAAGCTAAGGAAGCTACATCAAGGAAATAGGCTTGCATCTACCTATGCATCAAAATTCAGACAAATCATTTGTGATCTCACATGGCACAAGGATTATTTTATCAACCAATTTTGATGGGGCTTACAAAAGATGTCAAGGACCTCATATTAACCATGATCAAGGTAAATACTTTGAATGAGTTCATGAATCAAGTAATTGAGTGTAATAATAGGTTGTTTGAGAGAAAGCAAGAGAAGATAATTTCTCTTCACAATCGAGAATACAAGTTTACCTTAGTTCCTCAACAAAATATGTTAGAAGAATATCAACCAAAACCCATGCAATTGGATAACATTTGGGTCAAAAAACTTAGATCAAAGGAAGGAAAACATCAAAAAGACAATGGATTATGCTTTTATTGTGGAGATCATGATCATATGGTATTCAAATGCCTTAATAAGAAGAATAAGCAATTTGGAATTAGGACTTGTACAATCACTGTTCAACATCAAAAGCATCATTATCAAAATCAAAAGAGGAGTATTGCCCATCATGAGAATCATGGCCTTGATTTTGTACCTAGATATACTACAAACCCTTTCCATTTTCATCATAGGTAACCATCATCATCAGGTTCCAATGCCACATATCAAGAATTCTACAAAGACCAAGAGCTATGAAGATTCAATTTCTAGAAGATCTCGTAGTAACATAACCACTCCTTGTGGAACTCTTCGCTTGAGAGGGAGGTGATGTCATGGACATAAAGGAAACCATTGAACCTTAAATTCCATGTAAATTTCTATTTCTCATGATTGGTTCAAAATTTTGAGAAATCAATCCTTCCACTACATTTCAAATGTGCCAAAACCCTAAGATTGAGTATCTATTTGTTGAATTCTAAAACCCAAAGCTCTTGTTTCCAATTGATGACATCATTGATGGCATCATCAACTCATAACTCATTGATGACATCATCAACTCATAACCACCCTTGATCTCTATAAGGATGGGTTGGTCACATCCATTCTTAGTCTTGGGAGCTCAAGGAGTTGTGATCACCAATCAGAGGGCATAATCTGTGCTCCCCTAACATTGATGACTATAAACCTATTGTGACTCCTATGGAGACAGGTTTATGATTGAGGGTTCATGATGTTGGAGATGCATTTGATGTTTTTCTTTATCAGTAGGCTATTGGATGCTTGATTTACTTATGCATTACTCAATAGATATTCAATTTGTTGTCTCACAAATGAGCAGGTTTATGCATTGTGCAGACATCAAGCATTGGCATGTGGTGAAGCGCATCTTTCGCTACTTGAGTGGTACTCGACTACTTAGATTGTTCTATCCCAAGGGGGGATCACTACCGCCAGATTCACATGCTTTTTTGGACTCAGACTAGGCTCATTGCTATGACACTCGTGTGTCCATTAGTGGCTTTTGCTTCATGCTTGGTAGCTCATGTATATCTTGGTTGAGCAAGAAGAAGCCTAATGTGGCCACTTCGAGTTGTGAGGCTGATTATAGGGCAGCTTTCACAATGACTCTTGAGTGTGTGTGTGGCTCAGATGCCTTATAGCTAATCTGGATGTTGGTCGATCTTCTGCCACCACCATCTTCACTGATAGTTAGAGTGCATTTGCAGTTGTGAGGAACCTTGTATTTCATTCTCCTGCTATGCACATTGATGTGCATTATTATTATGTCAGGGAGAGGTTGTCAGTTGGAGAGATCAGCTTGGCATATTTGCCCATGCAAGAGAACATTATAGACCTTTTCATGAAGGCTCTACCTAGGGAGAAGTTTGAAGCTTTCCGCAAAGCTTTGGGCTTACTTCCTTTTGTGGATTGATTCCACATAGCTTGGCACTTCCTTAAACATGAGTGTCAACTCCTTGTTCACCTCATTGCTCTGAGGGGGGATTTGTTGATATATTTAGGTAGTGAAGTGTGTGACCATACTAGGATCACTGGGGCACTTTTTTTCCCTCTTTAGGAGGTTTTTTTCCCCAAGCTTGTATATATGCCTATTGGCCTAACGGGTTTCTTATCTTTGAACATTCGAGTGGTAATACATTTTGTATTGTGTGTATATTATATGTTATTTTTAGAGCTCATTGGATTCTGATAACTATAGTAATCCTCCAAAATCAAACATTCTTCATGAATTCCTTGCAATCAGTACATGGAAAGTGTAAATTATAAGTTTCTATAGAAAAAGAGTTGTACTAAATGGAAACTTAAATTTGAATTCATCTCTAGTTTTTCTATTATTTGCATTATTTCATAGTTCATAAAGATTCGCATGAATAAAATAGTCCTAGAATTACGAGAACTTGATGGAAATAAACATTTTGTGTTCATGCAAGAGTTTGTGCCATTACAAAAAGACTCCACATATTATGGATGGAGAGATTTAGCAAATGCCTGGATATTTATTGATTCATGTTTTAGGTCTCCTGGCATTTATATTCATGAATACTATGATCTTGGATACCTTGAATATGGGAGAAGGCAATAGGTTGCACCATTAAAGATGCTAATTTTCTATATGACCCATATCTAGCACCTCCAACAAGATCTTCCAAGAAGGAAAAATGAGTTCATTTACCCAAAAAGAAGACAAGGAAAAGAAAATGTCCACTGGTTCACTTCCCTCTCAAGCATGAAAGAACCAAGAGAATGCATAAGATAGGCAGATAAAAGTTCTTCAAGAAAGGATATTTCAAAGGAGATGGAGGATCACACTAAGGAAACTTTAAATTTTCAAGAACTCTTTTTTGGTGCACCTTGCATAATTCCTTTATAATGTCATACATCTATCATAAATAGTGTTATATTCTAGAGATGTACATGCCTAGAGGAACAAGAAGCTCCTTGGTCGGGGGATAGCCAAGGCCAAAAGAGAGAGAGTTCATATGAGGTACCTAGTCCTCATATGAGAGAGAGTTCATATGAGGTACCTAGTCCTCATATGAGAGAGAGTTCATATGAGGGAGCTTAGAAAGAACTCTAGATGGTGACTAGGTGAGGGAGATGAGTAGAGGGAGCTTAGAGAGAAAGCAAGATGGTGACTAGGTGAGGGCTATAAATAGGTTGGGTGGTGAGTCCGAGGTATGTCATTCTCCACTTCTAATATTTTTGTATCAGAGCTTAGAGTAGAAAGTTATGCTTGAACTAAGATATATAGGTAACCTATGCATAATTATTCATACTCTAGAATTTGAACTCATGACCTACCGGCTAGGCGTATGATGAGCTAACCATTTGCCCCAAAATCCATGGTTGAGGATTACTTCCTAATCCTCCCTCTTAGGGTGTGGTTCAAACATCTGCTTCCCATCATTTCTTGATTCTAACACTCTCTTCCCCTTCTAGGGATCATTGTCCTCAATGATCAATCCTTGATCTCCCCTTGAATCCATTTCCTCACCCTTGCACAATCTCTTGAACATTCTTTTTTTTTTCAACCTTGGTCTCCTAAGCCTTTCCTTTTTGCTTCTTGGCCACTTGCCTACAGATTTCCCTTGCTCTCAACCTTGTTGTCTTGAGCCTTGCCTTTCTGCATCTTGGCCGCTTTCCAAGAGAGTTTCCTTGCTCTCAACCTTGGTATCTTGAACCTTTCCTTTTTGCTTCTTGGCCACTAGCCTATGGACTTGCCTTCTCTCAACCTTCAAGAAGCACTTGCCTACGGACTTGCCTTGCTCTCAACCTGCTCGTCTTTGAAAGCGATTCATGTGCCTTCTATTCACCTTGCCCAAGCCTACTTCCTCTTATACCAATTGTGGGATTTGAGCTCATGACCTACCAGCTAAGAGTATGATGGGCTAACCACTTGGCACAAAAGCCATGGTTGAGGATTACTTCCTAATCCTCCCTCTTAGGATGTGGCTCAACCATCTCTTGCATGTCATTTCTTGAATCTAACATATAGTTTTTTATATACATCATATTTTCTTTACATTCTAGGGAAGAATTGTGTATTTATAAAACCTTTGTGATGTAATTGCTATTTAGAAGTGATGATTATATTGGTGAATTCTTCTGAGAGTTATTTGAAATGCAATGTGAATGACATTTTCTCAATTCTCATAATTTCCCTAAGCCTCAGCATGTTTTTAGTAAAGTATTTCTAAATTATTATTTTTAAATGTTTTCCAAATTCTTATTATTTCATTTGAAAGGTGGCAAGAATATTCACTTCAGCTATAGTTGTGAGGGTCCTTTAAGCATTGTTTCGAATCTTTGAATATACGTTTGTGATAATAGAAATGTTAATGGAAGTGCTCAGGCTACACAAACATACGCCATGAAAACAAGGGGTCAAATTTTCTTTGATCCCTCATTCTCCCATCACATGGTTGTGTAGGGATGAGCCATCAATCACATTTCTACTTATTACTTAGACACAGATGATTTTAGAAACACTAAGTGCATACATAAAAATTACTTTGTTTTAACACTTAGAGACATATATTATTGATAATATTTTACTCTTAGATCACTTGGAATATAGCACCATCCAAATTCTAGGTGAAAATTCTATAGTTTTCATGCTTTGAAAGTGTATTTCAAAATAAAAGATAACAAAAATATGCAAGAATAAATGTCAAAAATTTGTAGGCCCTACCTTTTCATCAACATCTCTATTGATCTATTATCCACATCATTTAGTTTAGAAATGCATTTTAGTAGGTACTCACCCGAAAAAGGTTTTTTCTACTCCTCAATCAATTTAAACTCTTTATCTTTGCTTATTTAAATATTTTGAATCTCTTTCCAAATCGTGAGATGGCTTGAGCAATAGAATTTACTTGAAGGATGGAATGAAAAATACTCTACATGCAAATACTTAGAATCCTTATGGTAAATTCCATAATATACATATCCATAAATTCTTACCTGTCGAGCAGTTCAAACATAAAAAAAATTCTTACCTGTCGAGCGGTTGTATTAGATGCATTGAGTATGTGTCACAACATAACTCTCAAAATAAAAGTTAGAAACAATGTTCAGGAATGAATCTCACAACATATATAAAACTTCTTGTTATTTTGTTTACATGAATATGTTTGTTACATTCTCAAAGGTTGAAACTTGACTAATTGAGGTGGCAAACAAGTTTGTAAAGTGAAATTTCCTCGTGCTTCCACCAAAATAACTAATGTAGTAACAAGTGAAAACCTTGGTGTATTTAAGACACATGAAGGACTTGATGATGATACATGGAGTGACAATGAAACATATAGATATTTTTAATAATCTTTCGATTTTTGAGAAATTCAATGACATGTTATCTATTTTGGATGATGAAGCATAAAAATTTTAAATTATTTCATATTAGAAGATAGATCTTGTTGTCTTGATTTTTATTCCAAGATACTAACAAAGAAGGAGATAGGGAAAGTAGTCCTTCCATTGATTCATACTAGCCTAGTTCTTTTCTAAGTTCTTAATGTATTTTTTTGTAAATCAAATATTTCCAATTTCATGTTGTCATATTATTCTAGATATAGCACCACTAGTCACTTTTTTGGAGCAGTATTTGCATACAAGTGTTGACATGCTTCATTCCTAGGTTGAGGTTGATCTAAAATAAACCCAAAATTCATGGATCATCATTCCAATCCACATGTGCATGCAGAATATCTTGGAAAACAGGCCTTTTTGAATAAATTACATTACTGTTTCATCATGGTTTAGCATGCTTTAGTCAATTTTCACAAAACATCATAACAACTTTCTTGTTAATCCTTTGTATTGTAAATCTGATCACTTTGATGATGCTCTTTCTTGTGCATGTCCTCATAGCAAAAATAATACTTCTAAAGAAAAATGAGGACATGGTTTTTAAGTTCTTTCATAGATAATGGTTCACCCTACAAAATCTCTGGCCAAAGATGTTGTAGAATAACTCTTAAATATCTACTCAAGTTTTTTGTGTTTAAGATTCTTTTTTTTACTTTCTTCATGATCTCGTTTTCTAGTGAAATGAAGAAGGGTAACCATTGAAGTGCTTGGTCTTGAAATGTTGGCCATTTTTCGTTCATTATTGATGATTAGATATTAATAAGACTACCTAATATCAAGGATAAAATTACTTAAAGCAAAATAATTTTATCATAAATATTTAAACTAAGATTATTTATTTTCATACATAGACCTTATAACCTCAAAATCAACAACACATGGATTTCAATGGGAAGCCATATGAGAATTATATTTTTAAATTTTGGGCACATAAATTTCAAGAAAATATTTGATAATCTAATTGTTAGAGTCATTTGGATTTGAGCATGATATCATAAATGTCTTAAGCTAATAGATCTAGCAAATTAATACCACATGTACCGTGGACACTTACTATGTACATTGCTACTTCCTTCTAGAGACATAAGGTTTCCTAGGACATTTGTTATTTAGAGGTTCTTCTTCAAAATCTCTTATTTGGAGGTTCTTCTTTGAAATTTTGTACTATTATACTGCACATTTTGGAGAGGCAATGCCTAGCTTATTTTTCTTATTTTGATTTCTTGCTCACTGTTAAACTCCCATTAAAGTACTACAAAATCTCCGGTCAAATTACACACTGGAGAAGGAAATTTTGGTGAAAGGTAAGTTTTAAATGGTGTACAAATCAGATATTGGTGTACTATTAGAATATGCTAAGCAAAGAAAAAGTATCATAATGGAAAAACAATTGATACAGATGGTCACCAGTGTCTTTAGCGATGATCGTGAGGTAAGGATCCGAAGGTTTCTTCAATGCATCCCTCTGATGATGGCACACTAGATCTATTTCTTCCAAAAGCTTTTGAAAAATTTTATGAGGCACTCTAGATCCATGAATCCAAGAATAAAACCTATTAGCAATCTTATCAATGTAAGAAAAACATTCAAATTTTTGCACACATCCAATGAAGCTAAGGAATCTCTATGTGCAATGCAATGTGTGCTTATAAGATGTGGTACTAGTCTTTTTAAGTTACTTATTAAACCTTCATGACAGCCCAACATTGAGCTATCCCAATTAGTTGCAATGGCTACCATGTTTTTTATGTTCAACCCAAACTCATCAATCACTTTTAAAATCACATCAAACTTTGTTTGGCAAAACCCATATGCTACAAGGACCAATTTGATGAACTCTGTTTTACGATCACCCAATCCACCATTAGATAAAAATGAAACATAAATGATTCTATGTTTCTCTACACTTCTATTTGTTGACTCATCCACCATCAAAGAGAAAAAGGGACTTTTTGCATTTACTTTTTTTGAGAAATATAAAATATTCAAAAATGGAAAATGCAAATTCTTTCCTAGCCATAACATTAGTAAGTATATGATGAATAATCATCTCTTTTATCCATACTTACAACATCTAATGCATATGCAAGTTCACATAATTTTTTATATTTTTCACATGCCAAATCTTGCATTGCGATAAAATACGTAAGCCTCATGCAAGTGATGACACGGGCTTGACATTTTCTTGTGCAAACTTTCACATGATCTTCAATTTTCAATCCCCCCCTTACTTAAAAACTGCATTGTAGAAAATCTATGTTGACGAGATTTCTTATGCTTACGAATAGATGACATTTGCAAAGTTTTGCACCCTTTCCCTATACCCCATGGTCCCTTTTTTGTATACTTCTCCCACCACTCACACGTCATCAATTCTTGCTCGCCATCCACAATGATTTTTTTTAAAAATTGAATTTCATGAAGCCACTCTTGTCGAAACTTACGTATTGTGGTACTTGTAGTATCTGATCCACTCAAAGAAGGATTACTTTGAGCTAGAATCAAAAATTGTTCCATATCATCTTACAATTCATTTTCAACTTCTATTACCTCTACTAGAGGAGATGGTGGATAGTCACAAGATATGAATTGGTGTAGCTAAAACCTACTTCACACCTGCTACAAGTGATGGCTAGAGAGTGTTGTGGGCCTCTATAGCTAGCTAATAAGCATAAATAATCACATATGTTGTTTGGAAGATGATCCACTAATGATAGGATCAAAACAGATAGGTAGGAATATAATCCAAGGTCCAAAACTTGCTATTTTGGTCCACACACTTGTTCAGTGTTTTGAACCATTCTCTGAGCATAGTAGCAATTGATTAAATTCCTTTTGGAGAACTCTAATTATCCTAACAACCTACCAATCATGAGTGATATCATCAAAAATGATGCGATACAAAACAGATAGGTTCGCAGGTCGACTAGCTCAAAAAACTTACTATCGATGAAAGAGACAATGAACTTCAAATGCCCATAACGACCAGCATGATTACAATTTAAAAAAAATCCTTTTATGGGAGTGATACAAATAGGGTTTAGTGTATGGAATGCACAAAAGTATAAGGAATAAGCAAAATATGCTATAGGAATGAATGCGACATTCACCGGTGGTACTTCCTATTTTTCAGGAATACGTAGAGATTGACCCTGAGACAGAAAAACTCATATTTCGCCCAATCTACTGAACAAAATGCTTTAAACATTTATAGGCATAAACTAAACACTTATACCTTTCCAATGAGTCATCTTGCACTCAATTTGGAGCTTTGGCGAGAGAGCATCAGCCTCTACAAGATTACTCTTGGCGAAGAAGATGATGCAGAGAATTGAAGGAGCAATACAATGATGGTCACAAGTGTATGTATATTGCTTCCATGTAATGTACAAGTGATTTCAAGTATTTATATAGTCTCTAGGAGTGTTCCATGACATTTACAAGTTAAATTTGAATTCAAGTGAAGGTGGAAATAATTGTTGGAGGGAATCAATTCACTTTCCTACAATCTAGGAAAAGTGAATATCTAGTTTGATCTACTTTTAGGTGATTTGATTTGCTTGATTGAATGCAACTTCAACCACCACAAATTTATGAGATTTGGGCTCTATATTTGTACCTTTACATGTGTAAAGCTCAAGGCTTTTACAACGGTAAATGAGCCATCAAAAATCTCTCAAAAAAATACAATAAATGAGCATATGAAAAAGAACTCTCCAACGGATGTTCTTTCGACGCGATAGCCTTTGATGTAGATCAAATCTGCCTCAAGCATAGTGTAAGCTTGATGTTCCAACAACTCCCCCTCAAGCTAAAGTATGCTTGAGTCTTCATTCTCTGATAGGTTGAATACCTGCCATAGCTTTGAATCTACATAGCTTTATTCCATCAAGTGCCTTTGTCATCATATCTGCTACTTGCTTTTCAGTTGGAACAAAAGAAATGTCAATCTCCTTTGCCATGAGCTTCTCCCTGATGAAGTGGTAATGGACTTCTATGTGCTTGGTTCTTGCATGGAAAATAGGATTTGCCGCTAGATGCATGGAACTTACATTATCTCCAAATATGTGAGGTTTGGAACTCACAAGTCCCAAATCTGTATACAATGCTTTTAACCATATTGCCTCTTGAGTTGCTATGGTCAAGCCTCTGTACTCTGCTTCAGTTGAAGATAAAGCAACTGTTGGTTGCTTCTTGGAACTCCATGACACTAGCTTCGAACCTGCAAATGCTAAGTAACCAAATGTACTTTTTCTATCATCCTTAGCTCCTACCCAATCTGTATCTGAGTAGATTTTTATATCCAAATCTGAAGAGTAAGGATAGAATATACCTTCGTTGATTGTACCTTTGAGATACTTCAGTACTCTCTTAGCCGCATCCATGTGTGGCTTCTTGATTGAAGAGTTGTCCAAGAAAGATGTTGAAGTCTGGAGTTTGCACATCCATGATAAGATCATAAGCCATCGTGAAGGATTGCCATTGCTTATCACTTCGAATGACATTGAGAATTTGCCTCATGATGACCTCTTCTTCAATCAGCTCTCCAATGGATGCTAACTGATCCGCAACCTCCTTGACTTTGGTAACAAACTCTGTGATGGTTTGTTTAGGTGTCCTCTTGATTTGGTTGAACTCGTTTCAAAGATGATTTGTTCTTGCTTTGGTACTAGCAGAAAAGAAAGTCTCGAGGGCATCCCAAGTCTCTTGAGATGTCTTGCATCCTCTAATATGTGGTAATAGAAAGTCAGAGATAGAGTTTAGTATGTACAACCTTGCTTAAGCATCCCTTGCACACCAAAGTGTGAGCTTATCTGTCTCCTCTTGTGTAGGTCCTCCTTTGGATCTTGGAATAGGCATAGCTTCATCACCTGCTACAATTCCATAAAGATTTCTACCTTGAAAATAGGCCTCCATTCTAATTTGCCAAGATGCGTAGTTGTATCGATCAAGCTTCTCGATGATTGAGGGAAAGCTGTCACCCATCTTGATCTAGCTCTGATACCACTGAAAGAACTTGGAGAAGCTTGTCGAAGGTAGAAAAGTGCGTTTCGAAGCGACGAAGTTTGGTCAAGCCAACCGGCACAAGACCAGCCCTTGAGCTTATGGAGACTCAAATAGACCTTATAGGCATGCGATAAGTGCAAAGAAACACACTATGTACTTTGGAGCATCAAGGAGAATGATTCGATACAAAACAGATAGGTTCGCGGGTCGACTAGCTCAGAAAACTTACTATCTATGGAAGAGACAATGAACTTCAAATGCCCATAGGGACCAGCGTGATTACAATTAGAAAAAATCCTTTTATAGGAGTGATACACATAGGGTTGAGTGTATGGAATGCACAAAAGTATAAGGAATAAGCAAAATATGCTATAGGAATGAATGCGACATTCACCGATGGTACTTCCTATTTTTCAAGAATACGTAGAGATTGACCCCGAGACAGAAAAACTGATATTTCGCCAAATCTACGAAACCAAATTCTTTGAACATTTTTATGCATAAACTAAACACTTATACCTTTCCAATGAGTCACCTTTCACTCAATTTGGAGCTCTGGGGAGAGAGCAGCAGCCTCTCCAAGATTACTGTTGGCGAAGAAGATGATGCAGAGAATTGAAGGAGCAAGATAATGATGATCACAAGTGTATGTATATTGCTTCCATGTAATGTACAGGTGATTTCAAGTCTTTATATAGACTCTAGGAGTGTTCCACGACTTTTACAAGTTGAATTTGAATTCAAATGAAGGTGAGAATGATTGTTGGAGGGAATCAATTCACTTTCCTACAATCTAGGAAAAGTGAATATCTAGTTTGATCTACTTTTAGGTGATTTGATTTGCTTGATTGAATGCAACTTCAAACACCACAAATTCGTGGGATTTGGGCTCTATATTTGTACCTTTACATGTGTAAAGCTCAAGGCTTTTACAACGGTAAATGAGCCATCAAAAATCTCTCAAAAAAAATACAATAAATGAGCATATGAAAAAGAACTCTCCAACGGATGTTCTTTCGACGTGATAGCCCTTGATGTAGATCAAATCCGCCTCAAGCATAGTGAAAGCTTGATGTTCCAAAAGCTCCCCCTCAAGCTAAAGTATGCTTGAGTCTTCATTCTCTGATAAGTTGAATACCTGCCATAGATTTGAATCTACAAAGCTTTATTCCATCAAGTGCCTTTGTCATCATATCTGCTACTTGCTTTTCAGTTGGAACAAAAGAAATGTCAATCTCCTTTGCCATGAGCTTCTCCTTGATGAAGTGGTAATGCACTTCTATGTGCTTGGTTCTCGCATGGAAAATAGGATTTGCCGCTAGATGCATGGAACTTACATTATCTCCAAATATGTGAGGTTTGGAACTCACAAGTCCCAAATCTGTATACAATGCTTTTAACCATATTGCCTCTTGAGTTGCTATGGTCAAGCCTCTGTACTCTGCTTGAGTTGAAGATAAAGCAACCGTTGGTTGCTTCTTGGAACTCCATGACAGTAGCTTCGAACCTACAAATGCTAAGTAACCAGATGAACTTTTTCTATCATCCTTAGCTCCTGCCCAATCTGCATTTGAGTAGAGTTTTATATCCAAATCTGAAGAGTAAGGATAGAATATACCTTCGTTGATTGTACCTTTGAGATACTTAAGTACTCTCTTAGCCGCATCCATGTGTGGCTTCTTGATTGACGAGTTGTCCAAGAAAGATGTTGAAGTCTGGAGTTTGCACATCCATGATAAGATCATAAGCCGTCGTGAAGGATTGCCATTGCTTATCACTTCGAAGGCCATTGAGAATTTGCCTTATGATGACCTCTTCTTCAATCAGCTCTCCAATGGATGCTAACTGATCCACAACCTCCTTGACCTTGGTAAAAAACTCTGTGATGGTCTGTTTAGGTGTCCTCTTCATTTGGTTGAACTCGTTTCAAAGATGATTCTTTCTTGCTTTGATACTAGCAGAAAAGAGAGTCTCGAGGGCATCCCAAGTCTCTTGAGATGTCTTGCATCCTCTAATATGTGGTAATAGAAAGTCAGAGATAGAGTTTAGTATGTACAACCTTGCTTGAGCATCCCTTGCACACCAAAGTGTGAGCTTATTTGTCTCCTCTTGTGTAGGTCCTCCTTTGGAACTTGGAATAGGCATAGCTTCATCACCTGCTACAATTCCATAAAGATTTCTACCTTGAAAATAGGCCTCCAGTCTGATTTGCCAAGACGCGTAGTTGTGTCGATCAAGCTTCTCGATCATTGAGGGAAAGTCGTCACCCATCTTGATCTAGCTCTGATACCACTGAAAGAACTTGGAGAAGCTTGTCGAAGGTAGAAAAGTGTGTTTCGAAGCGACGAAGTTTGGTTAAGCCAACCGGCACAAGACCAGCCCTTGAGCTTATGGAGACTCAAATAGACCTTATAGGCATGCGATAAGTGCAAAGAAACACACTATGTACTTTGGAGCATCAAGGAGAATGAGTCGATACAAAACAGATAGGTTCGCGGGTCGACTAGCTCAAAAAACTTACTATCTATGGAAGAGACAATGAACTTCAAATGCGCATAGCGACCAGCGTGATTACAATTAGAAAAAATCCTTTTATGGGAGTGATACGCATAGGGTTGAGTGTATGGAATGCACAAAAGTATAAGGAATAAGCAAAATATGCTATAGGAATGAATGCAACATTCACCGGTGGTACTTCCTATTTTTCAGGAATACGTAGAGATTGACCCCGAGACAGAAAAACTGATATTTCGCACAATCTACTAAACCAAATTCTTTGAGCATTTATAGGCATAAACTAGAGCTTTATACCTTTCCAATGAGTCATCTTGCACTCAATTTGGAGCTCTGGCGAAAGAGCAGCAACCTGTGCAAGATTACTGTTGGCGAAGAAGATGATGCAGAGAATTGAAGGAGCAAGACAATGATGGTCACAAGTGTATGTATATTGATTCCATGTAATGTACAAGTGATTTCAAGTCTTTATATAGACTCTAGGAGTATTCCAAGACATTTACAAGTTGAATTTGAATTCAAATGAAGGTGGGAATGATTGTTGGAAGAAATCAATTCACTTTCCTACAATCTAGGAAAAGTGAATATCTAGTTTGATCTACTTTTAGGTGATTTGATTTGCTTGATTGAATGCAACTTCAACCACCACAAATTCGTGGGATTTGGGCTCTATATTTGTACCTTTACATGTGTAAAGCTCAAGGCTTTTACAACGGTAAATGAGCCATCAAAAATCTCTCAAAAAAAATACAATAAATGAGCATATGAAAAAGAACTCTCCAACGGATGTTCTTTCGACGCGATGGCCTTTGATGTAGATCAAATCTGCCTCAAGCATAGTGTAAGCTTGATGTTCCAACAGCTCCCCCTCAAGCTAAAGTATGCTTGAGTCTTCATTCTCTGATAGGTTGAATACCTGCCATAGCTTTGAATCTACAAAGCTTTATTCCATCAAGTGCCTTTGTCATCATATCTACTACTTGCTTTCAAGTTGGAACAAAAGAAATGTCAATCTCGTTTGCCATGAGCTTCTCCCTGATGAAGTGGTAATGGACTTCTATGTGCTTGGTTCTCGCATGGAAAATAGGATTTGCCGCTAGATGCATGGAACTTACATTATCTCCAAATATGTGAGGTTTGGAACTCACAAGTCCCAAATCTATATACAATGCTTTTAACCATATTGCCTCTTGAGTTGCTATGGTCAAGCCTTTGTACTCTACTTCAGTTGAAGATAAAGCAACTGTTGGTTGCTTCTTGGAACTCCATGACACTAGCTTCGAACCTGCAAGTGCTAAGTAACCAGATGTACTTTTTCTATCATCCTTTACTCTTGCCCAATCTGCATCTCACTAGATTTTTATATCCAAATTTGAAGAGTAAGGATAGAATATATCTTCGTTGATTGTACCTTTGAGATACTTAAGTACTCTCTTAGCCGCATACATGTGTGGCTTCTTGATTGAAGACTTGTCCAAGGAAGATGTTGAAGTCTGGAGTTTGCACATCCATGATAAGATCATAAGCCGTCGTGAAGGATTTCCATTGCTTATCACTTCGAATGCCATTGAGAATTTGCCTCATGATGACCTCTTCTTCAATCAGCTCTCCAATGGATGCTAACTGATCCACAACCTCCTTGACCTTGGTAACAAACTCTGTGATGGTTTGTTTAGGTGTCTTCTTCATTTGGTTGAACTCGTTTCAAAGATGATTCTTTCTTGCTTTGGTACTAGCAGAAAAGAAAGTCTCGAGGGCATCCCAAGTCTCTTGAGATGTCTTGCATCCTCTAATATGTGGTAATAGAAAGTCAGAGATAGAGTTTAGTATGTACAACCTTGCTTGAGCATCCCTTGCACACCAAATTGTGAGCTTATCTGTCTCCTCTTGTGTAGGTCCTCCTTTAGATCTTGGAATAGGCATAGCTTCATCACCTGCTACAATTCCATAAAGATTTCTACCTTGAGAATAGGCCTCCATTATGATTTTCCAAGACGCGTAGTTGTGTCGATCAAGCTTCTCGATCATTGAGGGAAAGCCGTCACCCATCTTGATCTAGCTGTGATACCACTGAAAGAACTTGGAGAAGCTTGTCGAAGGTAGAAAAGTGCGTTTCGAAGGGACGAAGTTTGGTCAAGCCAACCGGCACAAGACCAGCCCTTGAGCTTATGGAGACTCAAATAGACCTTATAGGCATGCGATAAGTGCAAAGAAACACACTATGTACTTTCGAGCATCAAGGAGAATGAGTCGATACAAAACAGATAGGTTCGCGGGTCGACTAGCTCAGAAAACTTACTATCTATGGAAGAGACAATGAACTTCAAATGCCCATAGCGACCAGCGTGATTACAATTAGAAAAAATCCTTTTATGGGAGTGATACACATAGGGTTAAGTGTATGGAATGCACAAAAGTATAAGGAATAAGCAAAATATGCTATAGGAATGAATGCACCATTCACCGATGGTACTTCCTATTTTTCAGGAATACATAGAGATTGACCCCGAGATAGAAAAACTGATATTTCGCCCAATCTACTGAACCAAATTCTTTGAACATTTTTATGCATAAACTAAACACTTATACCTTTGCAATGAGTCATCTTGCACTCAATTTGGAGCTTTGGCGAGAGAGCACCAGCCTCTGCAAGATTACTGTTGGCGAAGAAGGTGATGCAGAGAATTGAAGGAGCAAGACAATGATGGTCACAAGTGTATGTATATTGCTTCCATGTAATGTACAAGTGATTTCAAGTCTTTATATAGACTCTGGGAGTGTTCCATGACTTTTACAAGTTGAAGTTGAATTCAAATGAAGGTGGGAATGATTGTTGGAGGGAATCAATTCACTTTCCTACAATCTAGGAAAAGTGAATATCTAGTTTGATCTACTTTTAGGTGATTTGATTTGCTTGATTGAATGCAACTTCAACCACCACAAATTTATGAGATTTGGGCTCTATATTTGTACCTTTACATGTGTAAAGCTCAAGGCTTTTACAACGGTAAATGAGCCATCAAAAATCTCTCAAAAAAAATACAATAAATGAGCATATAAAAAAGAACTCTCCAACGGATGTTCTTTGGACGCGATAGCCTTTGATGTAGATCAAATCCGCCTTAAGCATAGTGTAAGCTTGATGTTCCAACAGGTCCCCCTCAAGCTAAAGTATGCTTGACTCTTCATTCTCTGATAGGTTGAATACCTGCCATAGCTTTGAATCTACAAAGCTTTATTCCATCAAGTGCCTTTGTCATCGTATATGCTACTTGCTTTTCAGTTGGAACAAAAAGAAATGTCAATCTCCTTTGCCATGAGCTTCTCACTGATGAAGTGGTAATGGACTTCTATGTGCTTGGTTCTCGCATGGAAAATAGGATTTGCCGCTAGATGCATGGAACTTACATTATCTCCAAATATGTGAGGTTTGGAACTCACAAGTCCCAAATCTGTATACAATGCTTTTAACCATATTGCCTCTTGAGTTGCTATGGTCAAGCCTCTGTACTCTGCTTCAGTTGAAGATAAAGCAACTGTTGGTTGCTTCTTGGAACTCCATGACACTAGCTTCGAACCTGCAAATGCTAAGTAACCAGATGTACTTTTTCTATCATCCTTAACTCCTGCCCAATCTGCATCTGAGTAGATTTTTATATCCAAATCTGAAGAGTAAGGATAGAATATACCTTTGTTGATTGTACCTTTGAGATACTTAAGTACTCTCTTAGCCGCATCCATGTGTGGTCTTCTCAATGAGTGCATGAACTGACTAAGCACTTTCACACTATATGAGATGTCTGCCCTTGTATGAGTAGCATATATCAAGCTACCTACCAAGCTTTGATACTCTTTAATGTCTTCAATTTTCTCACCTTTATAAACACTTAGTTTATGATTCATCTCCAAAGGTGTACCTACAGGTTTAGTGTTCTCCCTTTTGAACTTGAGAAGAAGATCCTAAATGTATCTTCTTTGATTCAAATACATTCCTTCATCTGTTTATATCACGTGCATACCTAGGAAATATGTGAGCTCACCTAGGTCACTGATTTTGAACTCCTCTTGCATTTGTCTCTTGATCCTTTGAATGCCATTTAGATCCTCACCTGTCACAATAATATCATCCACATATACACATAGATAGATAGCCTCATTGTGATCCCTTTTGATGAATAGAGAAGGATCTGAGGTGCTAGATTTGAACCCTTGGTCTTGAAGATATGTAACCAACCTGTAATTCGAAGCTCTTGGAGCTTGTTTCAATCCATGCAATGCTTTCTTAAGTCTGCAAACATAAGATGGATGATTAGGGTTTTCAAAACCTGGTGGTTGTGACATGTATACCTCTTCACTTATCCAACCATTTAAGAATGCATTTTTCACATCAAGTTGGAGGAGTCTCCAATTCCTTGCAGCAGCTACACTTATCAATGTCCTGATTGTAGTCATCTTTGCAACTGGTGAGAATGTTTCCTCATAGTCTATACCATGAGTTTGTGAGCATCCTTTGGCAACTAATCTTGCCTTGTACTTGCAAACTGATCCGTCTGAATTTCTTTTAACTTTATATACCCATCTGCAACCAATTACCTTTTGATTCGGCGACATTGGAACCAAATCCCAAGTGTCTATTTCATGCAATGCATCCATCTCTTCTTTCATGGCCTTTTCCCAATTAGGGTTTCCCTTTGCCTCTTCATAGGTTGAGGGTTCCTCTGAAATAGAGTCTTTTGCAAAGTAGATTGAATGCTTCGTAACAAATGTGGAATCATATCCATACCTTTCTGGTTGTTTCTTCTCTCTTGATGATCTTCTAGGTGCTTGTTTGGAGCATTCTCCAACCTCTTGCATCTTTGCTTTGCCTCTTGACTTCCATAGCTTGTAATCCCTTTCTCTTTCATCTTGGTCATCGTCCGTATCACTTCTTGGATCCTGGACCTGTGTATCATGCTTGCTTCCTAATTGATGAGAGTCAGAATCAAGATCATATGGTAGTGTTACCTGTGTTCTTCAAACACAACATCTCTACTTGTAGTGAATTGCTTGGTTGAAGGATTGAAGAACATGTAACCCATCTGAGTTGAATCATATCCAATAAACACTGCCTTTGTTGCCCTTTCATCTAGCTTACCTCTTATTTGTGATGGTACATGAACATAAGCTAAACAACCAAAAACCTTGCAATGTCCAAGACTAGGTTTTCTTCCATCCCATCCTTCATAAGGAGTCATACCTTGAAGTGATTTGGATGGTAGTCTATTGACAAGGTACACAGCAGTTGAAATAACTTCTGCCCATAGATAATGTGGCAACTTCTTGTCTTCAAGCATTGTTCGGGCTGATCCAACCAATGTCTTGTTTCTCCTCTCTGCAATTCTATTTAGTTGAGGAGAGTACCTAGTAGTTACTTCCCTTTTGATACCTTTTTCTTGCAAGAACTCATCAAACTCTTTGGAGAAGTATTCTCCCCCTCCATCAGATCTGAGCTTCTTTAGTGATCTACCTGTATGATTCTCCACATGTGCAAGATACTTCTTGAAGCAATCAAACACTTTATTCTTACTCTTGATAAAGTATAGAACAGTCCATCTACTATGGTCGTCAATAAATGAGACATAATACCTTGATCCTACCAATTAGGGGTCTTGACTTGGTCCCCATACATCTGTATGTACTAAGTCCAATAAGTTGTTGTGGATGTAGCCTTTGTGGTTGAATGGTTGTCTTTGTGCCTTCCTAATCTGACATGCATCACACCTGTTGATCATGTGTTGCTTTGATATGTTCGGCAGTCCTAGAACACTTTGATCCCTGCATATATCCTTCAAGGTTCTTTCATTCACATGAGCAAGTCTCTTATGCCACACTTCAAGCTCACTTAGGGTTTGAGACCCAAAGTTGAATAGAGCTATGTTCCTGGTTTCTCCTACTTCAAAAGTAAAGAGCCTACCATGCTTCTCACCTCGGGCTATCTTCTTGAAGCCTTGACATGGATCTTCCACAAAAGCTCCATGTTGGGTGAACCTAACTTGCAAGCCTTTTTCAACTATTTGGCCTACACTTATTAGGTTTTTAGTGATAGTGGGTACATAGAGAACCTTACTTAGAATGTTTGTCCTGCCATTGGAAGCTTTGACATTACCAATCTTCTCCACATTGTGCTTTGTGTCATCCCTTGTTTGCACTTCATGTCTATGCTTTGGACATTCCAAGTCAGATAGAAGAGCAATGTTGCCTGGAACATGATTCAAACATCCTGAATCTATGTAGAACAAATGATCATCTTCTTTACCTTCTTTGTGGCTTAGATTCATAAAAAGCAATGAGTCTTCATGTGGTTGATCTTCTGAATAATTTTCGTACTCACTTCTATTATAGCTTCTATTGTTGTTGTTGAAGTTGTGTCCACCTATGCCTCTATTGCTTCCATATTCACCTCTTCCACTTCCTTTTAGGGTCTTCCCATTGAACCAGAAATTCTGAGCGGTGTGGTTGGCCTTATCGCATATGGCACAAGGTTGAACATTCTGACCTTCTTCATCTTCTTCCTTCTTCTTGCCTTTCTGCTTCTTATCCTTCTTATCTGCATATAGAGCACTAGTTGAATTACCATGATAAGAGTTACCTTCCTTTATGCTATTGTTGGCTTCTTGATTGAAGAGTTGTCCAAGAAAGATGTTGAAGTCTGGAGTTTGCATATCCATGATAAGATCATAAGCCGTCGTGACTGATTGCCACTTATCACTTCGAACGCCATGGAGAATTTGCCTCATGATGACCTCTTCTTCAATCAGCTCTCCAATGGATGTTAACTAATCCGCAACCTCCTTGACCTTGGTAACAAACTCTGTGATGGTTTGTTTAGGTGTCTTCTTCATTTGGTTGAAGCTCTCCAATGGATGTTAACTAATCCGCAACCTCCTTGACCTTAGGTAACAAACTTGTAGCTAGTCGACCCGCGAACCTATCTGTTTTGTATCGACTCATTCTCCTTGATGCTCCAAAGTACATAGTGTGTTTCTTTGCACTTTTCGCATGCCTATAAGGTCTATTTGAGTCTCCATAAGCTCAAGGGCTGGTCTTGTGCCGGTTGGCTTGACCAAACTTCGTCGCTTCGAAACGCACTTTTCTACCTTCGACTTTTACAAGTTGAATTTGAATTCAAATGAAGGTGGTAATGATTGTTGGAGGGAATCAATTCACTTTCCTACAATCTAGGAAAATTGAAGATCTAGTTTGATCTACTTTTAGGTGATTTGATTTGCTTGATTGAATGCAACTTCAACCACCACAAATTCGTGGGATTTGGGCTCTATATTTTTACCTTTACATGTGTAAAGCTCAAGGCTTTTACAACGGTAAATGAGCCATCAAAAATCTCTAAAAAAAGATACAATAAATGAGCATATGAAAAAGAACTCTCCAACGGATGTTCTTTCGATGCGATAGCCTTTGATGTAGATCAAATCCACCTCAAGCATAGTGTAAGCTTGATGTTCCAACATCGTTGCTCCTTGATTTCCTGCAAACCAATCATTAATTTGAACCTGTTCATTTTTGTTCCATCCAATGCTTTGGCAAGTATATTTGCACATTATAAATGAGTTGATACATAGGATAAATGGATATCCTTGCTAAGCAATTTCTCCCTTACATAATGATGCACTTCAATGTGCTTAGTCCTTGCATGGTATATAGGATTAGCAACCAAATAAAGTGAACTAGTGTTATCTCCATATATAATTGGAGTGGAGGAATGCATCTCCAAAGCTGCATATAATTGCTTAAACCACATAGCTTCCTGAGTTGCATTTGTCAAACCTCTATATTCTGCTTCTATGGAAGATAAGGCCACAGGTGGTTGCTTCTTGGATGACCAAGATATGAGTTTTGAAGTAACAAAAGATAGGTACCCTGAAGTGCTTCTCCTATCATCCTTGGAGCCACCCCAACCTGCATCAGAATACACCTTTATATCTATGTCAAAAGTGAAGGGATAGAACAACCCCTCATTCGTTGTACCCTTTAGATACTTAAGCACCCTCTTTGCAGCTTCCATATGAGGCTTCCTTGGTACATGCATAAACTAACTCAATGTACTTACTGCATAGGCAATGTCTACTCTTGTTAAAGAAGCATAATTAAGACTACCCACAAGTTGTTGATAACTTGTAACATCTTCAAGTAGTTCACCTTCATGTGAACTTAGCTTATGGTTGAGCTCCATAGGGATACCTGCAACTTTAGTGTTCTCCATCTTAAACTTTACCAACATATCATGTATGTACTTCCTTTCTATGATGAATATACTAAAATCTATATACACAAGTTCTAAACCAAGGAAGTAGGTTAATAACGCTAGATCCGTGATTTTGAATTACTTCATCAATTGAGCCTTGACCTGCTTGATACCATCAGAATCATTTCCTGTAATTATGATATCATCTACATAGACACATAAGTAAATGACTTCTGATTTGTTCTTCTTAACAAATAAAGAAGAGTCTGCCTTACTTGCTACAAATCCTTGGTCCTACAAATAGGTAACGAGTCTATGGTTCCAAGCTCTAGGAGCTTGCTTGAGCCATAGAGGGCCTTTCTAAGTTTGCATACATAACCTGATTTTTCTTCATCTTCAAAACCTGGTGGTTGTGCCATATACACTTCTTCTGATATTCAACCATTTAAGAATGCATTCTTGACATCTAGCTGATATAAATTCCAATATTTAGAAGCAGTAAAACTTACCAATACCCTGATTGTTGGCATCTTTGCCACATTTGAAAAAGTTTCTTCAGAGACTACTCCATATGTTTGGGCAAATCCCTTTGCCACTAACCTTGCCTTGTACCTGTTCATGGAACCATTAGAGTTATTTTTAATTTTGTATATCCACCTTGAACCAATTACCTTCATATTTGGCTTCTTGGGAACTAGATTCCAAGTGTGGTTTTCCCACAATGCTTCCACTTCTTCCTGCATGGCTTCTCTCCACTCTTTCTTCTTCCTACCCTCTTCAAATGAAGAAGGCTCTTCTGCCATAGAGTCGTTAGTGATGTACACTAAGTGTTTTGTGACTAAATATGTAGCATATCCATACCTTATGGGCTTCTTACTTTCTCTTTGTGATCTCCTTAAAGCTTGATTGAAAGATTCAGCTAGATCTTCTAATTGCTTGAATTTGAACTTGCCTCTTGACTTCCAAGCTTTGAAATCAATATGCTCCTCATCCTCTGAGTTGATGTCTTCTACAAAGTGTTGATCTTTTTAACTGAGGATTGGAAAATCATTTTCCAAATCATACGGTAACTTGATTTTCCTGTAATCATCTTCAAACCATGAATGATTCTCATCAAATACTACATCCCTACTAACTATGAATGCCTTGTTAGTGGGATTGTATAGCTTCCCTCTGATTTGTGATGGGATGTGTGCATAGGCAATGCACCCACATATTCTGCAATGATCCAATGAGGGTCTCTTGCCATTCCATGCTTCATATGGTGTCATACCATCCAAAGATTTGGATTGAAGCCTATTGACCAAGTAGGTGGCTATGGAAACAACCTCTACCCATAAATAATTAGGTAATTTTTTCTCATTTAACATAGACCTAGCTGCTTCAGCAATTAACCTGTTCCTTCTCTCTATCACTCCATTCAATTTAGTAGTATACGTGGTTGTTACTTCCCTCTTTATGCCTCTGTCCTGTAGAAATAGATCAAAGTAATGAGAAAAGTACTCGCCACCTCCATCAGACCTGATTCTCTTCAAGCTCCTTCTTGTTTGGCTTTCAACTACCAAATACTTCTTGAAACATGTAAATACCTCATCCTTATGCTTCATGAAATTTAGGATTGTCCACCTACTACAATCATCAATAAATGACACATAGTACCTTGAACCTAAGATGGATGGATCTTTGCTAGGACCCCACACATCAGTGTGTACAAGCTCCAAATAGTCTTCATGGATGTATCCTTTCCTGTTGAATGGTTGCCTATGAGCCTTGCCGAATTGGCAAGCTCCACATTTGTATATCATGTGCTGCTTGGTCACATTGGGAATGTCAAGCACACTTTGATCCCTGTAAATTTGTTTCAGAGTTCTTTTTCCTATGTGACCTAGCCTTTTGTGCCATACTTCCAACTCAAACAAGGTTTGATGTCTATAATTGAATAGTGCTATGTTCCTTGTGTCTTCAAGTTCAAATGTAAACAATCTACCTGACTTCTCACCTTTGGCAATCCTTTTGAAGCCTATTGGGGGTCTTCCACATATGCTCCATGCTTAGTGAACCTGAACTTTAGACCTTCTCTACAATCTGCTCAACACTAATTAGGTTTTTGGTTATAGTAGGCACATACAGAACTTTGTTCAAAAGGTTCATACTACCATCAGATGTTTTGACATTTCCAATTTGCTTGACTAAGTGATTAGTGTCATCACTTGTTTGTACTTCATGCTTCCCCTTGGGTTCTTCAAGATCAGATAATAGAGCTACATTTCGTACCACATGATTGGAACAACCTGAATCAATGTAGAAGAGATGCTCATCATCTTTACCTTCCTTGGATGTCATGTTCCTGATGAGTAGAGAGTCTTCTTGATTTTCAACATAGTTGTTGAAGTCCCTTCTTCCTCTAAATCCTCCTTGATAATTGTTGTTGTTATAGCCTTGATTGTAGTTATGGTTGTAGTTGCATCCACCATTGTTGTACATGCCTCTAGATTGTCCATAGCTTCCTCTATGGAAGCCTCTTCCCCTTTGGTTCCTTGTATCTTTGTAGCATTCTTCTGTAGTGTGGTTGTTGAGACCACAAATGTTGCATGGTGAATTATTGTAGGGTCTCCCTGCCTTGCTTTCTTCCTCTGCCCCTTCCTCTAGCATCTCTTCCTCTTCTTGCATAATTAGCTTGAGAGGTACTAGCCTCTTCTTCTTGTTTCTTGCTTTAATATTTATCCTTAGCTTTATTCTTATCTGTATAAAGGGTAGAAGGTTGGTTACCTCTTGATTTGTCACCATTTCTATTGCGTTTTGTCTCATGGGTGAAGAGTTGCCCCATCAAGGTGTTGAGATCCGGTATTTGCATATCCATGTCGAGGTCCATTGTTGTGGTGAAGGGCTCCCACTTATCATCAGCCTTAATTCCATTGATGATCTACCTCACTATATGCTCTTCCTCTATCTCTTCTCCAATGCTTGCAAGCTCATCAGCTACATCTTTCGTTTTGGTTACATAATCAGCTACTCCTTGCTTTGGTTGCTTCTTATAGGTTGTGAATTCCATCCACAAGTAATTCTTCCTAGCTCTTGTGTTTGAGGAGAAATATTATGAAAGTACTTCCCAAGTCTCTTAGGAGTTCTTTCAATTCCTAACATGTGGTAACAAGAAATCAGAGATTGAGTCTAGTAGATGTGACCTAGCAAGAGCATCCTTTGCACACCATGTGGTCAACCTTTCTTTCTCTTCCCTTGTTGGTTGATGCTTGCTCCTGAAAGTTGGCATGTCTTCATCTCCTGAGATGTATCCATATAAACATCCCCCTTGAAGGTATGCTTGCATCCTTAGTGACTATGTTGAGTAATTGTTCCTATCCAATTTGTCAATGAAGGATGGAAATCCATCTCCCATCTCAATTTTGCTTGCTCCGATACCACTGTTGGAGGAGATGGTGTATAGTCACAAGAGAAGAATTGGTGTAGCTAAAACCTGCTTCACACCTGCTACAAGTGATGGCTAGAGTGTTTTGGGCCTCTATAGCTAGCTAATAAGCATAAATAATCACACATGTTGTTTGGAAGATGATCCACTAATGATAGGATCAAAATAAATAGGTAGGAATATAATCCAAGGTCCAGAACTTGCTATTTGGGCCACACACCTGTTTAGTGTTTTGAACCATTCTCTGAGCACAACAGTAATTGATTAAATTCCTTTTGGGGAACTCTAATTATCTTAACAAGCTACCAATCATTAGTGATATCATAAAAAATTATGGACTCTATGGAGAGAAATATGTTTAGCAGATCAACCAAGCATCCCAACATTTATGGGTCTTAAGAGTCAATAGACCAGTGAGCAAAGATGGATTAATATCTCACGCTTATGCAAAGTATTAATAATGAAACTTTGTAGGATTACAATAGACACTATGTTGGATCTATCACGCTTTAAGTCATGAGAAATGATCCACTATACAATGAGAACAAGCTCTAACAAAGCCATTGTTCTGATGGAGTTATGACAAAGAAATGAGAATAAGAAGAAATGATCATGTATGTATTAAATCATGTAAAAGAACAATGTCATTGGCAATCAACCATTGCTCAATGAGTGAGAAGTGAGTGATCTATGAGGTGAGCTTCTCTTTTAATGAAAGTACATCAGAACGATCTCTAAATCTTGAGATACATGCAGGTCTTTGAGATCCTATTTTTATAGTTATTGTAGGAGCCAAAGAATTTGAATTCGAATTCAAATTTCTATCAAAAAGTGGATGCTAAAGTATAGGACTGATTCTCTCTTGACTCAACTACCAAATAATATGATATTTTGTGCTTCCTAACTCCTCGTGAGTATATTCCACTTTTACATAAGTAATTGTGAAGCAAAATTACAAGAGTTTGAACATATGAAGCCTTCCAAAGGTTATGCCATTAAGTTAAGCATAAGTGAGATGATCAAGTATGTAGGATTGGGCTTAGTTGCACCAACAAACTCTACTTCAACTTGATCATCGTCACTATCACTTTCACTCATATATCCAAATATTTCCTCCACCACATTTTTTGATAATGGTTGTTTTGTGATTTCCTTTTTAGCTTCCTTTCCTTTTCTAAACGAATCCAAAAGAGTGTTTTGCTTCATCTGATCATGTTAAACAAAAAGAGAAAAATCCAAAATACAAAGCTATGTTTATCAACCCTGATTATTAGTAGAAAACTCAATAAGTAGAAACATCTCACAAGTCATGTTTATTAGTACAAGTACACAAAACCAAGTCATCTTTATTGAACCCAACAAAAATATTAGCAAATGAAGACACTAACCAGCTCATGATTATCAATACAAAGTACAAAGTCATGTACTAGCTCATCGATAAAGATGGAAAGTTCAATAGATAAAAACACTAATCAAGTCTTGTTCAATACAAACAAAAATTCAATATGCATAGCTCTATCTGTTTATCAATCTTGTTGATCAATAAATTTCTCAATATACATAACCAATCTTTGTTTATCAATACAAAAGAAACTCTAAATAGATTAATATACAAACCAATTCAATTTTATCCATTGAGAATCACCACCAATAACAAATTACTACGAAATGGAAACCCCTGGATTACGAAGGAACATTGTGTACTTCCTTGGTTTTTATGACGTTCCTTATCTATGAAGAAATGGCCAAAAAGAATGATTTATACAAAATGTGAATAAAGGAAGCCTATTAGAACTCAAAAAAGATAAATACGATTAGCATCATTCACAAAATTAGCATAGCTTTTCAATAGGATATTTTGTATTACACATACTCTCACCTTTATTGTGTCCCAGTTTCCCATGTTGTCCATTATAGTCCCATGGGCCATAGCATTTTCTATCTTTGACCTATCTATCACTATCCCAACTAAAGTAGGAGCCACACTAACAGTAAAGTAGCACTCCAAATATTAGGCTAAAGGCTTAACTCTCTTTATGAAGTTAAAGAAAAAGCTTAGATATTATCATCTCTTAGTGTAATGTGTTTTTATAAGATCCATGGGCCCAATATATATGGTTTCATTTTAATGGATGACTTCAAATTTCGATTCTACAAAGATCAATGATTATTGATCTAGGAAATTAAATCAATTTCTTAAGAACTATATAGATTTATAGGCATTGAGCATTAATTGTTCAAAGTTTTTAGTGGCTCTTTTGCCGAAATACTAGCTCAATGACTATTAAGAAATGTTGTGCACATTAAGCACATAGACCCCTAGGAAAATACATTAAGGCCATGTACAACTTTCAAGGAAAATAATCAATACATTAGGGCTAACTTCCTCCAATGTTTTGGTAAAAATAAGAGGAAGGTTACCCTAATGGGAAGCAAGATCGAACTTCCAATAAGTACCTAAATGTTAACCAAACGAACTAAAAATTTCAAAGTTTCCCTACAGCAAAAAAGATTGTAGACTATAATTGTATCACTCTTGAAAGAAAGTGTCATAAAAAAAATGTAATCATATCATCATATCATCATCAAAATCACTGTATGGATTAGTCATAGCATCAAATGCTTGAGACAAATAAAGACGAAGTTCATCATAGCCTTATTTAATGAGTAGTACTTGAAAAAAAAAACTATTTGTGTTTATGCAAACAATATAGAGTAGTTGTCGATGTATCAGTTTTGATTACCAGATAAATCGTGGGGGAACAATACACAATGGTACATCTTTTGGCAAAAAATTCTAACATTTGACCACATAAGATTAAAAAAATTCTAACATTTTCCCGACATTTGCAATGAGAACTATAGAGAGAAAAAGACAGAAGCATTGACCGTATAAGAGTAAAATATAAAGATCTTCCAAAGTATCTAAAAAAAAGAGAAATTTAAACTTATTAAGATCACATCATCTACTATTCTTCTACGAAAACACCAATTTTTCTCTCCAAGTAGATTGACTATCATAGTAGCAAGGAGAAATTACACATGCACATTAACTATAAGAAAGATAGCCAAACTAAAATAAAACCGATATGGAGTAGACTACTTATTGCTATAAAAAAATGATTTAAACCGTTCCAATAAATGTTTAAGGAATTTGATAGCACATTCATAGAAGCAACTAGCAAATTGATCAGTCATTGAGCAAAATCTTAGGATCATAGATTTTTATCAAAATCTTAGGATCAACATTGAGAATGTCGCCTCTGTGTTTTCTCCACACATGTTCATGAAAAACCATTCAAAGATGCTCATGTGTCTATATTATTATTGAAAGTTGAGAAACTTACGATCTCAGAGCTTGTCGACCCTTGGGTCCTGACTTGCAAGCACATAACCTCACAGCTAGCTAAATAGATGCAAGAACATCCTTGATGGCACACACAACCTACACGTGAAAAACTACAATGATCAAGTTGGTTCAAAGTTTGAGATCGCAGCGTGCAAGCGATAGCATTGTAGGCTATAGCATTGATCAATGAACAGTAAAATGACTCTCGTGAGAAGTGTTGGAACAAGTTCATGGCAAGTCAAAGTGTTGGCTTCAGTCTTCAAATGACATAGAAACTTGAATCAAATGATAAAGCTTTGAAGAGTTCACCTGTGAACTCACTCTTGTAACCTTTGAGTTTTTACTTGATGTAAAAATGAAAGAATCTAAAGTGGTTGAGTCCACTTGATGAGTAGGAAAAGAAATCCTTGAATTCTTGATTGAATTAGTTGGAGAATCAATCACTAAAAGGTAGGAGATTTGTTTTAGGTGAGCAAGACTCAAATTTAAATCTTGGCTCCAATCATCACTATATATACACATGGTAGTCGCGGGGTTAACAACACCATTAGCCTAACTTCATGCCATATCAGAGTGTGATCTCAAGGCACACACATGTACCAGTAATTCCATTGTGCTTTACATTCAATATAAATTTATTTCATGATCATTTGTGACCATATCTTCATGCCTATGTGAGTGTATTTTTCACTGCCATACTTCTCAATTTTTCAGTCCCATCGCAAAGATGGTTTCTCTGATCATGGTGCATCATTTTCAGTGACTAAAGTTAGCTCTATATGTCTATTATATACTCTCAAAGTGTCATTGAATTTGGAGTTCACAATCGTGAGATATATTCATTTGAAGTCACCTGTATCTTTGCATCTTCTACCTCCTGAAAAGTCGGGATCACATACCTAACTTACTAAACTTATTTCTCTTAGTATGGTCAACAATTTTTTATGAAATGGCTCCCAATAGGTTGCATTGCTTCCTAGTTAGATTCCTCTAAAAGCTATCAAGTCAATTGTAATGAGATAATGATCACTAAGTGAAATACTAAAGCATTCATGACCAAATTAGAAAGTTTCATCATGTTGACTATTAGTCAAACTAGTGTGTTTTGATTCAACTTTTTGAGAGTGATCTTCCAAGATACATAGGGTGTCTAATACATCCTTGGCAAGCTAAAAGTGTCCACTACATATCCCTAGAGTTCATTTGGCTAGTGTGGTGCAAAGTTTCTGCAGCACCACTTCATCTTCACCAAATACAAATCCATCTCTTCACACTGGTATCAGAGTAAGGTTGGACAACATGGCAGATGGATTTCCTTCATCAATTGACAAATTGGATAGAGGTAACTACTCCAGCTGGTCATTAAGGATGGAAGATTATCTTAAGGGCAGGAATCTATATGGTTATATAGCTAGAGATGAAGTTATGCCAAGTTTCAGGAATAAAGGTCAACCTACAGAAGAAGAGCAAGAAAGATTGAGCACATGGTGCTCCAAGGATGCACTTGCAAGGTCTTATCTCTTCAACTCTATCTAAGATTTTTTGTTTCCTCACATTAGAAGTTGTAAAACATCTCAAGAAGTGTGGAATGCACTTGAATCCTTCTTCTGTTCAAGTACAAAGGCCAGGAAGCATCAACTATGGCTGGACTTTACAACTATCAAGAAAGCTCCCAAACAAAATGCAACTGATTTTGTCACAAAACTCAAGGACATAGCAGATAAGTTGGGAAGCATTGGAGAGGTAATAGAAGAAGAGAAAATTGTAAAGCAGGTCATCAATGGCTTAAAGGCAGATGACAAGTGAGAAGCATTCACCACAGCTATGGATCTATACATGGAGATGCATGTGCCAGATTTCAATACACTCATAGGGCAACTGCTTACTCAAGAGGCCAAGCTTATCAAGAATGGAGAAGGCTCCAAATGTAATCAATCTTCTGCTTTGTATACTGATAAAAGCAATTCTAAAGAGAATAAAGGAAGAGGAAAGAAAGTGGATGATGAAGTAGGTACACATCAAGCTAATTATGCAAGTAGAGGAAGACATGGTAGAGGTAGCGACAACCCAACAACCAAAGGATTCTTGGTGAGAAGAGATGTAGTGTTTGATGAGAATAGCTCTTGGTATGAAGATTCATGCAAGAAGATCAACTTACCTTATGATCTTGAAGTAGATTTTCCAAAACTTGTCAAGGACAACCTTCCTAAAGTTGAAGAGCAAGATGCCTCAGAAGATAATGAAGCAACTCATTTTGAAAAACTCAAAATGTGGAAGTCTAAAGGTAAAGCTAAAATGCAAGAACTTGGAAAAGAGGTAGAATCATCACATCATGGCTTAAGGAGGTCCATGAGGGAGAAAAGAAAACCAGAGAGGTATGGGTTTAATACTTCCCTAGTTACTAAACATTCAATCTATTTTGCACATGACATAAATCAAGAGGAACCCTCAACATTTGAGGAAGCAAAGAATAAATCAGAATGGAGGCATGGAATGGAAGAAGAAATTGAAGCTCTTCAACAAAATAACACTTGGTAATTAGTTCCCAAGTCTTCATCAATGGAAGTGATAGGTTCAAGATGGATTTACAAATTGAAGAAGAACTCAGATGGCTCCATTTATAGGTATAAGGCAAGGCTTGTGGCAAAAGGCTTTGCACAAACTCAGGGAATTGACTATGAGGAGACTTTCTCTCCTGTGGCAAAGATGCCTACAATTAGAGTCTTGCTTAGCATTGCTTCTTCCAAGAATTGCAACATACTTCAGTTGGATGTAAAAAATGCAATTCTTAATGGATGGATAATAGAAGAGGTGTATATGGCACAACCACTTGGATTTGAGAATCAAGTACATCCTGATTATGTGTGTAAACTTAATAAAGCTCTATATGGACTCAAAAAAGCCCCAAGGGCTTAGAATCATAGGCCTTTTTCATTCTTACAAGAAAAGGATTTCAACCTAGAAAGGCAGATCCATCACTCTTTATTAAAAAGTAATTCTGAAGTCATCTATTTGTGTGTGTATGTGGATGATATTATACTAATAGTAAATGATGAAGATGGCATAAAGAAGGTCAAGGAAGAGATGAAAGAAGAGTTCAAGATAAGTGACTTAGGATCACTTACATACTTCCTAGGATTGGAAGTGGTATACAAAGATCATGGTCTATTCCTTACTCAAAGGAAGTACATTAAAGACTTTTTGACAAAGTTCAAGATGCAAGATTGCAGGATTGTAGGTACTCCAATGGAGATTAATCATAAATCAAGCTCACATGAAGGTGAACTCATAGAAGATGTCATAGGTTATCAAATTCTTGTGGGTAGTTTGAACTATGCCACATTGACAAGAGTAGATATATGTTATAGTGTGAGTGTGCTAAGTCAATTTATGCACACACCCAAGAAACCTCACATGGAAGCTACCAAGAGGATACTCAAATATCTCAAAGGGACCATGAATGAAGCGTTATACTACCCTTATGTATCTGATTTAAGTATAAAGTTGTTCTTTGATGCAGATTGGGTTGGCTCCAAGGAAGAGAGAAGGAGACCTCAAGATATCTTACCTTTACAGGATCAAAATTTATCTCATGGTCATCCACGAAACAATCCATAGTTGCTCTCTCTTCTACCAAAGTTGAATACAGAGGTCTTGCCATAGCCACTCAAGAAGCAATGTGGATGAGTACACTGTTTACAGATTTTGGATTGGAGATTGAAACTCCAAGTATTTTGGGTGACAACATGAGTTCCATTCACTTTGCTGCCAATCCAATTTTTCATGCAAGGACTAAACATATTGAAGTACACTACCACCATGTAAGAGAGAAGATTGTGAGCAACGAAAGGTGTCAACCCATCAACAATGTGCAGACATTTTAACCAAGGTGTTAGATGGAACAAAACTCAGTAAATTCAAAGGTATGATTGGTTTGCAGGTAATCTTGGAAGATTGAAGACCTCAAGCTTACTTGACTTGAGGGGGAGCTGTTGGAACAAGTTCTTGGCAAGTCAAAGTGTTGGCTTGAGTCTTCAAATGACATAGAAACTTGAATCAAATGATAAAGCTTTGAAGAGTTCACTTGTGAACTCACTCTTGTAACCTTTGAGTTTTTACTTGATGTAAAAATGAAAGAATCTAAACTGGTTGAATCCCACTTGATTAGTAGGAAAAGAACTCCACAAATTCGTGATTGAATTAGTTGGAGAATCAATCACTAAAAGTTAGGAGATTAGTTTTAGGTGAGGAAGATTCAAATTTAAATCTTGGCTCCAATCATCACTATATATACACATGGTTTAGTCGCGGGGTTAACAACACCATTAGCTAATCTTCATGCCATATCAAATTGTGAACTCAAGGCACACACATGTACTAGTAAGTCTATTGGACTTTACATTCAATATACCTTTATTTTCATGATCATTTGTGACCATATCTTCATGCCTATATGAGTGTACTATTCACTACCATACTTCTCAGTTTTTTAGTGAGATTGTAGAGATGGTTTCTCTAAGCATGGTGCATCATTTTCAGTGATTTAACTTGGTAAAGTTAGCTCTTTAAGTCTACTATATAATCTCAAAGTTTCATTGAATTTTGACTTCAAAGGCGTGAGATATATTCATTTGAAGTCACCTGTATCTTTGCATCTTCTACATCTAGAAAAGTCAAGATCACATACCTAACTTGCTAAACTTATTTCTCTTAGTATGTTCAATCATGAAATAACTCCCAATAGGTTGCATTGCTTCCTAATTAGATTCGTCTAAAAGCTCTTTGGTCAATTGTTGTAAGAGAATGAGCACTGAGTGAAATATTGAAGCATTCGTGACCAAATTAGAAAGTTTCATCATGTTGACTATTGGTCAAACTAGTTTGTTTTGATTCAACTTTTTGAGAGTGATCTTCAAAGATAAATAGGGTGTCTAATACATCATTTGGCAAGCTAAAAGGGCCCGCTACATATGCCTAGAGTTCATTTGGCTAGTGTAGTGCAAAGTTTTTGTAGCACCACTTCATCTTCACCAAATACAAATTCATATCTTCACAAGCAATAGAGTGCAATCACTGCAGTCTATTGCTGCTAGAGCACTATAGATTCAACCACACCGACGGGTCACGCAAGTCTGAGTGTCACGGTTCACCTTCCAAGTGAGCATTGAGCAGCGCTTCGAGCATTGAGCACTGAGCGCTATAGTGACTAATCTATGTATGAATCATAGTATATGATTCTATGATCTATCCCGCTTTGACTCTGGAGTCTTAAGAATAAATCTGATCGATTGATCCATAGACTATCCAATGTCCATAATCTTGCTCGGAGAGTCGGTGCTGGAACATGGCCTGACCATGAATCGATGGACGATGGTACAATGTGTTGACCACATGACTGCTCCTACTTCATCTACATTTGTATCCGCATGAGTGCATCTCCATTTTGTATCCAAGAGGCACTCCATTTCTAGTCTATTTCCATTTTATATTGTATTTCCTTTGTATTTGGGTACCTTGCCATGTGCTTCTACCAGTTGTATTCATTCTCCTTTCAGGAGACTTATCCCACATATGATGTACTTTTGAGAGCCCCTCGCAAATCTATATAAGGAGGGACTCTCCCCTCATTTGTACTTGGTTAGAAGCTTGAGGAGCCTACTCCATGCTCTTGGCAAGCTCATTTCTAATCCACATGAGTTTACCCATTTCATGGTCTACTCATTTTGTGTCTCACACATTCTTTGTTTTGTGAGAGTACTATACTTTTCATTTTGCTTCCGCATGCGTACTCTCTACATCGTATCAGAGCACTAGGTGGAGGTCTTGGTGGTGCGATTGATGGTTGTGTGGTGGTGGTGTTGGTAGAGCTTGGTGGTGTGGCTCTTCATTCATTGAAAGAGGCCATGTTTCCATCATTTTGTGCTCATTTTGCTTACATTTTACCCACTTACTCACCCACCCACCTTTTTCTTTCACCTATCTTTCCCACCCTCCCACCCTTGTTCTTGTCTTATTCTTTGAAGGTCCTTTATGTTTCTCATAAGAGATACGATTGTATTAGTGATGCATCTTCATATATGACGTAGGTCATATCCACGTTTCTTTTCAGAATGTGATAAATCTCTTATATTATAGTGTTTATAAACACTAATTTATCGTAGTTCCGTCATTCATTCATGTGCATCAATGTGTATCTTCTAAGGGCCTTGAGTGCACGCTCTGAATCTATTGCTTGATGATAATTCATGCTTAAGCTCAGAATCGCTTCTCTATCAACATGACAACAAAGCCAACCCTTCAATCTGCTCCATCATTCTACTTCATAGTCGTACCTGCAAAAGCAATGCACAACACATACTACTGCAGCTAGCATTTGTTGCTCTCTGAAAAGAACAAGGTGCACACTACACATGTTCATCCCCTGAGGTTCTCAACAGGTGGTTGAATGAACTTCCCGAGCAGACAGACTATGGTGATGCAATCTCCCTGTGCACATTACCAGCAAACATGGAGCATCCATTACTACAGTTAGACGGTGGCCCTTTCTGAAATCAACTCCACCAGCCACATAGCGATCGATTGAGTATCTCGACAGCACCAAACGACATTGAAGGGGTTGAATCTGGTCCATGCATTGAGGACAGACATTGTAGCTTTGCTCTCTGTTGAGAGTGATACAAGCAGAGAAAACGGTCTGCCATCTCTATGTTACAAAGAGAACGAAAAAGCACGCAAACTTCTCCGAGAAAGAAAGAAAGAGCAGCTCTGTGCAAACTTCTCAGAGAAAAAGAGGAGCTGCATCAATTTCAGTGCACTTCTTCTCTACTCTCGGTCTACCCATCTCTGCAAGCTCCAGCTGTTCACAGTCAACATTCACTCAGCTTATACAGTCGTTCATTCTCTATAGCACAAAGTGCCAACGATCCAGTGGGTAGTCATGTGACTCTGCAGGCGTGCCTATTGTTCTAGCCATATTGATCGGGTCCCGCTGCTGAGATTGGGCATTTGGGCAGATTCTCTCCGAGTTTGGCACATTAATTTATTCTCTTTAGCAACTTCTGCCAAGCACGACAACTGGTGTTTCCTGAAATTCTCTCCCACCTAGAGCAATTTTAGTTTCCCATTTTGGCGAGTGCCTGATTATAGTTGGTTTTGGTGACTTATGCTAATTTTGGCTGTGCATTGTTACCGGTCTTTGGTCACATGATATACAGCTGAATGCTAACAAACAAATGATTCTTCTGTTGCATGGCGACCATAATGCTTTGCACTTTAAAAGGCATATGGATACCTACTTGATTATTCGATAGGCGGAAAAAGTCTATTCGATTAACATGTGCGCAACATCAACTAATGATGTGTTCTCTTTAAGTCTATAGTCTTAGCCACATCATGATTTTTTTTTGGAAGGTAATCAAATAGAAATTCACATTACGTATACATGTATATCTATAATACAAGACCAATTTACGTTCAATGCTATGGTCCTATCCTCTATGAAGTCAAGGCTACAACAAGCTCTCATGTTTTTTTTCTCCCTCATTTAAGGCCACATTATAAAGGATTATCTAATCCGCAAGGGTACCCACCTTGTAAGCACACTTTGTATTCCTACAAGAGGTTACTCCTCAAGGGTACCACCACTCTATTTTGGCACACTCAAGGCACCAAGTGCCTTCCTCTTTGTACACTCAATATAAGAAGACAGTTTCTTGTGTGTGAATAATTGTGGGTTGGAGGCTAGTCTAAGCCCACCCACAAATTTCTTTTAGTCTCTAAGCCTACTATAAGGCTCACTTGGTGTGCATCAGGCTAATCTAAGCCCTCTCCTCTCGTGTCGCCTTATCTTGGTGTTGTATAAGTGCAGGGCTACTCTTAGCCCCCCCCCCAAGGAGTTTCTTAGTGTGGTGTCAAGTTGTTCATTTCCAGCTTTGCAATTATTTTTGAAGCAGCATTTTTGGCAGGAGATTTTAATAGTGTTTCTAAGCACTCGTCATTCGAATCTTTGTAATGACCAAAAGTGAAGGTAGCTCATCATCTATGGCTAACTTCTTACCCTCTTTCACACCTATTTTTATGCCTAAAGATGAACGCCTCAATGGAAAAAATTACAATCTATGGAAAGATGTCATGCGCGCCTATCTCTACACGAATCTTCTTCATGAGGTAGTAGATGGGTCAGACCCCGAACCCAATACGGATACCAACTTAGACAATTGGCATGTGTGGAATGTCAAGGACAAAAGAGCTTTAGGTCAGTTGTTACTTGCCTGCGACGAATTGACGAAAGGACATATCACTGCCTGCAAGACGTCCAAGGATGCTTGGGATACGTTAGCCGCTTTGTATGAAGACAAGACCCCTTTGAAGATATATGCATTAGAGGCCGAGTTTCATAATTTGACCATTAGGCCACACGACACAATTACCAAGGTTATAGGCCAATTTGAGGACTACCAGCGTAAATTAGCACTTTGTGGTAGGCACATCTCTAGTGAAGACATGTCCATTAGGCTTCTCAACAAGTTACCTAAGTCATACGAGACATTCCTCACAACTTTGTATAATCGCGGCCAAGTCTTATCTTGGGAAGAGGTTCGTCGACTATTGCTCCTTCATGACTCGCGAGCCAAGTCGACTTCCTCACAAGAGTCAGCCATGGCCCATTCACTAAAGGCAAAACCTCAAGTCATCATGCTAGCAATGGATCTAAGCAAGGATCGCATAATTCATCAAAGAAGTTCACTTGTAATTTTTGTGGCAAACTTGGCCACATTAAAAAATATTGCTTCAAGAAAAAGAACCAAGACAAGTCTAAGTCTAATTCCAAGAGTGAACATCATTCTCACTGCACAAGTGAAGACCTATTTTTCACAAGTGAACACAAAGCACTTGTGGCAACCATTCCCAAGAAAGAATGGATTTTTGATAGTGGTGCTTCATCCCACATGTGCCATGACAAAGATGACTTCCATGAGTTTGAAGAGCATCAAGGACAAGTTTACCTTGGAGACAACAAGTGCATTGAAATCCAAGGAAGAGAAAAAATTCAAGTCATCAACTCTGAAGGCGAGACCAAGTCATTAAAAGATGTTCTTTATGTACCAAGCCTCTATAAGAATCTTCTTTCAGTCAAAGCCATCACAAAGTGCAACATGACGGTTCAGTTCGATCACAACCAAGTTCAAGTCAGTGATCGCAAATCCAATGAAGTGATAGCTCAAGGATATGAAGATAAGGGTCTCTACAAGCTTTCAAGTTTTATGGCCAAGGATTCAAGTATCAACTTGTTGTTGGGATAGATGGATGGACACTCCAAGAGATTGAGTAGGTACTGCCAAAACCTGCTTTGTACCAGCCCTCTGATGCTTCAGTCTTGATAAGTGGACCTCCTTAGCTCTCCAATGACACCATAAAGTGGCTTATGTACTTTGGAAATGATGTGTGTAATGATTGAACCAAAACAGATAACTTTGAAACTCAAAATCTCAAGAAAACCTTCTATTTATGTCTTGACACCTGCTGGATCTTTTGCTCAATATGATCAGCACAGTAGGAATTGGAAAAATTCCTTTTAGGGGTATCTAATTAGCTTAGCAAGCTAACTATTCAAAGTGGAATGATATAAAAAGATTAACTATGCTCAGAGAAATCACTTTAGCAAATTAAACTTTACCCCCGATTTTTTAGGATTGTAGCAGACTATGACCAGTGATCACCTCGACGAGCGTTTCTCTAGAATCTCTTCAAATTTTTATAGTATGTAGAAAAATTTGAGCTGAATCCAACAAGATTTGAATCTTTGAATTTGGTGGAGAAATGACTGAGATATGAACTCCACAAGTTGACAGACTTTCAAGTAGTATGACAGAGAACTCAGAAATGATAATGAAGATATATGTATTAATGAACACTTGTATACAAATCCATTGGCATGAAGATCACTGCCAAATGGTGTAGATAGGTGTGGGCTAAGGTGTAGGCCTCACACACACTCAGAATCAATAATGAGAAGCTCGAAAATGATGAGTTCTAACCGCGACTTTTCCAAGACCAATTTTATAGTGATTGAGTAGAAATTTGAATTCAAATTCAAACTTTTGGCTCCCTATGATCAAGCTCCTATATCCTAGGAGATATTCCTTCAATCAAAAGCTAACTTTTTTCCTCGAATCCTTTTGGTAGGTGTTTACAAAGATTCCAAGTCAAATCTGACTTTTACAAAGAGATAAAGTGGTAATTAACCACTAGTAGTTCCTATGCTTCTCCATATGCGTATGGACTTCAATGTATCCTTCAAGCCAAAAGTGTAGGCTTGTGAATTACACCAACAGCTCCCCCTCAAGCCAAACATTTTGGCTTGGTCTTCATCCTTCATTCTTCATGTATATCCTGCAATCCAATCATTGCTTTGAACCTGCAAAGTTTGCTTCCATCCAAAGCTTTAGTCAACAAATCTGCACATTGCATATTGGTTGATACATAGGTTAGTTGAATATCTTTGTTTAGCAACTTCTCTCTCACATAATGGTAATGTACCTCTATATCTTTGGTCCTAGCATGATAGATAGGATTAGCTGCAAGGTGAAGTGAACTTGGATTATCTCCAAAGATTATTGGTGACCTAGTATACAAACCCAATTCTGTATACAATAGTTTGATCCATATGGCTTCTTGTGTGGCATTAGCCAGTCCTCTATACTCTGCTTCTGTAGAAGACAAAGCAACAATAGGTTGCTTCTTTGAAGACCATGAAATTGGTTTGTCACCTGCAAATGAAATGTATCCAGAAGTGCTCCTCCTATCATCCTTGCATCCTGCCCAATCTGCATCTGAATAGATCTTGATATCAATGTTTGAAGTGTAAGGGAAATACAAACCATGATTTTGTGTACCCTTGAGATACTTTAATATCCTTTTGGCAGCCTCTAAGTGAGGTTCTCTTGGCCTGTGCATAAACTGACTTAGCACACTAACTCCATATGCAATATCTATCCTTGTTAAGGTAGCATAGTTCAAGCTACCCGCCATACTTTGATAACCTGTAATGTCATTAACTTCATCACCTTCATGGGCACTTAGTTTTAGATTTACCTCCATTGGAGTACTTGCTACTTTGGCATTCTGCAAATGAAACTTCTTCAACATATCCTGAATGTACTTTTTCTGAGTAATGTATATTCCTGAGTTAGTTTAGACTAACTCAAGTCCAAGAAAATACTTTAGTAGACCAAGATCATTGATCTTGAACTCCTTCATCATCTGGCTTTTGATTTGTCTGATTCCATTAACATCATTACCTGTAAGTATGATGTCATCAACATAAACACAAAGGTATATTACCTCTGAATTACTTCTCTTGATGAATAGAGAAGTATCTGCCTTGCTCATTACAAAACCTTGGTCTTGGAGGTATGTAGTTAACTTGTAATTCCATGCCCTAGGTGTCTGTTTCAATCCATATAAAGCCTTTTTCAATTTGCAAACATATGTTACCTTCTTAGGGTCCTCATAGCCAGGAGGTTGTGACATATATACCTCCTCTAAAATCCATCCATTCAAGAAAGCATTCTTGACATCCAATTGGTACATATTCCAATTTTTTGATGCAGCCACACTCACCAACACTCTGATTGTTGGCATCTTGGCCACAGGAGAGAATGTCTCTTCATAATCAATGCCTTGGGTTTGTGCAAAACCCTTGGCTACCAATCTGGCTTTGTACCTATTAATTGAGACATCAGAATTTCTTTTAAGTTTATAGATCCATCTGGATCCTATTACCTTCATAGATTCCTTCTTTGGTACTAGCTCCCATGTGTCACTTTCCTTGAGTGCTTCAATCTCCTCATCCATAGCTTCTTTCCATTCTGTCTTGGTTATGGCTTCTTCATATGATCCTGGTTCCTCACTTGACAAATCTTTGGCAAGATAAACAGAGTGTTTAGTAACAAGAGATGTATCATACCCATATCTGATAGGTTTTTTGCTCTCTCTTTGTGATCTTCTAATTGACTGATTTGAAGATTCAGGTATGTCTTCAAGCTTCTTCATTTTGACTTTGCCTTTGGACTTCCATGCTTTGACTCTTCAAGGTTGATAACATCTTCATCATCTGAAGTTGAGTCTTCATTATGAGTAGGTTCTTCCTTAGAAAGACTTGAAAACTCCTCTTCCAAGTCATAGGGTAGTTTAACCTTCTTGCATTCATTCTCATACCAAGAATCATTTTCATCAAGGACAACATCTCTACTCACCATGAATCCCTTATTGGAAGGGTTATAAAACTTGTAACCTTTTTTATTTAGGTCATATCCAATAAAGATGCACTTTTCAGCCTTTGGGTCTAGCTTACCTCTTATCTGAGAAGGAATGTGTACATATGCTACACATCCAAATATCCTGCAATGTTCTAGTGAGGGTCTCTTACCATGCCATGCTTCATAGGGTGTCATTCCATCAAGGGACTTAGATGGTAACCTGTTTATGAGGTAAGTGGCAGTGGAAACACTCTCTGCCCATAAGTAGTTAGGTAACTTTTTTTCATTCAACATAGACCTAGCTGTTTCAACAATCAACCTATTTCTTCTCTCAGCTACCCCATTCTGTTCAGGAGTGTACCTTGTGGCGGTTTCTCTTTTGATGCCTCTGTCCTGCAAGAAGTCTTCAAACTCATTGGAAAAGTACCCACCTCCTCCATCTGACCTTAGTCTCTTCAAGTTCTTTCTTGTCTGATTTTCAACTAGTGCAAGATATCTTTTAAAACAATTAAACACCTCATCCTTGTGCTTCATGAAGTACAATACAGTCCACCTACTATAATCATCAATAAAAGATTCATAGTACCTTGATCCTGAGATTGAGGGGTCGATGGATGGACACTCCAAGAGATTGAGTAGGCACTGCCAAAACCTGCTTTGTACCAGCCCTCTGATGCTTCAGTCTTGATAAGTGGACCTCCTTAGCTCTCCAATGAAACCATAAAATGGCTTATGTACTTTGGAAATGATGTGTGTAATGATTGAACCAAAATAGATAACTTTGAAACTCAAAATCTCAAGAAAACCTTCTATTTATGTCTTGACACCTGCTGGATCTTTTGCTCAGTATGACCAACACAGTAGGAATTGGGGAAATTCCTTTTAGGGCTATCTAATTAGGTTACCAAGATAACTATTCCAAGTGGAATGATATAAAAAGATTAACTATGCTCAGAGAAATCACTTTAGCAAGTTAAACTTTACCCCCGATTTTTTAGGACTATAGCAGACTATGACCAGTGATCACCTCGACGAGCTTTTCTCTGAAATGGCTGAATAGAATCTCTTCAAATTTTGATAGTATGTAGAAAACTTCGAGCTAAATCCAAAAAGCTTTGAATCTTTGAATTTGGTGGAGAAATGACTGAGATATACACTCCACAAGTTGACAGACTTTCAAGTAGTATGACAGAGAACTCAGAAATGACTAATGAAGATATATGTATTAATGAACACTTGTATACAAATCCATTGGCATGAAGATCATTGCCAAATGGTGTAGATAGGTGTAGGCTAGGGTGTAGGCCTCACACACACTCAGAATCAGTAATGAGAAGCTTAGGAATGATGAGTTCTAACCGTGACTTTTCCAAGACCGCTTTTATAATGATTGAGTAGAAATGTGAATTCAAATTAAAAATTTTGGCTCCCTATGATCAAGCTCATATATCCTAGGAGATATTCCTTCAATCAAAAGCTAACATTTTTCCACGAATCCTTTTAGTAGGTGTTTACAAAGATTCCAAGTCAAATCTAACTTTTACAAAGAGATAAAGTGGTAATTTGAACCACTAGCACTAGTTCCTATGCTTCTCCATATGTGTATGGACTTCAATGTATCCTTCAAGCCAAATGTGTAGGCTTCTGGATTACACCAACACTTGTGGCATTGCAGATTTGGACATACCTCTTGCTTAGCTAAGATTTCTTCCAATCATCTTGTCATAGGTCTACCTAGGATCGCACAAGTGGAATTGAATTGCAAAGCATGTGACAAGCAAACAGCTTTCTCTTTGCCTAAAGAAGCATCCATTTCTGCAAATAAACCCTTAGCATTAGTCCATATCGACATTTGTGGACCTATGAGTACACCTTCTCTAAGTGGGTCAATTTACTTCTTCCTGATTGTAGATGACTTCACTAGATACACATGGGTTTATTCACTCAAGCATAAAGAAGATGCCATTTCCAAGTTTAAGGAGTGGACAAAAACAATTGAAGAAGACTTTCCAAGTTATTTGAAGATCATCCGATCTGATGGAGATAGTAGTAGCTTTGTCAACCCAAACTTCTCCAAGTACTTAAAGCAACATGGAATCAAGTATCAAGCCAAGCAAGATACTCAACCAGGTATTGCGTTACAAAAGAGTCGAAGTGTGATCCAAATGGCCAAAGTTATGCTTAGACAAAAGCAACTTCCACTAAAGTATTGGGGTGAAGCAGTACAGACAGCAGTACACATTCAGAATAGAGGTTTTTCAGATGTTTTGATGAACAAAACACCATGTGAGGCTTATTGTCAAAAGAAGCCAAGTATGAGCTCTTTCCGCATCTTTGGTAGTGATGCCTACGTCCAAGGCCATGATGATGATCGGCCTAAGAAGTACATTTTCATTGAGTATAGTGAGCGACAAAAGGCATACAAACTCTACGACCCAAAGAGTCACTCAATTATAGTAACCAAAGACTGCACCTTTGATGAATACTCTAAGTATTCATCCCTTTTGGATCCTCCCATTTCAGATTCAGAGGGGGATCATTCCAGTTTTGAACAGTCACACTATGTGGAGCATGCTCTCTTTGTAGATGACTTTCCCGATCATGGTACAGTTTTGGAGCATGAGGAGTTGGGCATTACTCTAGGATCAGTGACTCGACATTTTCCATTCCTATCTTCGAGAGTCCACATACCTCATCTACAGCAGCATTCTGAGCATGTACTTTTCCATTCATGGAGTCCAGCATTCTTTCACTTCCCACAGGATACTCCTGCATCTACCTGGACTCATCACTCAGTTGGATCCTATTCTGAGCCAGCTTCTCGGTTCAGAGGGGGCTTCCATGATTCTACCGACACACATCAGGGCTTTGTACACTCCCTGGAGGCTTATAATATACAGATGTACTACCATGTGACTATGATTTTATGCTTCATGCTTTATGTTTCACTCTTGCAGGATCTACTTCTTGGTGATACACATCTCGTGGTGGATATTGTCAAAGCTCTGAAGGTTCCTATGTACCACATGGAGTCATCCTACCTCTCTCACATGGAGGTGATCTCGTCCAATGAGATCTTGTTCTGTTCATGTACCTCGTTGGTGGCGTACCTCTGGAGCATCTGCTTGATCCATCTGGTGGACATATTATGGAGTACCTGGAGATCTCGCATGATTGATACCACTTGGAGGCTTTGGTTTCCTAGACATGACTCCCTATTTTGTGCTCGTGCTGCTGCTGCTGATACATTCTTGGTGGACCTTTCTCGCATACCCTAGCAGCCTCCATACACTCCAAAATGGAGCTGCAGAGGGGGTGTTGACGACATGATTGCTCCTACTTCATCTACATTTGTATCCGCATGAGTGCATCTCCATTTTGTATCCAGGAGGCACTTCATTTTTAGTCTATTTCCATTTTATATTGTATTTCCTTTGTATTTGGGTACCTTGCCATGTGCTTCTACCAGTTGTAATCATTCTCCTTTCAGGAGACTTATCCCACATATGATGTACTTTTGAGAGCCCCTCCCAAATCTATATAAGGAGGGCCTCTCCCCTCATTTGTACTTGGTTAGAAGTTTGAGAAGCCTACTCCATGCTCTTGGCAAGCTCATTTCTAATCCACATGAGTTTACCCATTTCATGGTCTACTCATTTTGTGTCTCACACATTCTTTGTTTTGTGAGAGTACTTTACTTTTCATTTTTCTTCCGCATGCGTACTCTCTACACAATGGACATGCAAAGGCATTCGAAATTAACCCTCCATTAAGAGTGTCGTACACATGTAACATTATACTTATTGCTACATCCGATTATCAAAAACATATAAATTAAAATTTAAAAATTGAAAAATATAGTGCCCAGTTGCCACTCCCAATGGCCACGTTTCAGCCGAGGCCCTAGTTGAACCAGTTGCCAGATATGAAGCATAAGTATATCCAATTTTCATGCCACTTGGAAAATTCGATTCATCTCACATTGGCATTGGATAACGATTCACCTCTATTATATATATATATATATATATATATATATATATATATATATATATATATATATATATATATATAGATAGATAGAGAGAGAGAGAGGGGGGTATAATTGATGCCCAAGTTCAACATGAGAGCGTCATTTGACGCTTCTTTCAAATTCTCGAGCTTCATGATGAAGTCTGTATCGAAATCTAAGGTTTGAGTTGACGCCAAAAACCTCTCTTGACGCCCCATGGGGCTTCAAAACTAAGCACTGAGACGGTGTCTGTAAGGATCCGGACTCCGGAGGCGTCTTCAATGCATCCCTTGATGATGGCATGAACAGCACGAATCTCTTTTATTCTGTCGATCAATGAGATGTGTAGAGAACAGAAGAGAGTCAGCGAAGGTTAATCTATCAGCAAGCTTACACGGCGTGGAAGGATCCATTGACCTCTCTCTCTCTCTCTCTCTCTCTCTCTCTCTCTCTCTCTCTCCGACCTTGCGCTACTGACGAGGATGTGAGTATTTAGTTATCGATGTTCGCACTCTAGCACAGACATGAACCGCATACACAAACTCCAAAACCAAACACTCACGTGAAAGCGTTCTTCAATGAAGAATATACTAGTTATCGTCCTCTTCAACAGTGGGGTAGCTATTACATCATCCTTCCTCGTCCATCTGTCAGGGGCTAAAATGAAGGTAATGTGCAGGTTATTACTTACAATCTCGATTCTCCATACCTTACAAGGAAACGGATATGCAGTGAACCGCCTCCCATAAAATACAGCGATGGAAAACGGATTTATGATGAGTTATTACAGTATATTCTTTCCAATGCATTGGAATATATACACATCAGAGAATAAAAGGGATTATAGCTTTTCGCTTGAGCGGATAGATCGTGGGAAAGTTTATCAGGTACCATTGATGATGCGCAAGGGCACGTGGTAACAGATTACAGACGGTAAGCACGAAGAAGACGAGACCTGCAAAAGACCATGTCGCAGTGGCCCAACCCAGCCATTCGATGATCTCTCCCAGATAATTTGGGCACGTAACGAGATCGAAAAGGCCACCCATTGGAATTTTGTACATCTTGGATGAACTTTCTGTGGGAGAAGTGCTGGCTGGAGAATGCGCATCCCCTTTGGAAGATTTTCTTAGAGAAATAAGAATGGAGTCTGCCCAGACGTTCGTGACCATGCCAAAAAGAAAAATCATGCAACCAACGACGAATTGTGGCGATGAGAGCCATGTCGGAGGGTAGGACCTGAAATTTGAGAGGGAGCGCGCCTGAATATATACGTTGTAAATGTTGAAGCAGACTCCACTGATAAGTATGATGACAGGGAAATTTCTCTTGGGCGAGGGACGCATCCGTAGGGGGTACACGAGGGCACGATGAACATAATGGAGGAGGAACAAGGCTGCAAGGATGCGTGGGGGCTTCAGATTGGCGTAACGGCCCATGCAAAAGATGGGCACCATGAAAAAAAGGCAAGGGCACTCCATTAGGAACCAGGTGATGCGTGTGGGAAGGGTGAGAAGATTCCAGGCGATCATATTTTCTGCTTTCACAGCCCTCGATCCAGCTCCGGAATTCGTATGATGACGGCCATAAGGAGCAGCGTCCTTCCTGCCCGTCCACCAGATGACCGGCGCCACCGCCATCCCCAACAGCAAAGCTGATTCGAAGAGAAGCTGTTCATCCATCAGGGCGTTGTTGACTGTGAGGAGAGGGGGAATCTTGCTTAGCATTTGTAATTGCTGCGGGGATTAAGCCTTCATCAGACAGTGCGCTGTGCGCTGCGCTATTTACGAAGTGCATTGAGAGAGAGAGAGAGAGACAGAGAGAGATCCTTCTGCGCCGCCAAAAGGTTCTAGAGGCGGAGATTTTAGCTTTTTGGAGGAGGCTTGACCGTTGACAATGGGTGCTTTTCGATTAATAATTCATGCTTCTTTCAGTCCATCACGTAAACAATGCAACCTAGTTATTCAATAGTGCTCTGTGAAACGATGTGTCAAACAAGTTGCAGACATACTCCTTGCCCTACATGAAGTTATTCAATAGTGCTCTGTGAAACGATGTGTCAAACAAGTTGCAGACATACTCCTTGCCCTACATGAAGGTATCAGCACCTGTTTAATAGCCAATAGAGAGAAAAAATACATTGACATTACATCAATGAGAGTAGGGGTGGGATCATTCCCCACCCCTTGCCCCCTTATCATATTGAGCATCCCGTCCGTGTACCTCAAAAGAGAATTATGGGCTTCTTGTGACTTGCACACAATCGGCATAAGCTAGCTGAAGTTTATATGCTCGAGGTCCAAAATGTGAATCTACTTGATATAAGCACGAGATCTGAAAATAAGAGTAAATATAATAAGATTCTAGGTATACAAATATACATGAAAAGTCGATACAAATGTACATATATATAAATATAGTATGGTGTGATGTTGATTTCACTATCACTACGACAGATCGAGCGTATACCGAAGTTTTTATCGAGGAAAATGAACACGCCTATTTTTGCCCCGACGTCGGTGTAGATGTCGGTATGCGCGTCGGTACTATAGCACCGGTATGAGTGCCGGTATGGGCGTCGGTATGGTCGTCGGTATGAGAGTCGGTATGGGCGCCAGTATGGGCATCGGTATGGGCGCCGGTATAAATGTCGGTATTACCGGCGCCCATACCGGCACCTTCGCTGAGTGTACCGTCACATATACCGTCGCTCGATGGGTGTACCAACGCTTATTCCGATGACATTACTGGGAGTACCGTCACGTATACGGATGACCATACTTGCAAAATTTTTTTTGGGCAAAGTGTGTTGTCTTTTGCTACATCAACATTACCATGATTTTGCTTAACAAAAGACAATACACTCTACCCAAAAAAAACCCGAGTACATGTGATGTGTACTCTAATGTCAACCGAAATATGATTTCATAAAACATAATATTATTGGACACAAAAGAGATAATGAGAATGAACCATGAACCATGTACAAAAAAGTTATATAGTTCATAAATGAAGCATGTACAAGAGTGTGCCAAACCAGTGTCAAATATGACGCTTTTACAAAATGTGGCAAAGCAATGCATTGCCATATAAAAATCAAATACAAAATTTTGGTGTGCCACTGCCATACACATGCAAAGAACGTTCCATATCAACAGTCCTGCAACAAAGAACATTAATGGAATGAGATAAATTCACATGGAATTTACAAACAACAAGTAAAAACCAAGTTTATAAATTAATCACCTCATCGCAAACGCTCCCATGAAATGACTGCACCGCGTCCCTCCAAGTCTTCCAATAGTACAGTCAATCCGTGACGATATCCGTAAGCCTCCTCCATTCGTGTTGGAGGACGACCCATTGCCAGCTCCTGCAACAAATATACAGAACATTAGAGGAACATACATAAGAAACTTAATACAAATAAATTCAATAAATGAAATGGTACTTACAAACTCATGACGCATCGTGTTATATCCGCCGCTACCCAAATGTGACGGTCCAATCGTATCTAAACATGTGGTTGTGGCATCTCGCTGTTGGCGATATCGGTCAGGAGTTTGCTACTGCTCGTCACGAATCACATCCCACTCCTCAGCATCTAACCATACAGGCTTTGGTAAGCCTGCTCAGAAAGCATCACGAGCCTCAGATCGTCGATGGGACATAACCTCACGTGCGGTGTGTAGAATCCACTCTAAACTGACAAGAGATTGTCCATCAGCTGGTCGGAACTCATGATAGATCGTTTTTGTGATATAATTCTTCCAATTTTTATCCTATTCACTCCATTTCAGCATGATAGAGTGTCCAAACTATATGGAGCAAAGTTGTCGTATATGTGCACGCGTTGCTTTGCCAACCGCATCTATCACCGGAGCTCCATCTCGCATACTATACACCTTGGAGTCGTCATGGTCATGAGCACCCCAAGGTGTATGTGGTGTTCCACGTGGTGTACTGTGTGGCGTACCTACATCTGAGGTACTCGTCCTAGGAGTAGAAGCGGGCGACACAACGTCCGTCGCACTACCTCCACAACAGCTGCCTCCTCCAGACCTACCTGTAGATCCACTCCTAGAACCTCTTGCTCTAGAGCATGATCTTGACCTACAAGACGGGCGAGAACCTGTATCGCGTTGAGGCGTCGAACGCATATGTCTACTATTAGACCCAGTAGGAGATGGCTAAAAAGATGGTCATGGTGGAGTCACAAAGCTAGGAGACATACCTCCTGCGGGAGTAGCACCATCCCCAGGAGTGACACCGGCAGGAGTGACACTAGCAGAAGTCACACCGGCGGGAGTGACATCAGCGGGAGTGAGGCCGGCGGGAGTGAGGGCGGCAGGAGTGAGGCCGCCAAGAGTGAGGCCACCAGGAGTGCTACCACGAGCGATCCAATACTGTGACGCGGCGGCCATATACGTGGGAGGTACCTGAGAGATGAACTCTAAAAACTGCTCCTCTGTCATGGAATGTGGAGTGACTGGAAGACTGTCTCCCATCGCGCTCTGTAACAAAAGAACTCAAATAATTAGCATGTGATAATAAAGATAATATAGAGAATAAACAAAAAAAAAACAAAAATTAGTACGTACAAGTGTTTTATTCAAAAATCCTCTAATCTAGCATTCTCTTGAAGATCCGATGCACCGAGAATATCTATCTCTATATTGATGGCTTCTAAATCGCTTGTTATGCTGGTTTCTTCCTTATCATCATCTATTGCTTTGTCTTCTCGAACAATGATCTCTTCTTCAATGACCTCTTCTTCTCGAACAATGATCTCTTCCTCCTCGACTATCGAATGAATCTGTGAGTCCACTACAGATGGACTTTCTTCTACATCTATGTTCTCACAAATTTGTCTACTACGTGGGGCGACTTGTAAAACAAATAGCCACTCTGGATCTTTTGAATCTGGTATAAAAACAACTTGCTCACAGTGTTCGGGAAGTATAAATGTATCCCTTTCATCTGTCCATAATTTTTTGGAGTCGACTTGAAGCAGACCGCTTTTATCCTGCCTCACTGTTGCGTTTCTTCCAGAGGTGACTACTTTGAACCATTTCACATCAAAAACAAAATAATCAAACTTCCTAAAAGATAGTTTCAAGATATCTTGAATCACATCACAATAATCTAGTTGGCCTTCTTGACCATTATCATCTTTTGCACTCGCTCTACTTTTTTGCAAAAAGTTTACCATCACCCCACTATCAAAAGTAGACCTATTTTTATCGATTCGTGCGATCCGAAAGTGTCATCCATGAGACCATAGTGCACCGTATTTAGTATACTCCCAATCACATCCCTTTGTGAGTTCTTCTTCTTCTTCAGAGATATCTTCACCCACTGCCTTTACTTGTGAAACCGTTGTATCTAGCCATCTGCTCGTTGGAAAAGGTGGAAGAGGTCAAAGACTTTCTGGAAGAGGCAAAAATCGAGTGGAACGATTCCTTTGAAACTGAGCTCTTTCCTTTGCGTTGGTTTCCTTGGCAAGCTCATACCTTTCTAACCACTTCTGCATAGGCTCAGAGTTAACTATGCAAAACTTCATTGCCTTTTCTCTGAAAGCTGCATCCATTTTTCTTTGCAATCCTTTACCTTGTGGTTCATCGCCTACGAGACGAACATCTTCATCATCGCTCCATAAGTGAGGCATTTCGGGATCCGACATACGTAGAAACTCAGTTATGAATACAAGAGACTCTTGTACAAGCCATCCCTCTGCCATGCTACCCTCTGGACGTGCTCTCTGTCGAACAAACCCTTTTCATGTCTTAATAAAGCACTCTAAGAAGAACATCCATCAACTATGGATAGTTCCTGCTATTCCAACTTCATCTACCACATGAACCAGTAAATGAAGTTGAATGGTGAGAATACTTGTGGGAAAGTATTTCTCTATCATACAAACACCCTCGATAGCATTGAGTTTCGCACTCTCTATGCTATCTTTATTTATCTCTTTAGAAGAGATCCACCATACTAAAGAACTAATTTTATAAATGGTTCTTCATACATCCTCCAAAAGACAATCTTTTAGGGCTACAGGGAGCACAAACTGTAAAAACTTGTGCCAATCATGAGACTTGAGCCCTCCAAGCTCGTCGTTTTGTGTGAAAGCAGTCTTTAGACACCTCGTGCATCCAGTAGGTGTCTAAAACTCTGAAATTTTTTTCTTCACTTGTTGCTCTTCCATCCTACGAAGCACCCAACGAGCTCTTGGTAACGATACTGTTCCGTTGGGCTTAGTAATTGCCTACAACTCTTGCATACGACCTCGCTCTTCTAAGTCCTCCCTTTGTGCTTTGCTTTCTTTCTTCCGATCAAAGTTTTCCAAAGAATCTCTCCCACATTCTTAAAAATATGCATCAGGTCTACCAAATGATTGATCAACAATTCACTCCAATAAGGGAGTTCATGAAAAATGGACAACTGTTTCATGCCAGTGACTGAATATTCTGAATCCCACAGTTGTTTTCAATCGCTAGCTTTCATTTGGTGTTGCACTTGTCGACCAATTTGTTCTTCACGTAAAACATGTCCATGAGGCAAATATCTATGGTGTCCTTCATAGATAGTTTTACGTAGTGCTTTGGAATAATGTGCTTCGAGTCGTGGTCCGCATAAGGGACAAGCATGGTAACCCAAAATTAATAAACCTAAACATTCACCATAACCAGGCCAATCATGCATCGTCCACATAAGTATGCCTTGCACTCGCACATCTCGTCTTCTTATAGGTTGAGACATGTCACGCACAGTAATCCCATCCCATAAAATGCACAGTTCTTCCACAAGTGGTGCAAGATATACATCCATGTTTTTTACCTTATACTTACATGGTACAATAAGAGCTAATATTAAATTACCTTTCTTTGAGGCCAGCCATGGTGGGATGCTATAATTGACCAAACATACACACCATGTGCTCCATGAAGAACTGCATAAACCAAATGGATTCACTCCATCCATAGCTCATGTATGGACCGAGGCTCACTAGCAAACTCTGGCCACTTACTATCTATGTGCTTCCAAGCATCAGAGTCAGCAGGCACTCGCATTACACCATGTGTAGACCTACTCTTTGTATGCCATGACATTAACTCAACTATAGATTTGCATCTAAACATGTTCTTAATTCATGGAATGATAGGAAAGTGGCGAAGAACCTTTGTAGGGATTGCTTCGCCTACAAGGTCTTCTCTAAATCTATTTGCTCCACACTTTGGACATATGTGGAGATGCTCATACTCATTCCGCAAGAGGATGCAATCATTCGGACAAGCATGAATTTTATTATAATCCATTCCAATGGACTGTTAAAGTTTTTTTGCATCTCCACATGTTGGAGGCATTTCATTGCCCTCTGGCAAAAATTGATCTTTAAGAAGCCTGCAATAAGCAATTAAAACGATATTAGTAAATAAAGTTAGTTTGATACAACAATGAAAGCCAATTTGTTCTCCACTTACCTGAACAATCCAGTGATACTACTATCTGACCATCCATAAATGGATTGCAGATTGAGCATCGTGACTGGAAATTTTGTTGTGTCCATGAAACTCTCGACATCTGCTCCACCATCATGATCTTCGTCCATCTCATAAAATTCTTCGAGCATCTCTTCCATATGTTCATTCTGTGTAATATTATTAGTACTTGCTTGTACGTCTAAGTCCTTCTTTGTTCTCTTTTGTCCACGAGAGGTTACCGATGCAATGTCGTTTGGGTCCATCTGCTCACCTGGTGGACCATGCGAATGGTAGCATAGGTTTTCTAGTCGACTCCTATCAAAGGATCCATACCCTCTAACATGTGTAGTACAAATCCGTCGTTTTCGATAAATTTGATACTTGCACTGAGTGCAAGGACATGTCATTCTCTCCATTGGATCCAAAGAAGCCATCTGCTACAATATGGACATTTTAGATCATTTGTTTTTTTTATTAAACCTAAAAATCATACTCCTAAAGACTTAAACCTGAAATACTAAAACCTAAATACTTAAACACTTGAAAAAACCTAAAACCCTAATCTTAAAACCCCAATCTTAAAACCCTAATCTATATAATTATGAGCTTTTATCTATATATTCAAATTTTTTTCTTAATTAATCCTATTTTTATATATTTAATTATATATATTTAATTATATATATTTAATTATATATATTTAATTAAATTATTTAAAACACTAGTCCTTTTTATTTATCTATATAATTATCCTATTTTATATATATATATATATATACATATATTTATATATTCAGATTTTTTCTTAATTAATCCTATTTTTATATTTTTAATTATATATATTTAATTAAATTATTTAAAACACTAGTTCTTTTTATATTTATTTGTCTATATAATTATCCTATTTTATACATATATTTATTTATATATTCAGATTTTTTCCTTAATTCTTTTCTATATTTTCTCTTTATATAAATTTAATTGAGTTATATGTATGCTTAAATCCTAAAACCATAATCTTAAATATCTAGACCTAAAATATGTATATTTATGTATGCATGTGTATCTACATGTGTGTGAATGTATGCATGTGTGTATGTATGTATGTGTATCCAGTCTTTATTTATATATTCAGATTTTTTTCTTAATTAATCCTATTTTTATATTTTTAATTATATATATATAATTAAATTATTTAAAACACTAGTTCTTTTTATATTTATTTATCTATATAATTATCCTATTATATATATATATATATATATATATATATATATATATATATATATATATATATATATATATATATATATATATATTTATATATTCAGATTTTTTCTTTAATTTGTTTCTATATTTTCTCTTTATATAATTTTAATTGAGTTATATGTATGCCTAAACCCTAAAACCCTAATCTTAAAGATCTAGACCTAAAATATGTATATTTTTGTACGCATGTGTATATAGATAGGTGTATAAGTATATGTGTGTATGTGTATGTGTATATATATTCACTCTGATTAAAATGATTAAAATTAAATCTATTTTTATATATTTAATCATATATATTTAATTTATTTCTTTAAAACACTAGTTCTTTTTATATTTATTTATCTATATAATTATCCTATTTTATATATATATTTATTTATATATTCAGATTTTTTACTTAATTAATCTTATTTTTATATATTTGATTATATATTTTTAATTATATATATTTAATTAAATTATTTAAAACACTAGTTCTTTTTATATTTATTTATCTATATAATTATCCTATTTTATATATATATATATTTATATATTCAGATTTTTTGCTAAATTTTTTTCTATATTTTCTCTTTATATAAATTTAATTGAGTTATATGTATGCTTAAATCATAAAACCCTAATCTTAAATATCTAGACCTAAAATATGTATATTTCTGTATGCATGTGTATCTACATGTATATATGTATCATATGTGTATGTGTATTGGTGTATATATGTTATATAGGTGTTAAAACCCTAAAACCCTAATCAGAAAACTTAGACTTAAACTTAAATTACTAAAACCTATATACTTAAACACCTATAAAAATCTAAACCCCTACTCCTAAAACCCTAATCCTATTTTATATATATGTTTATTTATGTATTCAGATTTTTTTCTTATCTTTTTCTATATTTTTTTCTATATTTTTTCTTAATATAAATTTAATTGAGTTATATGTATGCCTAAACCCTAAAACCCTAATCTTAAATATCTAAACCTAAAATATGTATATTTCTATATGCAGGTGTATATACATGTTTATATGTATTATATGTGTATGTGTATGTATGTGTAAATAGCCTAAAAACCCTAATCCTATTTTTTATATATTTGATGTAAAAAAAAAACTTCAAAATCAAAAATTTATATATATAATTATATATATATAATTAAAACACTAGCTTATGTGTGTGTATATATGTGCATGTGTGTATGTATGTGTGTATATATGTGCATGTGTGTATGTATGTGTGTGTATATATGTGCATGTGTGTATGTATGTGTGTGTGTGAATGTATGCATGTGTGTATATGTGTATGTGTGTCTATGTATGCATGTGTGAGTATATGTGTATGTGTGTGTATGTATGTGTGTGTATGTATGCATGTGTGTGAATGCATTCATGTGTGTGTGTGCATGTGAGTGTATGCATGCATGTGTGTATATGTGTATGTATGTATGCATGCATGTGTGTATATGTGTGTATGTATGCATGTGTGTACATATGTGTGTGTATGTATGCATGTGTGTACATGTGTGTGTGTATGTATGCATGTGTGTATATGTGTATGTGTGTGTATGTATGCATGCATGTGTGTATATGTGTATGTGTGTATGTATGCATGCATGTGTGTATATGTGTGTATGTATGTGTATGCATATGTGTATATGTGTGTGTATATGTATGTGTGTATGCATGTGTGTGTATGCATGTGCATGTGTATATGTGTGTATGTATGCATCTGTGTACATATGTGTGTGTATGTATGCATGTGTGTGTATGTATGCATGTGTGTGCATTTATGTGTGTGTATGCATGTGTGTGTGTATGCATGTGTGTGTGTATATGTGTGTATGTATGCATGTGTGTACATATGTGTGTGTATGTATGCATGTGTGTACATGTGTGTGTGTATGTATGCATGCATGTGTGTATATGTGTGTATGTATGCATGTGTGTACATATGTGTGTGTATATATGCATGTGTGTACATGTGTGTGTATGCATGTGTGTGTATGTGTATGTGTGTGTATGTATGCATGCATGTGTGTATATGTGTATGTGTGTGTATGTATGCATGCATGTGTGTATATGTGTGTATGTATGTGTGTATGCATATGTGTATATGTGTGTGTGTATGTATGTGTGTATGCATGTGTGTGTGTATGTATGCATGTGTGTATGTATGCATGTGTGTATGTATGCATGTGTGTATGTATGCATGTGTGTATGTATGCATGTGTGTATATGTGTATATGTGTGTATGCATGCATGTGTGTATGCATGTGTATGTATGCATGCATGTGTGTATATGTGTGTATGCACATGTGTATATGTGTGTGTATGTATGTGTATGCATGTGTGTGTATGTATGCATGTGTGTATATATGTGTGTGTATGTATGTGTGTATGCATGTCTATGTATGTATGCATGTGTGTATATTTGTATGTGTGTGTATGCATGCATGTGTGTGTATGCATGCATGTGTGTATATGTGTGTGTATGTAAGCATGCATGTGTGTATATGTGTGTATATGTAAGCATGCATGTGTGTACATGTATGTGTGTATGTGTGTATGTATGCATGTGTAAATGTGTAGATGTGTGTGTGTATGTGTGTGTGTGTGTATGTATGCTCTATTTTCCTATCTCTATCTCCCTTTCTTTCATCATTCTTTATCTCTCACTCTCTCTCTCTCTCTTTCTCTCTCTCTCTCTCTCTCTCTCTCTCTCTCTCTCTCTCTCTCATCTCTCTTGCTCTTTCTCTCTCTCTTTCTCTCTCTATCAATAGAGAATAAAACAATCACTTACAAGTATGTCCCTCTTTTGGGTCGTCTTGTCAAAGCGTAATGTATGTCGTCTATCGTCGAATTCCAAACAATCGACGCCAAAGAACTTCCACAAAATCAAAGAGAAGAGAAATTATAAGACCTAAAGCATAGAGAAAGACAAAGGCTAACAGTACGTGCACCACTTACCAAGATGTGAGATCTAAACCGAGAGAGAGAGAGAGAGTGTGTGTGTGTGTGTGTAGAGAGAGAGATCTGTGTGTGTGTGTGCACAAGACAATGCACGTCGCAATTCGGTTCGGGCATGCAAGTTCAACAGAAGACAAACAGGTATCAAACACGCGCAAAAATGTGAAGTTTTGCTCTCGGGTTCTCGGTATGTTTAAAACATGGCCTCGGTATGGGCATCGGTATGGGTGTCGCTATGGGTGTCGGTAACTTCTAGTAAATTACCAACGCTTATATTGACGCCTATACCGACGTGCATACCGATGCCCATACCGACGTGCATACCGATGCCCATACCGACGCTTATACCGACGGTTGTGGGACACACTGACGATCTGTTTAAAACAGTCATACCGACAGTCACTTGACTGCCGGAATCCTTAAGTGACCTTTTCCAACGTTTATATTGACGCCGAGAGTGACCGTCGGTATAGGTAGCATCGGTATGCCCTTCATATGTTGTAGTGTATGCATTTTTTTTCTAAGAAAAGATTTCACCACCTATTAGAGAGATGAATCTCCTCCCAATCTTATGCCTCTCTATAGATAGCTATTTGTGTCAATGAGGGCCATAATACATATATAAATACATACAAAAAATGTACATTTGCATGCTTATATATAAAAGATAGATACACATCACATACACATGCACATGAGTACATACACATGAAACATGCATGTGTGCATACTAACACATGCATACATATATGCATGATTACACATATGCACATTATATATATATATATATATATATATATATATATATATATATATATATATATATATATATATATATATATATATATATATATATATATATATATATATATATATAACACTCACATCCATATGCATATACATATATCACACACATGCACACACATTCATGCACATGAAACACACATGTTTGCATGCTAACACATGCATACATATAATACACATGAATACACATATGTGTATATATATATATATATATATATATATATATATATATGCATACATACACATGCATATATCACACTCATATGAATTTGCATAGACATTATCATATATATATATATATATATATATATATATATATATATGCATACATACACATGCATATATCACACTCATATGAATTTGCATAGACATTATCACACATATGCATACATACATGGGATATATTTTTGTCATTGAAAATTAAGCTATATATACAAAATTGAAGGCATGCCCCCAAGCTTCATGTTCTAACTTAAAAAAACATGTTTTTGTCTCTTTGGTGGGATTCACCTCATATTTTCTTTGAATAAAGGGAATCTACTATCTGATATCTATCCAAATGATTCAAGTTAATGATCATTATTCTTAATTAGAAAGGTTTAGAACTCTTTGGGCAAAACTTAAAGTGTTTCCATGAGCATAATGTTCTAACCTAAAAGAATCTATTTAGTCATTATGGTGGGATTCATTTTGTATTCCAAATTAATAAAGGGAGATCTACTATATGATTTAGTCATGTTTATCATATATTACCTTCATTTTGGTAAGACGTCAATATAATCTCATCTTCATTTTCCATACTTACTTCTATAATTTCTTCTATTGTTAAATGTGCTTTCTCATAAATGACATCGTGAGTTGATGGACTTTTGTAATTTCTCTTCATCATCTATAGAATAAACATGTAGAGTATTATCATTCTTCTTAATTGCATGATGAAATTGTTGGAGCAAGTCTATGACAAGCCTAAGTATTGGCTTGAGTCTCACAAAGTCTTAGAAGAAGCTTTAAAAAGAAGACTATGTAAAGTTCACTTGTGAACTACCTCTTGTAACTTTTGAAGAGTTTACTTAATGTAAAAGTAAGAGAATCTTAAGTGGTTGAGTCCACTTGATCAAGAATGGAAAGAGGAGCCACAAATTCGTGATTTGTGGTAGGTAGAGAATCAAATCAATCATTGATTGATTGGAGAGTGATTGAGGGAAGTAAGCCTCCCAAACTCAACTATAAATAGATGGCAGTTTTAGTCGTGGTTAGAGAGACCTATGTGAAGACCTCCAAGAGCTGAGCTTTATGCCATATCAAGGTGTGATTACAAATCACACATATGTATCAGTAAGTCATTGTATTGTACAAGCAATATACTTTCATTTTCATGATTATTTGAGTTCATCTTTCCATGTTCTTGTGAAGTGTACTACTCACTGCCATTACTCTCAGTTTTCTCAGTCAGCTTGCAGAGATGTTTTCTCTAAGCTTGGTGCATCATTTTCAGTGATTTAACTTGGTAAAGTTAGCTCTATAAGTCTACTATATGCTCACAAATTTTCATGTCATTTGGATGTTGCAATCTTCAGTTATGCTCATTTGAAGTCAACAGGGTCTGTTCATTTTCACTTCTCTGTCAGGTACCCGACTTTTTCACTCATCTTGTCAGAGCCATTTCTCAGTGGTTACTTATCCAAATTCAGTGATTTAAAGCTTGTTGGATTTAGCTTACTGTCTAGAATAACCATACAAATTTTCATAATCATTGGATTTAAACATTTTGAGTTATGTTGATTTTTCTACTCACTGGTCTATTTCTGTAGCAGCCCGTGAAAATCGGGATGATGTCATCACTTGTTAAAACTCATTCTCAGTGTGTGGTTCATTATCTTTTATGAGATTACTCTTGAAAGTTAGCTCTTTAAGTTGCCTAGACTTCCCCAAGAGGAATTGAGCTAATTGTTGCTGTGCTCAGAGAATTATGTAAACACTGGACAGGTGTATGAACCAAGAATAGCAAGTTTTCACCTCTGAGCTAACTCCAACTTATCTATTTTGATCTATCTTTTTGAGAGTGATCTTCCAAGGTACATAGGGTATCTAATACATCCATTGGAAAGCTAAAAGGGCCCACCATATACTCTTGGAGTTCATATGGCTGGTGTAGATCAAGGATTTTGCAACACCTCTTCATCTTCAAGCACATACCTATCCATCTCTTCACAGTGATATCAGAGCAAGGTTGGACAACATGGCAGATGGATTTCCTTCATCGATTGACAAATTAGACAGAGGTAACTACTCAGCTTGGTCATTGAGAATGGAAGCCTATCTCCAAGGTAGAAGTTTATATGGTTATGTGGCTAGAGATGAAGTTATGCCAAGTTTCAGGAACAAAAGTCAACCAACACAAGAAGAGCAAGAAAGATTGAGCACATGGTGCTCCAAGGATGCACTTGCAAGGTCTTATCTCCTCAACTCTATCTCAGATTTTTTGTTGCCTCACATTAGAAGTTGTAAGACATCTCAGGAAGTGTGGGATGCACTTGAAGCCTTCTTTTCTTCAAGTACCAAAGCTAGGAAGCATCAACTATGGCTGGATTTCACAACCCTCAAGAAGGCTCCCAAACAAAATGTGACTGATTTTGTCACAAAGCTCAAGGACATAGCAGATGAGTTGGGAAGCATTGGAGAGGTAATAGATGAAGAGAAAATTGTAAGGCAGGTGATCAATGGCTTGAAGGCAGATGATAAGTGGGAAGCATTCACCACAGCTATGGATTTGTACATGGACATGCATGTACCTGATTTCAACACACTCATTGGACAACTACTTACTCAAGAGGCAAAGCTTACCAAAAATGGAGAAATCTCTAAAGGTAATCAATCTTCAGCTTTATACACGGATAAAAGCAAGTCTAAAGATAACAAAGGAAAGGCAAAGAAAGTGGATGATGAAGGAGGTACATATCAAGCTAACTATGCAGGTAGAGGAAGACATGGCAGAGGTAGAGGAAGAGGAGGTAGACAAGGCAGGGGGAGATCCCAAGACTCCAACTCATGTTCTATTTGTGGATTAACTAATCATACAACTGAAAATTGCTTTAGGAATTCCAGGAATCAAAGAGGCAGAGGATACAATAGAGGAAGTTATGGCTACTCAAGGGGAAGGTTCAACAACTACCATGGCAACTACAACAACTACAATCATTCAAACTATCAAGGAGGCTACAAAGGAAGGAGAGACTGCAATAACTACACAGAAGACTCAAACAAAGAGGATTCATTATTGATCATGAACATGGCTATGCCACAAGGTAAATCTGATGAGCATGTTTTCTACATAGATTCAGGTTGTTCAAATCATGTGGCAGGAAATGTGGCACTCCTATCAGATTTAGAAGATCCAAGGAATAAGCATGAGGTACAAACAGGAGATGATACAAAACATCCTGTGGAGAAAATAGGCAATGTCAAAGCACCCGATGGAAACATCAACCTACTCAGTAAGGTACTCTATGTCCCTACCATTACAAAGAATTTGATAAGTGTTGGGCAGATAGTAGAGAAAGGGTTGCAAGTCAGGTTCACAAAAGCAGGAGCATTTGTTGAAGATCCAAGTCAAGGATTTAGAAGAATTGCAAAAGGTGAAAAGACAGGTAGATTGTTCACATTTGAATTACAGGACACTAGAAACATTGCTCTCTTTAATTATGGTAGTCAGACACTCACAGAATTGGAAGTATGGCACAAAAGGTTAGCACATATTGGTGAAAGGTCATTAAAGCAAATCTGCAGGGACCAAAGTGTACTTGGACTTCCTAATTTGTCAAAACAACATATGATTTATAAGTGCAGTGCATGTCAATTTGGAAAGTCTCACAGGTTACCATTCATGAAGAAAGGTTATATGCATGGAGATCTCTTGGAGTTGGTTCATACAGATGTATGGGGACCTAGCAAGGAAGCTTCAATATCTGGATCAAGGTATTATGTTTCCTTTATTGATGATTGCAGCAGATGGACTATCCTATTCTTTATGAAACACAAAGATGAAGTTTTTTCATGTTTCAAAAGATATTTGGCTCTTGTGGAGAATCAAACAGGTAAATCACTAAAAAGGCTAAGGTCAGATGGAGGGGGAGAATACTTCTCCCATGATTTTGATTCTTTTCTTCAAGAAAGAGGAATCAAAAGAGAGGTAACTACAAGGTACACTCCTGAGCAAAATGGAGTGGCAAAAAGGAGGAATAGGACAATTGTTGAAGCTGCAAGGTCTATGTTAAATGAAAAGCATTTACCTAATTACTTATGGGCTGAGGCTGTATCTACAGCCACTTACTTGATTAACAGGTTGCCTTCAAAATCCCTTGATGGGATGACTCCATATGAGGCTTGGAATGGAAGAAGACCAAGCTTAGATCATTGTAAAATTTTTGGATGTATTGCTTTTGCTCATGTTCCTTCACAGGTTAGAGGCAAGATGGATCCAAAGGCAGAAAGGTGTGTATTTATTGGATATGACAACAATCAAAAGGGCTACAGGTTATACAACCCTACCAACAAAGGATTCTTGGTAAGCAGAGATGTAGTTTTTGATGAGAACAATTCATGGTATGAAGATTCATGCAGGAAGATCAATTTACCATATGATCTTGAAGAAGATTTTCCAAAGCTTGGTAGAGAACAATCAAAGATTGAAGAACAAGACACCTCAGAGGATGATGAAGAATCTCACATGGAAAAGATCAAAGCATGGAAGTCTAAAGGTAAAGCAAAATTGCAGGAACTTGGACATGAGGCAGAATCATCACATCATGGCCTAAGAAGATCTATGAGGGAAAAGAAAAAACTAGAAAGGTATGGGTTTGACACCTCATTAGTAACTAAACATTCTATCTACATAGCACAGGACATAAACCAAGAGGAGCCATCATCATTTGAAGAGGCCAAAGCAAAAACAGAATGGAAGCATGCAATGAAGGAAGAGATCGAAGCACTTGAGGAAAACAACACTTGGGATTTGGTGCCCAAGACTTCATCCATGAAGGTAATAGGCTCAAGATGGGTCTATAAACTCAAGAAGAATTCTGATGGTTCAATTAACAGGTATAAGGCAAGGCTTGTGGCAAAAGGCTTTGCACAAACTCAGGGAATTGATTATGAGGAGACTTTCTCTCCTGTGTCAAAGATGCCTACTATTAGGGTTTTGCTTAGTATTGCCTCTTCCAAGAATTGGAAGATACTTCAACTAGATGTAAAGAATGCATTCTTGAATGGTTGGATAACAGAAGAGGTATATATGGCACAACCATCTGGTTTTGAGAATCAAGTTTATCCTGATTATGTGTGTAAACTTAACAAAGCATTGTATGGTCTCAAGCAAGCTCCAATAGCTTGGAATTTCAGGCTTGTTTCATTCTTGCAGGACAAAGGCTTTCAACCAAGCAAGGCAGATCCTTCACTCTTTATTAAAAAGAGTAATTCTGAGGTCATCTACCTATGTGTATATGTAGATGATATTATATTGACAGGAAATGATGAAGATGGTATGAAGAAGATCAAAGATCAGATGAGAGAAGAGTTCAAGATAAGTGATTTGGGTTCACTTACCTACTTCCTAGGTTTGGAAGTTGTCTACAAAGATCATGGTTTGTTTCTCACTCAAAGAAAGTACATTAAGGACATGTTGGCAAAATTCAAGATGCAAGATTGTAAGATTGCAGGTACTCCAATGGAGGTCAATCACAAATTGAGCTCACATGAAGGTGAACTCATAGAGGACATCACATCATATCAAAGTCTAGTGGGTAGTCTCAACTATGCCACATTGACAAGAGTAGATATATGTTACAGTGTGAGTGTGCTAAGCCAATTTATGCACACACCAAGGAAACCACATATGGATGCTGCCAAAAGGATTCTCAAGTATCTCAAAGGAACCATAAATGAAGGACTTTATTATCCTTATGTATCTGATTTAGGTTTGAAGCTATTTTTTGATGCAGATTGGGCTGGCTCCAAGGAAGATAGAAGGAGCACTTCAGGTTATCTTACCTTTGCAGGTTCAAAGCTTATTTCATGGTCATCCAAGAAGCAACCCACAGTTGCTCTCTCTTCTACTGAAGCTGAATATAGAGGTCTTGCCATAGCTACACAAGAAGCTATGTGGATGAAGACATTATTCAAAGATCTTGGATTGGAGTTCGGAACTCCAACTATTTTTGGTGACAATATGAGTTCTATTCATTTGGCTGCTAATCCTATTTTTCATGCAAGGACTAAACATATTGAAGTTCATTATCACTATGTACGAGAAAAGGTTCTAAGCAAAGAGATTCAAATATCATATGTGTCCACTCATCAACAATGTGCAGATATTCTAACCAAAGCATTGGATGGTACAAAGCTTTGCAAATTCAAGGCTATGATTGGTTTGCAGGTAATCTTGGAAGATTGAAGACCTCAAGCATACTTGGCTTGAGGGGGAGCTGTTGGAGCAAGTCTATGACAAGCCTAAGTATTGGCTTGAGTCTCACAAAGTCTTAGAAGAAGCTTTAAAAAGAAGACTATTCAAAGTTCACTTGTGAACTACCTCTTGTAACTTTTGAAGAGTTTACTTAATGTAAAAGTAAGAGACTCTTAAGTGGTTGAGTCCACTTGATCAAGAATGGAAAGAGGAGCCACGAATTCGTGATTTGTGGTAGGTAGAGAATCAAATCAATCATTGATTGATTGGAGAGTGATTGAGGGAAGTTAGCCTCCCAAACTCAACTATAAATAGATGGCAGTTTTAGTCGTGGTTAGAGAGACCTATGTGAAGACCTCCAAGAGCTGAGCTTTATGCCATATCAAGGTGTGATTACAAAGCACACATATGTATCAGTAATTCATTGTATTGTACAAGCAATATACTTTCATTTTCATGATTATTTGAGTTCATCTTTCCATGTTCTTGTGAAGTGTACTACTCACTGCCATTACTCTCAGTTTTCTCAGTCAGCTTGCAGAGATGTTTTCTCTAAGCTTGGTGCATCATTTTCAGTGATTTAACTTGGTAAAGTTAGCTCTATAAGTCTAATATATGCTCACAAACTTTCATGTCATTTGGATGTTGCAATCTTCAGTTATGTTCATTTGAAGTCAACAGGGTCTGTTCATTTTCACTTCTCTGTCAGGTACCCGACTTTTTCACTCATCTTGTCAGAGCCATTTCTCAGTGGTTACTTATCCAAATTCAGTGATTTAAAGCTTGTTGGATTTAACTTACTGTCTAGTATAACCATGCAAATTTTCATAATCATTGGATTTCTATATTTTGAGTTATGTTGATTTTTCTGCTCACTGGTCTATTTCTGTAGCAGCCCGTGAAAATCGGGATGATGTCATCACTTGTTAAAACTCATTCTCAGTGTGTGGTTCATTATTTTTTATGAGATTACTCTTGAAAGTTAGCTCTTTAAGTTGCCTAGACTTCCCCAAGAGGAATTGAGCTAATTACTGCTGTGCTCAGAGAATTATGTAAAACACTGGACAGGTGTATGAACCAAGAATAGCAAGTTTTCACCTTTGAGCTAACTCCAACTTATCTGTTTTGATCTATCTTTTTGAGAGTGATCTTCCAAGGTACATAGGGTATCTAATACATCCATTGGCAAGCTGAAAGGGCCCACCATATACTCTTGGAGTTCATTTGGCTGGTGTAGATCAAGGATTTTGCAACACCTCTTCATCTTCAAGCACATACCTATCCATCTCTTCACAGAAATCACTCTTGATTGATGGCTTAGTAAGTTAATTAGAGTTCCCCAAAAGGAAGTAAGTCAATTGTTGTTGTGCTCAGAGAATTGTTCAAAACACTGAACAGGTGTAAAGACAAAAATAGCAAGTTTTTGTTCTTGGATTAACTTCCTACCTATCTATTTTGATACATCAATTAGTGGATCATCTTCCAAGCAACATATATGAGTATTTGTGTTCATTAGCAAGCTAAAGAGTCCCACTACACTCTCCAGCCATCATTCTTAGCAGGTGTAAAGCAAGATCTAGCAACACCACTTCATCTCTTATGACTATCCACCATCTCCTCCAACACTCACATTGCGCAATCATTCATTTTTTATGTCAATATAATTTATGTGCATTAGTACATATAGTTTTCTCATATCTTATCTCTTCTACTCTCTCATATACTACTCATAACACTGAGCTTCTCTGATCCATTTCTCAACATGTATTTGATTATTTGCAGTTATCTAAGCTAGTATAGATTCATTAGATAGTGTATTTTTATGCTAAAAAGTTTCATTTTAACTGCCTCAACCATTCTCAAGTTATGTGAAAATTATCACTCTTTGGTTTGCATATTGTTGACTCCCTAAAATGTCGAGATGGTCATCTAATTTTATAAGCATCATTCTCTGAGCATAGTTGATCATTTCAAGTGAAACAACTTGTGAAAGTTAGCTATCATAGTCAATTAGATATCCAAAAAGGATTTTTTCCAATTGTTACCAAGAAAGGAGCATTGTTCATTTTCTCGAGTAGGTGTGGTGATCAAAATAGCAAGTTTTGGTTCATAATGAAAAGTCCAAGTTATCTATTTTGATCCACTGAATTAAGGATCATCTTCCAAAGTACTTGGGTGATTATTTGTGCTTCTTGGAAAGCTCAAGAGATCTACCTTGCACTCCTCAACTCAGTTTTGGCTCGTGTGAAGCAGGAATTTGCAGCACCATATCATCTCTGGAAGGTGTCCACCATCTCCTCCAACAATGGTATCATAGCAACATCAAGGTAAAATGGAGATGGATTTCCATCATTCATTGAGAAATTGGAGAGGGGCAATTATTGAGCTTGGTCCCTAAGGATAAATGCTTACCTCCAAGGAAGAAGATTGTATGGATACATATTTGCAGATGAAGGAATACCAACCTTTAGAAGAAAAAACCAACCTACAGGAGAGGAACAAGAGAGACTAGTTGCATGGTGTGCAAAGGATGCTCTAGCTAGGTCATACATTCTCAATTCAATATCTGATTTTTTGTTACCTCATAATAGGAATCGTAAGACTTCCCAAGAGACTTGGGAAGTACTATCTTCATACTTCTCATCAAATACAAGGGCCAGAAAGAACCAGCTTTGGATGGAGTTTACAACCTTGAAGAAGCAACCAAAGCAAAGTGTAGTTGAATATGTGACCAAGATGAAGGATGTAGCTCATCAATTTCTGAGTATTGGAGAAGAAATAGAAGAGGATCAGATAGTAAGGTAGATCATAAATGGCATCAAGGTTGATCACAAATGGGAGTCTTTTACCACAGCAATGGACGTATATATGGACATGCAAATACCTGACCTCAATACATTGATGGGGCAACTCTTCACACATGAGACAAAGCTCAACAAGAATGGAGATACTTCTAGAGGTAATCAATCTTATGCCCTTTACACAGATAGAAATAAGAGTAAAGATAAAGGCAGAAGTAAGAAGAATGAAGAAGATGCAAGTACCTCTCAAGTGAATTTCACAGGTAGACGAAGATGTACTAGAGAAAGGGGCATAGGAGGAAAGCAAGGCAGGGGGAGACCATACAATTCTTCACCTTGCAACATTTGTGGCTTGACCAATCATGCCACAGATGAATGCTTCAAGAGCATAAAGAATCAAAGAGGAAGCATTAGGGGAAAAAGTGAGCCTTGCATGGGCCTTGTAAGGATCCCTAATTTTCAAGGATTAAGATTAAGATTGTAGGGAATTAAGGGACAAGAAAAACCATCGGTGGTTTTCTCAAAGTATAGGAGAAAAAAGATCTTAAATGAATGCTTAGTCGAATTCAATTGAAGCCATTGCATATAGGAGTTTGAAGGGCTAGGATTAAAAGAAGAAGGGAATGATTGTGGGAGGTTGTAGTAGCACAGTAGAGAGAGAAGGCTACTTGCATAGTCAATCTTAACCGTTCATGCATGCAATATCCAATGGCTCCCCAAGATCGGCACTGTTCGGTGTATGTCAGTCACTGGCATTCGTTGGATCGGACCCAAATCAAAAGGTTCTCCTCATTTCACGCTAGTCAGTGAAGTATCCATCATTATAGTCATTTGTGCAGTCATCCTCATCTGTTGGATGACGGGTTGATCAAAGGGTGTCAAACAAAAGGCGCATTTCTTTTGTCTTGCAAAGAAGAACCACATGATCCTTCAGTGGTCGAATGGTCTATGTTTCATGAAGCCTTGAATTTTGCAAAAGAATACCATCCCTTGGATCCCTTGGACCATCCAATGGTTATAAATCAAAATTTTGAAATTCCAAACCACTCTTCTCACAAAAACCACGAGTTGGTAGTGGTTTTGGAGGCTTTGACTAGCAGAAATCAAGGGAAGCCTAGTCCTATCTAGTACTAGACTGTGGACACCACCCTCCTCTCATTGGTCCATCCTTAATCACTCCTTAATCTAAAAGGCACATGAAGGATTCATTTTTTCCCCTAATGGAGGCATCCACAGAGGAGGTTATGGACAATCAAGAGGCAGGTTCAATGATGGAGGAAACAACTACCATCACAATTACAACCAAGGCTACAACAACAACAACAACAACAACTATCAAGGAGGCTTCATAGGAGAAGGAGAGGCTACAAAAACTATACAGATGATCAAGAGGATTCCCTATTACTCACGGATATGATAGCCAAGCAAGGTAAAGTTTATGAGTACCTATTCAATATTGATTATGCTTGGTCCAATCATGTAGCACGCAATGTAGCATAATTGTTTGACCTTGAAGAACCCAAAGGAAAGCATGAAGTTCAGACAGGTGATGAAACTAGGTACTCAGTAAAGAAGATTGGAAATGTTAGAGCATTTGATGGTAACATGAATCTTCTAAGCAGGGTATTGTATGTGCCAACAATAAACAAGAATCTAATTAGTGTTGGATAGATTATTGAGAAGGGTTTACGGGTTAGATTCACAATGCATGAAGCATATGTGGAGGACCCTCAACAAGGCTTCAAGAGGATTGCAAAAGGTGCGAAATTTGGTAGAGTTTTTACCTTTGAAGTTGAAATACAAGAAATATTGCTCTCTTCAATTATAAGGACCAAACCCTATCTGAATTAGAGATATGGCATAAGAGTCGAGGACATATAGAAGCAAATATGCACGGATCAAAGTGTGCTTGGCATCCCAAATGTGTCCAAGCAACACATGATTTACAAATGTGGAGCATGCCAATTTGGCAATTCAGATAGGCAACCATTCAACAAAAGAGGATACATGTATGGAGACTACTTGGAGCTTGTACACACAAATGTGTGGGGTCCTAGCAGAGAGCCATCCATTTAAGGGTCAAGGTATTATGTTTCATTCATAGATGACTATAGTAGGTGGACAATAATTTATTTTATGAAGCATAAAGATGAATTCTTCACTTGTTTTAAAAGTATTTGGCATTGGTTGAGAATCAAACAAGTAAAAGTTTGAAGAGGCTTAGATCTGATGGAGGTGCTGAGTATTTCCCACACGAGTTGGACTCCTTATAGGACAGAGGCATAAAGAGAGAGAGTACAACAAGGTACACTCCTGAATAGAATGGAATGGCAGAGACAAGAAATAGATTAATAGTAGAGGCTACAAGATCAATGTTGAATGAGAAAAAACTCCCTAATTATCTATGGGTAGAGGTTATTTGTGCAACCACTTACCTGATCAATAGGCTTCCATCCAAGTCTCTAGATAGGATGACACCTTATGAGGCATGAAATGGTAGGAGATCTTCTTTAGATTATTGTAACAGCTTTGGGTGCATTGTTTGTGCACACATACCCTCAAAGATTAGGGGAAAGCTTGATCCAAAAGCTAAAAGATGCATATTTATTGGCTATTATCAAAATCAGAAAGGATATAGGTTATATAATCCCACTAACAAAGGATTTACAGTGAGTAGGGATGTGGTATTTGATGAAAATAACTCTTGGTTTGAGGATGGTTCCAGGAAAATAAAGCTACCCTATGATTTGGAGAATGATCTTCCAATCTGACGAAAGAAGAACCACATACATCAGAGGATATCAACTCAAAAGATGAAGAGCAAATTGATTTTGAAGAATTCAAAGCTTGGAGTTTCAAGGGCAAAGTAAAGTTCAAAAAATTGGAAGACATTTCAAAGTCATCCAATCAAGCACTTAGAAGATCTCAAAGTGAAATCAAGAAACATATAAGGTATGGCTATGACACATCACTACTCACCAAGCATTCTATATACATAGGTAAAGACTTTATATCAGAGGAACCATCTTCATTCAAGGAAGCCAACAAGAAGGAAGAATGGAGAGAAGCTATGCACGAGGAAATTGAATCACTTCAAGAGAATAGCACTTGGGATTTGGTTCCCAAAAAACCATTCAGGAAGGTAATAGGATACAGGTGGATTTACAAAGTGAAAAAGAATTCAGATGGCACATTAAGCGGGTATAAAGCAAGGCTGGTAGCAAAGGGGTTTGCTCAAACCGATGGAGTGGATTATGAGGAGACCTTCTCACCTGTATCCAAGATGACAACTATCAGATTTTTAGTAAGTATTGATGCTTCAAAGAATTGGAACTTATACCAATTCAATGTTAAAAATGCATTCCTTAATGGGTGGATCTTTGAAGAGGTCCACATGGATCAACCACTTGGATATGAAGACAAAGACAAACTTGATTATATATGTAAATTAAGAAAGGCACTATATAGTTTAAAGCAAGCTCCTAGAGCTTGGAACCATAGGTTGGTCACATACTTACAGGACCAAGATATTGCTGCAAGCAAGGAAGATTCTTGATTGTTCATTAAGAAGAGTAATTCAGAGGTTATTTATCTACATGTTTATGTGGATGACATTATCATTATAGGAAATGATGCCAATGGAATCAAGAAGATTAAAACCCAGATGAAGGAGGATTTGAAGATCAATGATCTTGGGTTTCTTACATATTTCCTTGGATTAGAGATTGTTTATACAAATTCTGGTGTTTTCATTACTCAGAGAAAGTACATTCATGATATACTAGTCGAGTTCAAAATGGAAAATGCAAGAATTGTAGGTACACCCATGGAATTGAATCACAAACTCAACACTCATGAAGGAGAGGTGCTTGAAGACATTACATGTTATCAAATTCTTGTTGGGAGTCTCAATTATGCACCCCTAACAAGAGTAGATATATGCTATGGGGTGAGTACATTTAGTCAATTCATGCATACACCAAGAAAACCTCACATGGAAGCTGCCAAAAGGACCTTAAAGTATTTGAAGGGTACCATAAATGAAGGGCTATTTTATCCATTTACATCTGACTTGGATATCAAGCTATACTCTAATGCAGATTGGGATGGCTCAAAAGATGATAGGAGGGGCACCTCTGGCTACTTATCTTTTGCAAGGTCTAAGTTGATTTCATGGTCATCAAAGAAACAACCAACTATGGCATTGTCATCAATTGAAGATGAATATAGGGACCTAGCAAATGCAACACAAGAGGCAATTTGGTTAAAGCTACTCTACTGAGACTTGGGGCTACATACATACACTTCAATGATGTTTTGAGATAATACTAGATCACTAAGTTTGGTTGATAATATTGTATATCATGCAAGGACTAAGTACATTGAAGTGCATTATCATTATGTGAGACAGAAGTTACTTAGCAAGGACATACAATTGTCCTATGTATCCACAAACTTGCAATGTGCAGATATTCTAACTAAATCTTTGGATGCAATTAAATTACAGAGGTTCAAGATGATGATTGGATTGCAGGAGATTAAAGAGAGTTGAAGCCCAAGCATGTAAGGCTTGAGGGGCAATTTTTGGTACAATTTCTCCAAGCCTAAATGCTTGATCACTTACCCTAAAGCTCATATGTGCATTCATGTATTAGCAAATGAATGATATCTTGTAAAAGATTGATTTTTACTCCTTGTAAAAGTGCATAGATGGAATGACTTCCAATTGTGAGGACTACAATTATTTGGTGAGAATTTATGGCAAATCAAGACCTACAAACTTGGAACATTTTTAGGTAAACATTCGAATTCAAACTTGAATTTTGGCTCCAACAAAAAGGCTATAAAGGAGGACTATCTAGTCGCATGAATAGTAGCTAGAGATAGCAGAGATTTTAGAGGAATTTATGTGACATATTGAGCTCATAATATAGCTCTTCCAACTCACTCATATTGTGCACTCATTCATTGCCAATTTCAATGTAATTATGTGCATTAATACATATAGTTTTCTCATATCTTATCTCTTCTACTTTGTCATATACTAGTCACAATAGTGAGCTTCTCGGATCCATTTCTCGGTGTGTATTTGATTTTTTGCAGTGATTTAAGCTGGTATAGATTCAATACATACTCTATTTGTATGCTACAAAGTTTCATTTTAATTGCCTCAGCCATGCTTGAGTTATGTGCAAAATATCACTCTCTCGTCTACATACTCTTGACTCCCTAAAATGTCAAGATGGTCATCTGATTTGCTAAGCATCATTCTCTGAGCATAGTTGATCATTTCAAGTGAAATTACTCGTGGAAGTTAGCTATCATAGTCAATTAGATATTCCCAAAAGTATTTTGTCCAATTGTTACCAGGAAAGGAGTACTATTCATTTTCTTGAGCAGGTGTGGTGACCAAGATAGCAAGTTTTGGTTCATAGTGAAAAGTCCAAGTTATCTATTTTGATCCAATGAATTGAGGATCATCTTCCAAGTACTTGGGTGATTATTTGTGCTTTCTAGAAAGCTCAAGAGGTTTACTTTGCACTCCTCAACTCAGTTTTGGCTGGTGTGAAGCAGGAATTTGCAACACCATCTCATCTCTGGAAGGTGTCCACCATCTCCTCCAACAATTACTCCATCCAAAAGGATTTTGAATATTGAGAAAAAGTAAGCTTTCATGTAGATGTATCAAGTGACTTCTTTCATATATATGCTTTAGACATTCTTATCAAAGATATTTCTCATTTTAGAAATATCAACGGTTTGGTTGTGATTTCGATACCAATCCTCAATAAAATCTACCATGCCATTATCATCATCATCATTGCAAAAAACTGGTATTTTATCTTCTTTTGAATATAATTCTTTCAATCTTGCATATTCTAGAAGATCACTTTTACAAAGCCTCTTCATGAATACTTCTAATTAAATGAGGTCTTATTAGCAACTCTAAATGGTGTGGTGGAGGATCATCAATATCATACATTGGAATCTACATACATGAATAAAAATCATTAGTATTCCATACATGAATGAAAAATAAACTTAAAACAAAGATTTGAATATGTAAGCTAATTTCAAAAGAGTTTCAAATAATTAGAGTTTTAGTTGCAATATGGGATAGGTGAACAAAAAGTTTTCATTTCTTTTTAGAAGGTGCTCTTGGAGGTCTATGCCATCCAATTCATCACGAGCACATAATGAAGTAATGGAATTGAATACTATGTATCTTGCTACATCTTTATCAATGTATGGTGATTCATCACTATTTTTGCGCTCTTCAAATGTGCAATTAGTCATTGAGCTGCTATATCCTTGACTATTGCTATAGTTAGACGTCTGCGGAAGCACGCGAACAGAATAGGGAAGAAGAAGAAGAAGCTTGGAGCACAACACACAATACTAAATGTATTAATACTAGAATGTACAAAGATAATTAACCCATTAGAGCTATATGCATATATACAACCCGGGGGGAAAAACCTCCTAAGGATGGAAAAAAATGCCCCGGTAGTCCTAGTGTGTTCTCACACATCACTACCTAAATATATCAGCAAATCTCCTCTAGGAGTGATGCAATGAACAAGGAGCTAGCACTCATGTACAAGGAAGTGCCAAGCTATGTGGAATCAATCCACAAAAGGAATTAAGCCCAAAGCTTTGTGGAAAGCTTCAAACTTCTCCCTAGGTAGAGCCTTCGTGAAAAGGTCTGCAATGTTCTCCTACATGGGCACATATGCCAAGTTGATCTCTCCAGCACAGAACCTCTCCCTGATATAATGATAATGCACCTCAATGTGCTTAGTGCGAGCATGGAACACAGGGTTTCTCGCAACTGCCAATGCGCTCTAACTGTTAGTGAAGATGGTGGTGGCAGAAGACTGACCAATACCCAAATTAGCCATAAGGCATATGAGCCACACACACTCAATAGTCACTATGAAAGCTGCCCTATAATCAGCCTCACAATTGGAAGTGGCCATATTAGGCTTCTTCTTGCTCAGCCAAGATGTGCATGAGCTACCAAGCATGAAGCAAAAACCACTAGTGGACACACGAGTGTCATAGCAACCATCATAGTCAGACTCAGAAAAGCATGTAAATGTGGCGGTCGTGATCCCCCTTTGGATAAAACAATCCAAGTATCCGCGTACCACTCAAGTAGCAAAAGATGCACTTAAGTGTCTGCCAATGCTTGACTCCTGGGAAATGCATAAACCTACTCATTTGCGAGACAAAAAACTGAATATCTAGCCAAGTAATGCAAAATAAGTCAAGCATCCAATAGCTTGTTGATAGAGAACAGCATCAAATGCATCTCCAGCACCATGAAGACTCAATCGTAAACGTGTCTTCATAGGAGTGGCAATAGGTTTACAGTCTTCAAGGGCAAAATAGTGCAACAATGTTTCATTATATTTTGTTTGAAACAAATCTATTGCACCATCAACTTGCATAAATTGAATGGCCAAATAATGATGTAAATGCCCCAAATCAGACATCTCAAATGAGGGATGCAAATCAACTTTAAAATCAGCAATATGCTTCTCATAAGGACCAGTGAGCAGCATGTCATCAACATACACAACAATGATCACAAGTACATCATTAGCACGCTTAACATATAAGGTGTTTTCAGTTGAAAATCATGTGTAATCAGATAGGCATGTATCTTTTCATACCAAGCACATGGTGCTTGCTTTAAACCATATAATGCCTTCTTTAACCTGCACACCTGGTTTTCATGCCCTTTTTGCACAAATCCACGAGGTTGAAAAACATACACTTATTCATGCGTCACCATTCAAAAATTTTGTTTTAATGTCCAACTGATGTACATTCCAACCATGATGAGCTGCAAGTGCACAGATGCTACAAACAGTAGTCATTCGGCATGTAGGTGCAAACGTTTCATCAAAATCAATGCCTCTTTCCCATGCATAACCCTTTGCAACAAGCCTAACCTTATACATGTCAATTGTTCCATCATGTTTATGCTTCATCTTGTATACCCACTTAGTGCCAATGGCCTTCTTGCTAGGAGCAATTCACATAAAGACTAGATACCATTTTTCATCATAGCTTCATATTCACATTGCATTGCAACCACGCAATGTTCAAAATTTTGTGCTTCATCAAATGAAATAGGCTCTGTCTCATCAGAGAGACTAGAGGTAGCTATACCATAGCAATCTGATGCAAAAGATGCACTATGAGAGCATGAACGAGTAAAGTATGATAAAGGTACATCTAATTTGATGTCACGAAAAGTCTGCACTAGCCATTTTGGCATAATTTTTGCCTCCTCTACATCCACTCTCTCATCAACAAGTGCATCATGCAAATCTGCATCAGAAATGGAATGATCTGCATCATCACATGAAACTTGTAAAGGTTGACAAGTTGCCTCATTAGGGCCAGCACTAGACTATCGACCTGTAAAAAGAGGCAGCAAAGTATAATACATGTCATTGGAGCTAACAGATGTCTCTTTTGTACATGAAAGTAAAGGTTGAATAGCATCTTCCTCAAAAAAAACATCATGGCTAACCAAAATGTGTTTATTCATGGATGATAAAGATGATAGCCTTTGCTTTCACAACTGTATCCAACAAAAATACATTTTATTGCTTTATCATCCAATTTCCTGCGATGTTGTTCAAGCACTAATGCATATGCCAAACAACCGAAAACATGCAGATGAGCAACAGATGGCTTCCAAACATGTGAAGCCTCATATGGAGTGATAGACTACAGTGCTTTAGTGAGACACCTATTAAGTACACATCTTGCACACACAACAACCTCAAGCCAGAAGCTATGTGGTAAACCTTGACTCTTGACCATACACCTCGCCATCTCCATGACTGAATTGTTCTTCCGTTTAGCAACTCCATTCTGTTATGGTATATATGGCACTATACAATGATGTTTTATCCCACTTTCAGCCATAAATGCATTAAAGTCAGAAGACATATATCCCCCCCCTCGATTAGAATGGAGGTTGCCTATTTTATATGTTGATAGATTTTTAGCCAAAACTAAAAATTTTTTGAAGCACGTGAACACTTCTGACTTTGCTTTCAATGCATATACCCATGCATGACGAGAAAAATCACCAATAAAAATCATGAAGTAAAGATAGTTTCCAAAAGAGGGTGTCTGCATATGACCACAGACATCACTGTGAACAAGCTACAATTTTTTAGTAGCTCAAACTAAACCATCTTTTGGAAAGCAAGAACATTGCATTTTGCCCAAAATACAGCCTTCATAGACATGTTTTCCAGGTGCCTCAAGTTTGGGCAAAGAGGAAACCATTTCATATTTCTATAGGCATAGCAAACTAGCAAAATTTAGATGACCAAAGTGTGCATGCCAAAGCTTTGCATTTGACATAGCCTGAGAACCATGTACTGCACATGCTAAATGATTCATAGATTTTTCATAGTCTATGAGCCTATACGGCCCACAACATAAAATGCCAGAAGCAATAATCATGTTGCCATTTGACAAATCATGAATTGTACATTTGTCATCAACAAAGTTTACAACCAAGCCAATCTTGGCTAACGTAGAAACTGATAACAGATTTTTCTTGATCCTTGGCACAAATAAAGCATTTCAAAAAGTGAAAGAACTACCATCAGCAATAGTCAGAATGATCTTACCAACTTCCATGACAGGATAAGAGGAGTTTTTAGCGCATGTGAAAGTATTCCCTATAGGGGCAGGCTCGAGTGAAGTGAAGAAACTATGCTGCGAGGTATTATGATTGGTTGCCCCACTATCAAAATACCAAACATCTGAATCTATTGCAAACATACACTACTCGTGAGAAGATGGATCAAAACTGCAAACTATAGTAAAAACCCATTCTTCATTCTACACAAGATTAGCTCACTCTATTCTTGGTGTAGAGGCCTCTACAAGAACCATTCCACCCTCTTTTTTCTTTGCCTCTTTTGCAACCAATTTTGGATAGTTCTTTATAGCATGATCGTTTCATTTATAGTACTTACAAAAGAATTTCTGCTTTTTTGACTTCTTCTCATCTTTGTCTTCCTTCTTGGAATGTGTAGCATTTGCACATTTCTACTTACTATGAGCACCATTTACCTTTTCCCTTCTGACTAGCCAAGAAAGCTTGATCTACAACATGCATAATAGACCTGTCCTATCTAGACTAATCTTCCTGCAACAGAACAGAGACTAACTCCTCAAATGTGAAGACATTCGGATTGCCTTTCATCATCAAATGAAGAGTAGAAGCAAAACTCTAATGTGAATCAGTGAGCTATCTAGTATAACTTCATCAATAGAAATCAATTGTTCCTTCAAGTCTTTGATCTTTGTTAGAAAACTGCCATAGAATCACCTTCATTCATATGCTCACTCTCCAACTGTTTTCGGAGGTAAGCAACACGGACACATACACACATACACACATACATACACTTACACGTACATACATACAGTTACACACATACATATATACACACATGAACAAATAGTCATGAATCACCATATATGAGTAGAGATATAGGAAGATACTTAGTTGTCAGATGTATAAACAGCAGTAGAAACCAAGAGTCTAGGGGCTACAATCACATTCATCAAATGTAAATTTATATGTGAATCTTGACCCAAAAATGTTGGTTTCTAATTCTTACTTCCATCTTTAAGTGAAAAAATCTCAAGTAGGAGTCACATAAAGCTCTCATTTTGTTTTAAACTCCTAAAAATAAACAAATAAAATGAATAAAATATTATTATTATTTTTTCTTATAATATTATTATAAATAATAAAGTATAATAAACACACATAAATATATACACACAAACATACACATATATACACACACATAGACACATATGCATATACATACACACACATGCAAACACATACACATACACACACATAAAAATAGACATACATTCACATACACACACATATACATCACCATACATGAGTAGAGATGTAGAAAGATTTTTAGTTGTTAATGCTATTAATTGAGTACATGATAGTTATGAACTATTAGTAAATTATGGATGGCATAGACCTCCAAGAGCACCTTTAAGAGATCAGTAGATACTGAGATCTCTGAATCCACAACCAAATTCATCAGATGTAAAATTTAAATGTGACTTCAAATCGAGAGCTCTTAGTTTCTAATGCATACTTCTATTTTAAGTGAACAAATTACAAGTAGGAGTCACATAAAACTCTCATTTTGTTTTAAACTCTTGAAAGTGAAAAAGTAAAATGAATAAAAACATTTATGTTATAATTTTATAAAAAATATTAAATTATAATAAACATACACAAATACATACACATATACATGCATACACACAAATCCACAGACACATACACATGATCACACACATACATAACACACAAACATAACACACAAACATACATGTACACGTACACGTACACACACACGCACACGTGCACGTGCACGCACACGCACACGTGCACGTGCACGTGCACGCACACGCACACGTGCACGTGCACGCACACGTGCACGTGCACGCACACGTGCACGTGCACGCACACGCACACGTGCACGTGCACGCACACGCACACGTGCACGTGCACGCACACGCACACGTGCACGTGCACGCACACGCACACGCACACGTGCACGTGCACGCACACGCACACGTGCACGTGCACGCACACGCACACGTGCACGTGCACGCACACGCACATGTGCACGCACACACACACACGCACACGTGCACGCACACGCACACATACACGGACACGCACACGTACATGTACACATACATGCACACATACACGTACACATACACATACACATACACGTACATACAGATGCATACACATATATACACACACATACACATACATGTGTATGTGTGAATAGATGTATAGATGTATGTGTGAATGTGTATTTCTATGATTCTGTATGTGTATTTATATGTCAGAATGTGTATCTGTGTATATGCGTATTAATATCTAATACCTTTTTGGCGACACAATCAGATTTTGATCAATGAGAGGAAACTCCAAAAGCGTCTCCTAACCATGAAAGGACTATTTACTGTAAGCATATCAAACTTTTTATTGATAGATACAGACATGATTGATATATGTTTTTTAATTGTTATATTATAATCAGATTCTGATCAATCATAGGGTACTCCAACACCTCCTTCCCATGCAACAACTTCGCATGTGTCATCTGATAGGATTTATGATGATTTTTACTATCAAGAGCATATTATATGTTGTTGTATTCTTTGCTATAGCACATATCAAAGACCACGGGGTATGGATTGATTCCATAGATTCATGTCATTATTTTATTTTAAAATTATATATAAAATAAAATTATACTAAAGGATTATTTACTCAATGATGATGATGATGATTCTCCTACTAATAATTTTAATATTCCTCCTACATGTCACATACATTCTATCTATCAATTACAAGCCAAGGTTTCTCGAATTCCTCTACCTTGTGGTTTATATGCAAAAGATATATATAGGTTTTGGTTCACTAGTATAAGCGTCTCAAAGTCTGCTATAGGTCTAGCAGAACTTGTCAGGGCAGTTTTGTTCAACTTTTCAGATATAGTCATTTTTTTGCATCAGGGTATTTTAGTCAGTGGCCATGGTTGAAAGCAGTGATGTATTCCGTATGCTCGCTGTTCAAGATAAGTTGGATGGTACCAATTACCCATTGTGGGCTTATATGATGCGACATGCATTGGTTGCAAAACGACTGTGGAACATTGTGTAGGGTGTTGAAAAATGTCCTATTACACCTACAAATATAGGTATTGAAGCTGACATAGATGGCATTGAAGATGTTAACATTCTTCAGATTCCTATTCGTGCTACGATTTTTGTTGCACCTAATGCAGAGAAAATCCGTTGGGATGGCAAAGATGCTCAGGCACATGCATTGATAGACTTGTCTGTTAAACGTGCCATTATTCCTCACATTTGCTCTTGTAGAACAGCTAAGGATGCTTGGGATACACTTACCACATTGTAAACTTTCAATTACCAAAAGGCGTTGTCAGATCAAGTGGGTTCTTGGGAGTGGTAGGGGTCTGTTAGACAGAGGCCCTGTACTATTTTCCCGAATCCTTACATAACCACAAATACTCTTATCGCGTCTTAGCTCAGATACTTAGTTTTAACTGACCAGTAACTGTTTCTGCGTATTAGGACGCCGAACTTACAGACTAATCTGCTATGGTAACGGAGCAGTAGTCTGGTTTTGACTTGCAGACTAATAGAGTTACTCAACTTACTAAACTTATGCGAATCACTACACACTTCTTCAGGACAGACATGTATACCAGGTGGTAATCAGACATACGACCCTACCAGAGGGTGTACAGGCTTACCGTATGCCGAACTCAATCAACCGTCATACTAATCACAGTTTAACTCATCACCAAACTTATCAGTGCTCCAACTCGCAGTTCATACTATTATCGATATTAGTCCTTCCCTGTGAACGGAATCAACAGTGAATACAGAACACAACTGTCAATAACAGATTCACACTTGATACTACACGTTCATTATTCTGCACTACAGTAGAAATAGACGAACAGATTGAACAGAAGAATATAGAAACATGACTCAATCTCTCGATGACACCACACAACTCAAACAGTACTCAGACACACAATGTGTTACTGAATCACCCGTTACGGTGAATTTCAATGCGAGCATACGATACAGAACTCAGCATTCGCAATACTCGAAACTCCACAACAGTGTAAACAATGTTCTGACAAAAATTAGGCGAACAATCTGGCAATTCCAGAAAAGACGTCTCTCTCGAGCATTCTCCTTACATTGCTTTATATAGATTTACAAAGTGCGCGTACCAACTTTTGCGCGTAAATTTCAAAAATTCCATTACATCCGGCATACATTTGTCCTACTCCGTCGGCCGTCTAACACTGGCACGCACGGTGGACTCGAACCCGCAAGTGATTTTTATTACAAAATTCATTGTTCCTCTACGATTCCTTCTAGATACATATTTCTTGCTAGTCTAAATGTGTGGGCTATTTTTTTCTTAAGTGTTTCTAGTAATTGTTTAAGGGTATTAGGTTCTAAAATCTGCGCATCTACTCTAACGGAACTAAGTGCGATGGCTTCAGTAAGCAAAATTTCGGCCTATGTTTGCAAAAAGGCCTCCTGTAAATAAAAATCGTTTGATAATGCCGCGTCTCTTGCTGTCTTCATGTCCGTTACTTGTTTCTGCATCTGGTTGATTCTGTCTTTCTGGTTACGTACCTGATTATCTAATCTTCCGAACTGTTGGTTTTGGAACTCTATGGTTTGGTAGTAAGCATCCCGTTCTCTGCGGGCATTTGCTAAATCCTTCTGATATTTAGATTCTCTGTTTAGTTGATGTTTCAGCATGTTGTTGACATCGTCTAAGGATTCTTTTGCTCTTTGTAACTCATCCACTGCCTGCTTTGCTTCTCTTTGCTGCTCTTGATATTTCTGTATTGTGTCCTGCAACTGGACTCTTGTTTCTTCCAGTAGGTTTCCTAGTGCTATTCTTGTATCTTCGGTATCTTTGAGTGTTTGTTTTAACTGTATTATTTCCGCGTCGGCAGTTATCAGCATTTCTTCTTTTGCAGCCATTGCCTTATCTCTCTGGCTTGAGCTCTCTTCTTGTACTTGAAGTGTAGCCTGTAGCTGCTTGATCTGCTCTTGTAGTGCATGATTTGCTGCTCTTGCTGCTTGTAATTCTTCCTAAAGAGGGGTGATATCCGCCTCCATTATTTCCAATTTCCTTTGGAATTCTTCTCGGGCACTGTCTGTGGCGTGTTTCAGGTGTTGCGGCAGTTGTTGGGATAGATTAATTAAAAGGCGACCCATATTTTCTAGTTCCAAAAAAATTTGTGGCAAGGGAGGATGAGGTTGTGACAAGGTTCCGGCGAGGAGTTGTTGTGAGTTTGGAGGTGAATAGTTAAGGGAGGATGTAGAGGCTTCAGAAGTTCTGGTGTGGTGACTGGGCTTGATGGGGCTGCGGTATGGTTCCGGTGGGGGGATGGGGTTAGTAGGCAGGGTTTTGGGGAGAGCAGAGTCAGTAGTTACCTCGTTTATTTGTTTCATTTCTGCATTGTGTGCTTCTGTAGATTCCACGGCCTTCAGTAGCTTGTCTAGTGCATCTTGATTGGATTGCTGCTCATTTTCCTGTTGTTCTGATTCTTTTTCGGTCGAAATTATTTCCATTTCTACTTGATCTTGTTGTTCTTGTTGCTCAATCGACGATTCATTATGCATTGAGGTGGCAGTATCATGAAACGTCTCTTCTTCTTGCTTCTCGTCTTCTTTATCATCATCTTTATCCTTTCCTACTGAACCTTGTGCTTCACTTTCTGAGGAGCTAATCCTGATACGTTTTCTGCGGAACAACTGATTGATCTCTTCTTCATCTTCTTCTTCCTCATCTTCTAGTAGTTGAACTGACTCTTCGTGCCTTAAAACTGGTCCTCGTGGTGGTGGTTGAGCGGCGAGTATGGTTGGGAAGAGAAAAGAAAGGATGTGGGGAAGTTTGGATCGAGGGGTGGTTCCTTTGTTGATTTGTTTCACTATGGCGACACACTCCTTATGGATTCGGTGAAAGAAAAATGAGGTGAAATTAACGGGTTCTCGTGCGGAAAGGTCGATGGCGGAATAGAATGGTCGGGAGATACCGTATGTGCGTTTTTGGAGGTTAAGGATTGCGACTAAGAACTGTAATGCAGTTCTTTCAGGTTCGGGGTGGCAGAGAATGGCATATTCATTTGATGAATGGCGCGGGAAGAGTTCGGTCATGCGGGCTACGGGGATACTGGGGCCATTCTCGCGGCCTTGTGGAGTGAGGCGGAAGGCTTCGGCGAAGGCCTGGAAGGTTATTACGGTTCTAGATGGTAGGGAAGGGAAGAGCCATTGTCGTTCAACGATGGGAGATTGGGCGATGGCTGGGATAATGTGTGCGAAGAAGGGATGGGCTCCCATTGAGTGCCAAGGCAACTCAGCGAAGTTAGCCAGCCCTCGGATACGCAGGTATTCTCCTACCTCGGTAGGGATACCATCACAAAAAGTCGTGTAGTTCGCCAATGCTTCCATTGCGCACGCGAACATGAATACACAGAGCACAGAGCACGGATACACAGAAAACACAATCACAATCACAAGCGCACAATAGCGTATTTTTGGCGTAACCGAAGAGCTTAAGTACCAATATTACGGTGGGGGGTAGGGATTGATGGTTATCATTGTGCAGTGCTGGAATGATATTGTTTTTAATTTGGCGTGCATGCTTGAGTAATTGGTAAGGAGGGCGGCTTATGACAAAACACGGCTATTTAAGAAAAGAAAAAAAAAGAACATAATGAAAAGTGAAACCAAAAAAAAAAATGTGATCCACCGCCGAATGATTTAATGCGGATTAATAGCGCTTTGATACGGCCGTAGCTTCGAGCCGTTGATTGCTTTTGGAAGTGGATTTCTGGTCAACGTAGTCAACCGAAAAGTTGCTGGCCCGATTTGCTCTGAGATTTTGTAAGGGCCGAACCACCGTAATTTGAATTTGCCTGCGGATCTGTTGGACTTTGCATTATAGAAAAGTACAAGCTGTCCGACCGAAAACACTGGAGTTTTCAGGTTTCGATCGTGCATTCTTGCTTGTCTTAATTGAACTTCGTGCATGGTTAAAAAACTGAGCCATCGGTGTTCGTCTAACTCTCTGAGTGTGTCCAACCGAAATGTCAGTGAGTCTTCCGGTAGCAGTTTCTGGGTAATGGCTACTCGTAAACTTGGTATAACCATCTCCATTGGTGCTATTGCTTCTAAGCCATAAGCTAATTTGAAAGGTGTCAATCCTGTTCTTACCTTGTAGGTAGTCCGGTATGCCCATAATACTGCAGGTAGTAGTTGATCCCATCTTTCCGGTGATTCCATGATTAATTTTCGAAGGATATTCAGCAGAGATTTGTTTGTACTTTCGGCCAATCCATTGGCACGAGGATAATAAGGAGAACTAAATTTATGTGTAACCTGGAACGACTGTGTAAGTGTCTTCATTAAATTGTTTACAAAATGAGTGCCTTGATCTGAGACAATTTCTAGTGGTAAGCCAAAACGTGGAAAGACATCGGTTAGCAGACACTTTGCTACTGTAACTGCTGTAGCAGACCGTAAAGCCCAAGCTTCAGCCCATCTAGTTGCATAGTCTGTACAGGTCAGTATGTAACGGTTGTTACTGAAGACTGCTGGTGGTGTAATTGGACCGATAAAATCTAGACCCCACTTCTGGAAAGGTTCTATTGGTAAGATGGGTTGCAAAGGAAAAAAATGACGTTGTAATGGCTGACCCGATCTTTGACAAGTATCACATTGTTTGACAAACTGTAATATATCTCTGTACATTGTTGGCCACCAGAGACCACTCTGTAGAATTTTCCGGTGAGTTAGATCTGCAGCAAAGTGTCCACCGGAAGGAATCGAGTGAGCCAAAGTGATAACTGAGTTAACTTCATGTGGTGGAATACATCGAAGTAGGATTCCGGTGTGATCTACATAATATAGTTCTCTAGCAATTAACCGAAATCGGCGGCTAAAAACTGCAATTTTCTTGCATACTGCTCTAGAAGTCTGAGATGGAAGGCAACCATCAGTGAGAAAGGTCAAGATCTGATCATAATATGAAAATGGGATAGGTGGGTCTACAGAATCTTCATTAATTGGTTCTGATACATAAATCGCGGGTGTCGTGTCATCTATACCCACCGGAGCTTCACCGGAATCTAAGCGGGATAAAAAATCTGCTAAGGCGTGTGAACTGCCTGGCCGGTGAATGACTTCGTAATCGAATTCCTGCAAGAGTAAGACCCATCGCGCTAATCGACCACCTAGATGTTGTTGCCGAACTAAATAGATAAGTGCAGCGTGGTCTACATGAAATGTGAATTTACGGCCTAGCAAGTAATGTCTAAATTTCTTGACCGAATATACTAACCCTAGACATTCTCTTTCTGTTACAGAGTAATTTTTCTCAGCAAGTGCTAATCTTCGACTTGGATAATACACTGGTCTAAACCATTTATCAATTTGTTGCATTAATACACTTCCAATTGCTATATCTGAAACATCAACAAATATATGAAACGGGTGATCCCAGTCCGGCGGTTGTAAAATAGGAACTTGTGTTAATAAATGCTTTAAACGATCAAATGCTATCTGACATTCCTGGCTCCATTCAAATTGTCGAGGTGTTTTGCTGATTAGCTTGTTTAGTGGTATAGCCAGATGAGCAAGCCATCGTAAGTGCCTTCCATGCCACCGTACTTGGCCCATAAAGCGCATAACTTCTTTTGGAGAAGTTGGCACCGGAGTTTCTAATACTACCGAAATCTTATCTGGATCTACTTGGATACCTTGTGCAGATACAATGTGGCCAAGTAACTTGCCGCATGAGACCGCAAACACCGATTTGTTTGGATTCAAACAGAGTCTATATTCTCTGCATTTCTGAAAGCAGCACCGTAAATGAAACAGATGTGCTATCATCTTACCAAAAATTGAAAAATCGTCGAGATATACTTGCATAAATGAAGTGAGATAAGGAGAAAATATCTCCTGCATACATCTTTGAAATGTGCTTGGTGCGTTTCTTAATCCAAACCACATTACCGTACAAGCAAAGACACCCCAATTGGTAATAAATGCAGTTTTCGGTATATCTTCTTCGACCATTCTTACTTGGTTGTAGCCACTGTACCCATCTAGAAATGAATACATTTCATGACCTGCTACTCTATCAAGCATGGTATCCAAAAAGGGAATTGGAAAGGGATCCGGTACGGTTGCTGCATTTAATTTCCAGTAATCTACACAGATTCTCAATTGCTTGTTTTTCTTAGGCACAATCACAATCGGAGAGATCCATTCAGCATGCTCTACTGGTACGATAAATCCAACTTTCAATAACCTATCAAGTTCTGCCTTAACCTGGGATGCATAATGGGGATTCATCCGGTAGCTGGTTTGCTTTATCGGTCTTGACTCTAGCTTTAGCATGACCCTGTGTTGGTAGATACTGGGGTCCAATCCTTTCATGTCTTTGTAGTCCCATGCAAAGACATCAATGAATTCTTGGAGTAGCTGGATTAAATCTGCTCGAAATGTTTCCGGTAAGTTTTGCTTTATCTTCACAGGACGTGGATGATCTTTATCTCCTAAATTGTAAGTAATCAGCTGATCTTCGGGGACATAGAACTGTTGATGTTTCTCTGTGTTGTCTGTTGGTTTAAAAAGTTGCTGCAATTCATCGTCATGTGTCGAAACAGTGTCTTCCTTCTTAGCCTCTTCTGTGACGGGTATTACTATACAGACTGAAGCATTCCAATCATCTACAACGTGCTGTAGATCAATAGTCCCTAATGAAATTAAGTCAGTGTTACTCTTCAAAAACTCTTCTTCTTCATCATCTGACAATCCATCTAGCATATGGACTGGTTCAGCAAAATACGGTCTAGCGTGTAACTCGCAAGGTTGTATAGCATCTAATTTTACCACATATCTACGATTGGCATCTTTAAACGTAAGCTCTTGTGCAGACCAGTCTTGTATTACCTTCGCATGTTTCAGCCAAGGTCGGCCAAAAAGTAGGTTGTAATCCAAAGTGGATTCTGGCAAATCTAGTATAGCAAAGGTCATTTTAAAGGTTGTACCTTGCAAAGTGATGGGTACATTTCGCACAAGTCCTACAGGATGGACTCTTGATTGATCTGCCATTCTGACAAAAAATTGAACTGGTTCGATTTCGGTCCATCCTAATCTTTTGCATAATGCCGCAGTCGCAATGTTAACACCAGAGCCTCCATCAATTAATACCTGCGTAATCTTATGATTCTTATACCATACTGTAATCAAGGGAACTGAATGATCAACCGTAGAATCAGGTTCCGGTTGAACTGTTGCTGTTGCCGAAATACAAGAAGGTACCAGACTAAACTGTTGTTGGAACTGTTGTCGAATTCCAGGTACTAATGCTAGTAGTTGGCCCAAAGGCAGAGTGATCGATGCCTTAGATAAGATTTCCCAAGCCTGTTGAGATTGATTGACAGGCTCTACTGATGTTGAAGTTGATGCCTCTACTGATGCGGAGGTGTCTACGGTGGGCAATGTATCTGCTGCTGATGATGTTTCTGCTGCTAACTCCCTTTGTTGTGTTCCTTCCTTTGTTAACAAAGGTTGGGCTACCGGAATAGGCTCTGGAAAGACTGGTGGTTCTGTTGTGGTCCATTGACTAGCTTTGTTATACATTCTGTGTTGTTCACATACCCCTGGTTCAAATATTTCTGCTGCCGGTGGCTATTGTTTACCGGAACGAGTCTGGACTGCAGCAGCCTGTGTCTCTACCGGTGTGAGTTTTACCATGTTGGCCATTGGATTTTGGCGTTCCTTCTTCCTTTGATCATACTCAGCTGCATCTTTACAAAATCTTCTAATATGTCCGAATTCGCCGCAAAAATGACAGCGTGGTGGTGGTAGATTGGGATTTTCTGGTGGTACTCCGTTCTGCCAGCGGTTTGCATTAAAATTGTTGTTCCTCTGTCCTCGCTAGCTACGATATCCTTGCGGTTGATTGTTTCTCAATTGCGGAGGCACGTAGTGATTCGCTGGCTGTCCATGTTCTTGAATAACTGCATTGACCATTGTTGTTCCCTGTATTCTGGCATTGTAAACACAGTTTCCAGTGGTGTGTCCGGCAGTGTTGTAGATAGCACAAAACGTTTGATTGAGTGCACAATTGGCACTAGTATGACCTGAATTTTTGCATATGTTGCAGTATACCTGTCTAGTCATATCTTCTGCAACATTCTTGTTTGTTTTTAACCATTTTAAATCTTCTGTAAATCCACCGATTTTGTGTTCCAGTTGCAGAGTCATTGCAATGACTGCATCAAGGGACATGGCTCCGACACATCTTATGATCGTGATCTGCTTAAGTTGTGGAACCAAGCCATTAATGAACCACTGAGTGATAACATCATCTGGTAAGTTAGCATGGGCCGGTGGTAGCTGGGTTAAGTGTGTTCTGAAGAGAGTAGCATACTCCTGTACAGTTTGATTTGATTTCTGTTTGTTGTTCTGCAGATAATCAAAAAATTCAGCTGGATTTTTTTTTAGCCTAAATCGTTGCAAAAAAGCATCTCGTACTGCTTCATAGGTGCCGAAATGATTCATATCATATTCTGTAAGCCATCTAGCTACTTCATTAACAAGTGTAGATTGGAAGACAATAGCTTTGTAGGCCTGATCCGGTGGATGATTGAGTACTGTGTAGCTTATCTCGAAGGTGCGTACGTGAGCATCCGGATCATCTCCTGTAAATCCACCAAACTTAGTGTACGTCACTCCCGTTGGAGGTGGCCTGGGTGGACATAACTGTTGTTGTCCGTTCATTGTGAGCGTGTTATACTTTCCTTCTGAACTACCAGAATCTGTATCGTCGGATAACGCACTTTCCGGTGCGATTATTTTGTCTAATATGCTTCGAATCTCTGTTTCGAACAGCCTTCCTTCCTCCTTGATGTCCAGTGTATGGGAACTTGCTTCCAAGCACGGCAGATGGGCTGAAGATTTAGCAGAAAATGCTAAATCGTCACCAAAAAACTGTGATTCTCTTACCGAAATTTCACCGGAATGGACCGAAATTGTGCCCGAATTCGGCGTTTTTTCGCCTTCGCCAATTTCTATGACTAAAGTGTTTCTAATTGTAGATGAATCTGAATCTTTTCCCAAGAGTGTTAAGCTAGATTCCAAATGCGTCTTGGTAGGTTCTAGGATTACTATATCTTTGACAGACTGTGCCAAAATAGTACCGGACTCTTCCAGAGGCGTAACAGGTTCTACCGGAATATGAACGGAATTAGTTTTAACGTTCTTAACTTTCTTGACAACTGGGTCAGTCCTAGTTGTACTTCTACCTCCCAAAGTTGGCTTTAGTACTCCAGACTGATGGTTCTTGGGATACATTTCACCGGATCAAGTAACCGGCATATATCATCTTTTGTACTATTCGCGTAGTATTACTAACAGGACAGTCTGCAACAGTCTGGTCTGTTGCTACTGCCAATCGAACGATAATCTAATTCTGACAAATGACTGGCAATTTTGATGCCACCTTCCCACAGATGGCGCCAAGTGTTAAATGTTACACAGTTACGTTGTTTTAATAACTAGCCGAAATCGTACCGAGCAAGTATTTAACATAAAATAGAGGTTCACCGTAAACTATATTAAACTTTCAATTACCGAAAGGCGTCAGATCAAGTGGGTTCTTGGGAGTGGTAGGGGTCTGTTAGACAGAGGCCTTGTACTATTTTCCCAAATCCTTACATAACCACAAATACTCTTATCGCGTCTTAGCTCAGATACTTAGTTTTAACTGACCAGTAACTGTTTCTGCGTATTAGGACGCCGAACTTACAGACTAATCTGCTATGGTAACGGAGCAGTAGTCTGGTTTTGACTTGCAGACTAATAGAGTTACTCAACTTACTAAACTTATGCGAATCACTACACACTTCTTCAGGACAGACATGTATACCAGGTGGTAATCAGACATACGACCCTACCAGAGGGTGTACAGGATTACCGTATGCCGAACTCAATCAACCGTCATACTAATCACAGTTTAACTCATCACCAAACTTATCAGTGCTCCAACTCGCAGTTCATACTATTATCGATATTAGTCCTTCCCTGTGAACGGAATCAATAGTGAATACAGAACACAACTGTCAACAACAGATTCACACTTGATACTACACGTTCATTATTCTGCACTACAGTAGAAATAGACGAACAAATTGAACAGAAGAATATAGAAACATGACTCAATCTCTCGATGACACCACACAACTCAAACAGTACTCAGACACACAATGTGTTACTGAAGCACCCGTTACGGTGAATTTCAATGCGAGCATACGATACAGAACTCAACATTCGCAATACTCGATACTCCACAACAGTGTAAACAGTGTTCTGACAAAAATTAGGCGAACAATCTGGCAATTCCAGAAAAGACGTCTCTCTCGAGCATTCTCCTTACATTGCTTTATATAGATTTACAAAGTGCACGTACCAACTTTTGCGCATAAATTTCGAAAATTCCATTACATCCGGCATACATTTGTCCTACTCCGTCGGCCGTCTAACAATGTGTATGTCTATTGTGCATCACATATGC
>CM035439.1:113258953-113461453 GCA_020310875.1 Ceratopteris richardii | reverse complement strand
TCATGGCATCAATCTTCCCACACTTCTATGGGAGACCCAATGAAGATGTTGTTGAGTTTTTGGACAACTTAGAAATGGCATACCTCATCTCAAGAAGAGATCAAGAAGCTATCAAGAAGCTCTCAAGCTAAGGGCTTTCCCATTGGTCCTAAAGGAGGAAGCCAAAGTATGGTACAACAATCTTTCAAATAAGGCAACAAGAAGCTAGGAAGTAGTGCATGAAGCGTTCATAGTGCAATATGGCAAAAAGGATATGCCAGAAGAATTGTGGCAACAATTGCTCTCACTTAGGCAAGTAGCTCTTGAAGACCTTTCAAATTATGAGTCCAAGTTTTAGTGTGTGTGGAATAATTGGGATAGTAGCCTAGGGGCAAATGAAGTAGCTCCATAGTTTTTGAAAAGGGATGGATTCATCTCGGAGCTCTTCCCTTCTTTGAAACAAAAGGTGGAGTCACAATTTCTAGGGACCTTTGAAGAAGAACTAGATATAGCAAGAGTGAAGTGAAGAAAATTAAAGTTTCAGTCTTCAAAGGTTGAAAAAGTAGAATATATGGATGCTAGTCCCCTTGTACTAGTTGCATGGGTAGAGAACGGAGAAGCTTCACAACAAGATATCTTGCATAAATTCACACAATAGCTAGAACACTTGACACTCAACTTGGTGGAGTCAACAAAATAGGCCACAAAGGTAACAAAATCGGGAACAACAATGAAAAGTATAAGAATTCATATGCTACAACTCCAACGAACTTGGTCATGGTATGTACAATTGTCCTCACCCTTGTAGGAATCTAGGTGATATGTATCGTATTATGAGGCCACCACAATATGCACAGGAGCAACAAAAACTTAAAGCAAATATTCCACTTGTCCCAATGGCTCAAGGTTACCAAAGGCAAGTGAATGTTTTGGAGTTGAACAACAAACAAGAGACCATGGATACAAAGCCAATCAAGAGGACAAGGGTGCAAGACAGAGACAAATCTCAAGATGAAGATTTTAGCATGGGTACACTGAATTTTAAATGTGTATGTGGATGGCGGAGCACACCTTCCTTTGGATCATCAATAAGAGTTTATGTGGATGACTTGTATATATAGTAGCAAAATAATTCACTATCAAAAGGTTGAGGAAGGATGAAAAAGATTGCATGGGCTAGGGGGATAACTAAATCTAGAGAAGTGTCACATTGCTCAAAAGTGCTTCTCAGACACCTTATTTTAGAGAAAGGAATCCAAGTTGATCCATCCAAGGTAGTAGCTCTATTGGCATTACCACTTCCAAAAATGACAAAGCAAGTCCACACATTTGTACAGAAGGTACGCTATATGTCACGCTTCATTCATCTTCTATCAAAGTTAATTTCTCCTTTGCAGAAACTTGCATTCTGTAATAATTTTGTCTAGAATGACATTCATGACAAAGGATCAAAGGATGCAACATGAAGAAGAAATTGAAGACGCACATACCTACTCTTTGATGGTGCTTATAAGAAGCACATTGACAAAGCTGTTGCAAGATTCATAATCTATGATGAAAATAATAACCTAGTCTTCAAGAGAGGTATGACTCTCCCTAATGCTCATTCAAATAATGAAGCAGAATATGCAGCATTGTATGAGGCACTACAAGAATGCATCAAAGATGATATTAAGAGGCTGATTGTAAAAAGGAGATTCAATGCTAGTCATAAAGCAATTACAAGGTAATTGGTGTTGTAAAAGTGAAAAATTATTGGAATGGTTAAGCAAGGTAAAGAATTTATTACAAAATTTCGAAGACATTAAGATATTTCATATATCAAGCATCCAAAATAGGGAGGTAGATGCATTAGCAAATGAGCAATTTTAGATTCATGTGGTAGCATTAAAGAAACAGGATCAACACTTTATTGGAAAGGAAGGGCTAGATGAGATCATCAAATTCATTGAAATTGGAGAACCACCCAAGCATCTAAAAAAGGTACAAAGGCATAGGCTAGTGAAGAAGGCTCTACAATACCAATGCATAGGAGATAATCTCTATGAAAAAGGTAAGGATCTTGTCCTCAAAAGGGTCCCCTGATTAGATGAAATTAGGCATGTTCTAGAGTCTTATCATGACCATGCATGTGGAGGACACTTCTTGCATGAGATAATTGTTGGAGTTAGACGTCTGCGGAAGCATGCAAACAGCACAAGGAAGAAGAAGAAGTTTGAACCACAACACACAATATTGAATGTATTACCACTAGAATGCACAAAGATAAGTAGCATGTTAAAGCAATAGGCGTATATACAAGCTAGGGGGAAGAAACCTCCTAAAGAGGGAAAAAAGTGCCTCAACGGTCCTAGAGTGTTCACACACCTGTTAGAGAAACAATCACTAATTGGACATATATTTCAAGGTCAACGCTTTAGAAGAAAATCACATGCCTATGTGAAGGGAAAAAATCACAAGTGTATTATATTTGTAAAGTTAGTTCACTTTAGTTCTAGAAGTTTTTTAAAAATCACGAGAATAAGAAAATCTATATAAGTTAGTTTGTATCAACTGACGCGATGAGGAAGACAATGAAAAAGTGAGTTAGTACTCATTTTGTATGATTGAGAATAGTCGGGCTTCTCTGCGTGAGAAAGCACCTGTGCATTTCTGAGTTTTCATAGTTATGGAAAGAGTTTATTAAAGTTCTGTGTATAAGTCTTCTTCTTCCATCTCCAAAGTTTGTCTTGTGTGAAATGATTTCAAAAGTTCAAGTTTTCCAAGCAACTCGATGCCTGGCATCAAGTTTGTGCTGATAAGTCATTGTTTTCATTCTCTGAGTTTTATGTGTTGTCAAATCTTTTAAAAACATGAGCGTCGTGGAGCAACTCGATGCCTGGCATCGAGTTTCAGCATAAAGTCGATGCCTGGCATCGACTTCTAGCATAAAAGTGCTTTGTTCATGTCTTGTGTTCAAGCGGCCATTTCAGGTGCTGAAAAAGTGGCCAAAAAAGCTCAAAGTCGATGCCTGGCATTGACTTTTGGTTGCAAGTTGATGCCTGGCATTGACTTTTGGTTGCAAGTCGATGCTAAGCATCGAATTTTCATTTTAGAGACCTAGAATTACTAAAAGAGGCAAAATTTCCAGTTTTGGGAAGTCATACAAGGTCATCTTGTGAAGGCCATAACTTGAGTTCTAGAGATCCGTTTCTTGCAAATAATAGCTTTTTGGAAAGCTCTACTCTTCTACTTTCATAAAACAAAAGATTTTGGAGAAATAATATTTGAGCTAAGAGAAATTAGCAAAATACTGAAGGTATGTCATTTCAGTGACTAGGAAATTCTGAAGAAGTAAAGTTCTTGGTTTTGGCTATCATTTCTCAAAGTTTGGAGTGGCAATGAGTTAATGGTGACCATAGAGGTTGTCTAGTGTCACATTAATTCATTTCTTGTGATGTTTCGCACATCAACAACACCACTACCTAAATATATCAACAAATCCCCCCTGGGAGTGATGTGGTGAACAAGGAGCTGGCACTCATGTATAAGGAAGTGCCAAGCTATGTGGAATCAATCCACAAAAGGAAGTAAGCCCAAAGCTTTGCGGAAAGCTTCAAACTTCTCCCTAGGGAGAACCTTTGTAAAAAGGTCTGCAATGTTCTCTTGTACGGGCACTCGTAAAAAGGTCTGCAATGTTCTCTTGTGTGGGCACATATGCCAAGTTGATCTCTCTAGCAGAGAACCTCTCCCTAACATAATGATAATGCACCTCAATGTGCTTAGTGTGAGCATGGAACATAGGATTCCTCGCACTTGCCAATGCACTCTGATTGTCACTGAAGATGGTGGTGGCAGAAGACTGACCAACACCCAAATCATCCATAAGGCGTCTAAACCACACACACTCAACAGTTGCTATGAAAGCTGCCCTATACTCAGCCTCACAACTAGAAGTGGCCATAGTAGGCTGCTTCTTGCTCAACCAAGATATGCATGAGCTACCAAGCATGAAGCAAAAACCACTAGTGGACACACGAGTGTCATAGCAACTAGTCCAATCACTGTTAGAAAAAGCATGCAAATTTGGTGGTAGTGATCCCCCCTTGGGATAAAACAACCCAAGTAGTCGGGTACCACTGAACTAGCAAAAGATGTGCTTAACCGCCTGCCAATGCTTGACACCTGAGCAATGCATAAACCTGCTCATCTCTGAGACAACAAATTGAATATCTGGCCGAGTAATGCATAAGTAAATCAAGCATCCAACAGCCTGCTGATAAAGAACAACATCAAATGCATCTCCAGCATCATGAAGACTCAATCGTAAACTTGTCTCCATAGGAGTGGCAATAGGCTTACAGTCTTCAAGGCCAAAATGCTACAATAATATGTCAATATATTTTGTTTGACACAAATCCATTCCACCATGAACTTGCATAGTCTGAATGCCCAAATAGTGATGCAAATGCCCCAAATCACAGATCTCAAATGAGGCATGCAAATCAGCCTTAAAATTAGCAATATCTGTGTCATGAGCACGAGTGAGCCGCATGTCATCAACGTACACCACAACAATCAGAAGCACATCATTGGTACACTTAACATATGAAGTGCTTTCAGTTGGATTGTTCCCAAAACCATGTGCAAATAGATAGCCATGTATCTTTTCATACCAAGCACATGGTGTTTGCTTTAAACCATATAATGCCTTCTTTAACGTGCACACCTCATTTTCATGCCCTTTCTGCACAAAGCCATGGGGCTGAAAAACATACATTTCTTCATGCAAGTCACCATTCATAAATGCAGTTTTAATTCTACATTCCAACAATGATCAGCTTCAAGTGCACATATGCTATGAACAGTAGTCATACGGCATGTAGGTGCAAAGGTCTCATCAAAATCAATGCCTCTTTCCAGTGCATAAGCCTTTGCAACAAGCCTCGCTTTATACCTGTCAATTGTTCCATGAGGCTTACGCATCAACTTGTATACCCACTTTGTGCCAAAGGCCTTCTTGCCAGGAGGCAAATCACATAAAGTCCAAGTACCATTCTTCATTATGGCATCATATCCAGATTGCATAGCAGCCATCGAATTTTTTGAATTTTGTGCATCATCAAACGAAACAGGCTCATTCTCATCAGAGAGACTAGACGCAGCCATAGCATAGCAATCTTATGCAAAAGAGGCACTATGAGAGCTTGAATGAGTGCAATATGACAGAGGTGCATCTAATTTGTTGTCACGCAAAGTTTGCACCAGCCATTTTGGCATAGTTTTTGGCTGCTCAATATCAACTCTCTCATCAACAAGTGCATCCTATAAATCTGCATCACAAATGGAATGATCTGCATCATCACATGAAACTTGCAAAGGCTGAGAAGTTACCTCATTAGGACCAGCACTAGACTGTCCACCTACAAAAAGAGGCAGCAAAGTATCATACATGTCTTTGCAGCTAACAGATGTCTCCTTAGTACATGAAAGTACGGGTTGAATAGCATCTTCCACAAAAACAATATCATGGCTAACCAGAATGTGTTTATTTTATGGATGATACAGACGATAGCCTTTGCTTTTAGAACTGTACCCAACAAAAATATATTTTATTGTTTTATCATCCAATTTTTTGCGATGTTGTTCAGGCACTAGTGCATATTCCAAACAACCAAAAACATGCAGATGAGCAACACATGGCTTGCGAACATGCAAAGCCTCATATGGAGTGATAGACTACACTGCTTTGATGGGGCACCTGTTAAGTACATATGCTTCACACATCATAGCCTCACGCCAAAAACTATGTGGTAAGGCCTAACTCTTGACCATACATCTCGCCATCTCCATGAGTGACCTATTCTTTTGTTCAACAACTCCATTCTGTTTAGGTGTATACGGCACTGTACACTGATGTTTTATCCCATGTTCAGCCAAAAATACATTAAATTCAGAAGACATATATTCCTCCCCTCGATCAGAACGGAGGGTGCTCATTTTACATGCTGACAGATTTTCAGCCAAAGTCAAAAACTTTTTGAAGCACATAAACACTTTGGACTTTGCTTTGATTGGATATACCCATGCATGCCTAGAAAAATCATCAATGAAAGTCACAAAGTAAAGATAGTTTCCAAAAGAAGGTGTCTGCATAGGACCACAGACATCACTATGTACAAGCTGGAATTTTTGAGTAGCCCAAACTGAACCATCTTTTGGAAAGGAGGAATGATGCATTTTGCCCAAAATACAACCTTCACAAACATGTTTTCTAGGTGCATCAAGTTTGGGCAAAGAGGACACCATTTCAGATTTCCACAGGCATAGCAAACTAGCAAAATTTAGATGACCAAAGCATGCATGCCAAAGCTTTGCATCTGAGATAGCCTGAGAATCATGTAGTGCACATGCTGAATCATTCACATATTTTTCATAGTCTATGATCTTCTGCAGCCCACGAGATAAAATGCCAGAAGCAATAATCACATTGCCATTTGACAGATCATGAACTGTACATCTATCATCAACAAATTTCACAACCAAACCGATCTTGGGAAAGGCCAAAACTGATAAGAGATTCTTCTTGATCCATGGCACAAATAAAGCATCTGAAAACGTAAAAGAAATACCATCAGTAGTAGTCTGAATGATCTTACCAACTCCCATTAGAGGATAAGAGGAGTTGTTGGTGCATGTAATAGTATTCCCCATAGGGGCAGGCTCGAGTGAAGAGAAGAAACTCCGCTGCAAGGTAATATGTTTGGTCGCCCCATTATCAAAGTACCAAACATATGAGTCTACTACAGACATGCACTGCTCATGAGAAGATGGGTCAAAACTGTAGACAGTAGTAAACGCCCATTCTTCATCCTGCACAAGATTAGCAGACTGTTTTCGGTGTAGAGGCCTTTGCAACAACCATTCTGACCTCTTTCTTCTTTGCCTCTTTAGCAGCCAGTTTTGGACAGCTCTTTATGACATGATCATTTGCTTTATAGTATTTGCAAAACAATTTTTGCTTTTCTGATTTCTTCTCATATTTGTCTTGCTTCTTTGAATGTGTAGCTTTTCGAGGTTTTTGCTTACTAGTAGAAGAGCTCCATTTACCTTTGCCCTTCTGACCAACAAGGAAAGCTTGATCTCCAACATGCATAATAGACCTGTTCTACCTAGACTAGTCTTCCTGCAACAAAACAAAAACTAACTCTTCAAATGTTAAGGCATTTGGATTGCCTTTCATCATCAGACGAAGAGTAGAAGCAAAACTCTGATATGAGTTGGGAAGACCATTCAAAACAATCTGCACAAGTGAACTATCAAGAAGGACTTCATCTGCAAAAATCAATTGTTCCTTCAAATCCTTGATCTTTATCACAAATCCAACTGTTTTCGGAGGTAAGCAACACGAACCTCATTCTAGGCTAAGTGTATCCCAAGAATCCTTAGCTGTTCTTCAAGAGCGAATATGAGGAATAATGGCATGTTTGACAGACAAAGCTATCAATGCATGTGCTTGGGCATCTCTACCATCCCAATAAATCTTCTCTGCACTAGGTGCAGCAAAAACCGTAGCACGAATAGAAATCTATAGAATATCACCATCTTCAACACCTTGTGCATCTGCTTTAGTACCTGTAGTTGTAATAGTTGCAGGTGTGATAGGATGTTTTTCAACACCCTGCACAATGTTCCATAGTCCTTTTGCAACCAATACATGTCACGTCAATGCATCATTTCTTTCAGTCATGGACGATGACCTTGATCCAAAAAATTGATTGTATCTCAAAAAGTTGAACAGAACTACCTAGACAAATTTTGCTAAACCTGTAGCAAACTTTGAGATGCTTATACTGGCAAACCAAAAGTGGTATATATCTTTGGCACAAAAAGACAAAATAGTCTGCACAAACACTACAATAGTGCGTTCGGAGGCCAAAACGAGCTCAGATCATGATTTCAGCACCATAGAATGAAGCCGTTTTGATCTCTGAAATAGCTTGAGTATGCTCACCAAAATTCGTGCAATTCTGAGACTGCAATCAAAGAGGTGTCGACAACACCCTAGATGAAGTGGCGACCTACTCTGATACCAATTGTTGGAGTTAGACATCTGCAAAAGCACGCAAACAACACAAGGAAGAAGAAGAAGCTTGGAGCACATCACACAATACTGAATGTATTACCACTAGAATGTACAAAGATAAGTAGATCAATGCAACATCTAGGAAGGAGCAAAGAACTCCCTCTTGCTTTCACTCTTGTTGTTGACTTGTCTTTGTATTATTTTTCTTCCTAGGTTGAACAGTTTGTCTTATCAAGCATGGAATCTTATTGCCATTTTTCTCACTAAGATCAAGGGCCTTATCATCGGTCCTCTCCCCGTGGGTGCCTAGAAGCTCTCTCTCTCTCTCTCTCTCTCTCTCTTTGTGTGTGTGTTCCTCTATCTTTGTTTCTCTCTCTCTCACACTTTTGCTTTTGTGCACACAGCTCATGTGCTGCCTTGCATTGGCATCTTCATCCTCTATGAGTCATTCTCTCTTTTAAGTTCTATGTCAACTTCAAATAGAAATCTAGCTTAGGTTGCAGAGGATTGCAAGTTCATTGTAGCACAATTTTGATGCTTGCACAATAAGTAAGTAGATTAGACATGTCGTGATGACACTCAACAATGGAAAACCTGAGTTGTTTGCTCCATACAGGCACCACTCTCATTCTTTGTCTCACTCTCCTATTAGCAAAGTTGTTGGAAGTGTATGGCATAGACTTACCATAGGAACTAAGAGGGCTCACCTTGGTTCTTATGAGAGAAAGATAAGGGTATGGGATTGACATAGAATTGTATGTAGAATGGCTCGGCTCGTGATGGATACATCATTTTTTGCTATGATTGTTGGCAAATTTGTGGTCATGGCATACTAACATGCCTCCTGCTATGGATTAAGTTCTCATGTGGTTGGATTTGAAGATGAAAACCATCCAAATTTTATTTCCAGGTTGAAGAAGGCACTTTATGGCTTGAAGCAAGCACCAAGAGCATGGAACCAGAGATTGGTAGAGTATTTAACTAAGTGTGGATACAACCCAAGTAGTGAAGATCCTTCTTTGTACATGAAGAAGGAAGAAAATAGAGAGGTATATATTTGCATATACATCGATGACCTCATCATAACAGGAAATGATGTTACATGGATTAAAGATATCAAAAGGAAGCTTGGTAAGGAGTTTAAAATTTCAGATCTTGGAGAGCTGAAATATTTTTTACAAATTGAAGTTGTTTATGGAAAGAGTGGCATCTACTTGATGCAAAGGAAGTACTTGTTGGATGTTCTTTTCATATTTGGAATGAGTGAATGCAAACCACTCACTCAACCCATGGACACAAATACAAAGATTTGTTCAAATGATGGAGAACCATTGGAAGATGTAACAACATACAGAAGCATTGTAGGATCATTGATCTATGCAAACATTACAAGACCTGATTTGTCTTATGTTGTTCTTGTACTTTCTCAGTTTATGCAAGCCCCGACAAGTGAACACTTAAATTCAGCCAAGAGAGTGTTGAGATACATAAAGCATACAGTTAATCATGCTTTGATTTATAAGTTTGATGAAGAACTGCAGGTCAAAGGCTTTAGTGATGCTGATTGGGTAGGTTCAAAGGAAGATAGAAGATCAACCTCAGGTTATGTGTTCATGATAGGAAGCAAACATATCACATGGAGCTCAAAGAAACAACCTACTGTTGCACTTTCATCTATGGAGGCTGAATATAGAGGATTAGCATTTGCCACATGTGAAGCAATGTGGATTAAAAATCTTTTGGATGATCTTGGAGTGCAAGTTGGAACCATCCCTATATACGGTGATAACACGTCAAGCATTTACTTGGCAAGCAATCCTATGTTTCATGCAAGGAGCAAGCACATAGAGGTCCATTACCATTATGTAAGGGAGAGGTGCTCAGCAAAGATGTGGGGATAAAGTTCATCAGAACCAAAGAGAAGGTTGCAGATATGTTTACAAAGTTCTTGGATGCTTCTAAACTCAGAGGCTTCAAGGATGTGATAAATTTGAAGGACATGGTTGAAGATAACTCCTAAATGAGCTTGAGGGAGAGTGTTAAAGATAAATGTACAAGCTCATTTTCATATGAGTCATGCTTGGATAAATTTACTAAATATAAAGATAAAGGAAAATTATAGGAAAAAAGGAAAAAATAATAAAAGAAAAAGTCTAGTCAAAACTTCATGATGAGTAAGAGATACAATATCTTTCCTTGTAGTTAGTAGCATGTAGTGGAGAAAGTGGTGAGTTAAGAAGGAAGCACAAACTTCTTCACATGCTCATTGGTTATAAAAGTGAAGTGGGAGCACATTCAAAACAAGGAGAGAAAGAGGCAAGAGCTCCCAGTAGTCCGATCTAGCCATTTTGTCATTTTGTCTTCCCTTAGACTCCTTCCAGCTACACATCAGTTTGTACACAGCTCTGTTGTAGAGCTAATATCTCAGTGCATGTGTAACCATTTCTTGTGTTTAAGCATTAATTGGAAAGCTTATCTTGTGCACTTTCTGCATACCAAATATCTCTTTGAAAGCTTATGTAGTTTGTGAGATATCAGTGAAAAAGTGAAGTCCAGTTTCTCAGTATACCTATGTAGATAGGTAGTCTATTTTGGTCAGTTAGGTTTACCAACCAAAACATATCCAAATTGCATGACTTTTGTCTTGTTGGAAAGCTCTTGGCATCTATTTTCACTGTCTCAAATATCTTATTGAGATCATTTATATTTTGTGAGATATCTATCAGAGAGTAAAGTCCAGTTTTATCGTGTACTTATATGTGCAGGTGGTCTATTTTGGTTAGTTGAGTTTCCTAACCAAAACTCATCCAAAATACTTGTTTCTTAGCTTGTTGGAAAGCTATCTATGTCTACTTTCTTTCTACCAAATATCTTTCTCAAAGGATATATATTCTGAGATTTATCCGTGCGAGAGTGAAGCTCAGTTCTTTAGCATACCTGTGTGGACAGGTAGTTCATCTTTGTCAGTTGTGTTTCCTAACCAAAACTTGTCCAAATTAATTTATTTATAGCTTGTTAGAAAGCTCTCTTTGTCTACTTCGATTGACTAAAGGCTCAAGTCCATTTGAGTTTTGTATTGAGAGCAGCAAGCTATCTAAGATGCAGATGTTTGTCCAAGTGTTGGACATACAAGGTTTCACTACACACTTCCGTTGCACATAGGAGAACTCATTCTCCACAGTTTGTATCAGAGGAGAGGAGCTATAAAACAAGGAGGAGCTTTGCAAACGCAAGAGCAACGGACTATAACTATTCGAGGTAATTCTCAAAGTCTTTGATACTCTTCAATGGCTGACTTGGGTCAACAAGTAGAGAAGTTGGATAAGGATAACTATCCCGTGTGGAAGTTTAGAATGAACAACTACCTAATGGTCAAAGGCTTATGGGGTATTGTGAGCGGCGATGATGCTCAACCTCAAATCAATCAAGCTATGGCCACCGAAGTCCAAAGGAGGCAAGCAAAAGAATGGGAAGAGAGGAATAGGAGATTCTTGTTCCTCATTTTGCAAGTCATTACGAATGTCATGGTAGGTCATATTCAACATCTAGAGAAAGCTAAGGATGCTTGGGAAGCTCTTGAAAGGATGTATTCAACAAATACCAAAGCTAGGAAACTTCAACTCAAGAATGAGTTGAACATAATCAAGAAAAGTTTGAGTCAATCCATAGCTGAATATACTTTGAAGATTAAGGAGCTAAGCGATGCTTTAGCTTCTATTGGCACAACGGTTTTGAACAACTAATCCCTCATCTTGTCACAGAAGAGCTTAGCTTCGTGGTCCCAAAGGAAAGGACAGCCACAACCAAATGTTATATGCATGTCGAGGTAAAGGAAGAAACTCAAGAGGAGGCTCAAGAGGAAAAGGAAGAGGTCACAACCACTCCAACTACAATCAAAATAATTCGGAAGACAACAAGGATGCATCAAATGCCAACACACAAGGAAGACGTCGAGGTAGAAGTAGAGGAAGAGGCCGAAGCTCCTACAATTCTCATAAAGGTATAACATGCTATCATTGTGGTAAAGTAGGACACTATGCTAGTGATTTTTAATAGAAGCTCTCGTGAAGATGACAAAAAATGGTACATTGATTCAAGTTGTAGTAACCATATGTCATGCCAAGGAAGTTTTTTCACTAATCTACAGGTACCAAGTGGAAAAGGATGTGTTGAAACAGGTGATGATACTCAACACATGATTGAACACATTGGAGATATAAGGCTTGGAGATACAAGCAGAGCAAAGGTAATATCTAATGTTCTTCATGTTCCTACAATTTCAAAGAACTTGATTCCAGTAGGACAAATGGTAGAGAAGGGTTATCATGTCATATTCAATGAAAATGGGTGCTTCATAAAGAATCCAAAAGAAGGCTTCAAGGTCATTGCTCGAGGTAGAAGAGAAGGAAGGATGTTCACTTTGGATGTCCAACATCCACATGGAAAGGTCATGTACATTCAATGTGGGAACAAGAAGATTTCAGAGCTGGACTTATGGCACAAAAGAATAAGACACATCAACATTCCAAAGCTGAAGGACATGAGCAAACATGAAGTGGTAAGAGGTCTTCCAAAATTTAATAGCATTGGACTACATGAGTTATGTGAAGCTTGTCAACTAGGAAAGCAAATGAGGCATCCATTCAAAAGGACCAATTATGTGGCTCCAAATGTCTTGGACTTGATACATACGGATGTATGGGGACCAACCCAAGAGGCATCAATGGCTGGTAATAGATTTTTTGTCACCTTCATTGACGATCACTCAAGAAAGGTATGGTTGTTTTGTATGAAGCAAAAATCAGAGGTGTTTTCTATATTCAAAAGATTCAAAGCTGAAGTTGAAAAGGAAACAGGAAGATCTATCAAAACCTTAAGGTCCGATGGTGGAGGAGAATACTTCTCCAAAGAATTTTCAGATTTTCTACAAGAGAATGGGATCAAAAGGCAATTCACTTGTAGGTATACACCACAACAAAATGGAGTAGTTGAGAGGAAAAATAGGAAAATTGTTGAAATTGCAAGATGCATGCTCATCAAACAAATGGGTGTTTAAAGTAAAGAGGAATGCTGATGGTTCACTAGCTAGATATAAAGCTAGATTAGTTGCCAAAGGATTTAAACAAACACAAGGCATAAATTATGATGAAGTTTTCAGCCCTGTTGCAAAGATGGGAACTATCATAACATTAATCGCAATTGGTGCTTCAAGGATATGGCCATTATATCAACTCGACATCAAAAATGCTTTTCTTAGCGGAGAACTACAAGAAGAGGTATACATGAGTCAACCGGTTGGATTTGAAGATGAAAACCATCCAGATTTTATTTGCAGGTTGAAGAAGGCACTTTATGGCTTGAAGCAAGCACCAAGAGCATGGAATCAGAGATTGGTAGAGTATCTAACTAAGTGTGGATACAACCCAAGTAGTGCAGATCCTTCTTTGTACATGAAGAAGGAAGAAAATAGAGAGGTATATATTTGCATATACGTCGATGACCTCATCATAATAGAAAATGATGTTATAGGGATTAAAGATATCAAAAGGAAGCTTGGTAAGGAGTTTAAAATTTCAGATCTTGGAGAGCTAAAATATCTTTTACGAATTGAAGTTGTTTATGGAAAGAGTGGCATCTACTTGATGCAAAGGAATTACTTGTTGGATGTTCTTTTTCAGATTTGGAATGAGTGAATGCAAACCACTCACTCAACCCATGGACACAAATACAAAGATTTGTTCAAATGATGGAGAACCATTGGAAGATGTAACGACATACAGAAGCATTGTAGGATCATTAATCTATGCAAACATTACAAGACCTGAGTTGTCTTATGTTGTTCTTGTACTTTCTCAGTTTATGCAAGCCCCCGCAAGTGAATACTTAAATTCAGCCAAGAGAGTGTTGAGATACATAAAGCATACAGTTAATCATGCTTTGATTTATAAGTTTGATGAAGAACTGCAGGTCAAAGGCTTTAGTGATGTTGATTGGGCAGGTTCAAAGGAAGATAGAAGATCAACCTTAGGTTATGTGTTCATGATAGGAAGCAAACATATCACATGGAGCTCAAAGAAACAACCTACTGTTGCACTTTCATCTATGGAGGCTGAATATAGAGGATTAGCATTTGTCACATGTGAAGCAATGTGGATTAAAAATCTTTTGGATGATCTTGGAGTGCAAGTTGGAACCATCCCTATATACGGTGATAACATGTCAAGCATTTACTTGGCAAGCAATCCTATGTTTCATGCAAGGAGCAAGCACATAGAGGTCCACTACCATTATGTAAGGGAGAAGGTGCTGAGTTAAGATGTGGAGATAAAGTTCATTAGAACCAAAGAGCAGGTTGCACATATGTTTACAAAGTTCTTGGATGCTTCTAAACTCAAAGGCTTCAAGTATGTGATAAATTTGAAGGACATGGTTGAAGATAACTCCCAAATGAGCTTGAGGGGGAGTGTTGAAGATAAATGTACAAGCTCATTTTCATATGAGCCATGCTTGGATAAATTCACCAAATATAAAGATAAAAGAAAAGTAGAGGAAAAAGGAAAAAATAATAAAAGAAAAAGTCTAGTCAAAACTTCATGATGAGTAAGAGATACAATATCTTTCCTTGTAGTTAGTAGCATGTAGTGGAGAAAGTGGTGAGTTAAGAAGGAGGCACAAACTATTAAGTTTCAAACTGTTAAACCTTTAAAACGCTTCGTTCTAGCTATCAGAAGAACGTTTGACCGACCTAAGTGGGTTCTTGGGAGTGGAAGGGGTCTGTAAAAACAGAGGCCCTATACTTAGTTCCCAAAATAACTGATATCTACTGTCCTTAAACAGTGTCAACACAGTCTTAGCTCAGTTCCCAGTAGCAACTAGACTATACTGAACTTATCGGTATCTTGGTACCGAATTACTCCAAGCGAGCATCCTACTGTAACAGCACAGTAACCCATCCTTCATCAAGGCAGTGCTCACAGTCAAGCAACCGAATCACAGAAGGTATCTACGGGTTCACTTACAGTATGAGGACTATCACACGCTGGAATTACCCTTAATCCTAGGTAATTTTTCACCGTACAAGTGCAGATCGAGATCAGCACTACTTTTGCACAATACTCTAAGGAAGATCACTAAAGTCACACAGACTTAGCAGTTCTACAAGGAGAAGAACACTACGTCGTACAACTTAGTATCACAATTCATCATAACGATCCACAGTAACTCTTCCAGGAAACGATTCAACATCTTACTGACTGAACTAAATTCGTCGGGTAACCGAGATTGACAGATAACAATACAAAACACCACAGAGTGCGCAAAACTCAAACAAGAAGTACTACCGCAACACTTAAGATTCGCTGCGCGAACTCAATCAAGAAGAATAACACAGCTACACACGACAACCTAGAGTACTCAGAAACTAAACAACACACACTGCTGCAACATTCAAACAGACAACCAGACGAACAGTCTGGCGATAACGCAATAGTATGCCCGAATCCCCACACTCTGGAGCCCTTCTTTTCATTGCTTTATAAAGATTTACAAATATGTGCGTAACAACCTTTCGTGCGTGTTTTACAAAGATTTCCGTTACATCTGTCCCACTTCAGCGGCCGACTAACACTGGCACGCACGGTGGACTCGAACCCGCAAGTTTGTTTTACAAAATTATTGTTCATCGACTATACCTTCTAAATACATATTTCTAGCTAATCTAAACGTTCGGGCGATCTTTTTCTTTAGTGTTTCTAACATTTGTTTAAGGGTATCTGGCTCTACTAAGTGCGCATCTATTCTAACACAACTAAGAGCGATAGCTTCGGTGAGCAAAATTTCGATCTGGGTTTGCAAAAAGGTTTCCTGTAGGTAGAATTCATTTGACAGGGCTGCATCCCTTGAAACCTTCATTTCGGCCAATTGTTTCTGCATGTTAATTACTCGTTCTTTCTTATTGATCACTTGATTATCTATCCTTTCGACCTGTTGGTTCTGAAACTCTATTGTTTTGTAGTAAGCATCTCTTTCTCTTTGAGCATTTGCTAAGTCCTTCTGATATTTAGCTTCCCTGGTCAATTGGCGTTTAAGCATATTATTGAGATTGTCCTAAGATTCTTTTGCTCTATGTAGTTGTTCTTCTGCCTGCTTAGCTTCCCTCTGCTGCTCTTGGCTCTTCTGTATTACTTCCTGTAGTTGGACTCTTGTTTCTTGTAGTAGATTTCCTAGTGCAATTCTGGTATCTTCTGTGTCTTTGAGTGTTTGATTTAGTTTCGTGATTTCTGCGTCGGCAGCAATCAGTAATTCTTCCTTTTCATGTATTGCTTCCAGAGCCTCATCTCGTTGAAGTGTGATTTCTTCCTATTTCCGGAGTATGGCCTGTAAGTGCTTTATCTGTTCATTGAGTGCGTAGTTTTCTGCCTTTACTGCCTGTAACTCTTCCTGGAGGGGAGTGATATCTGCCTCCATTACTTCTAATTTGCGTTGGAAGTCTTCTCGTGCATTGTCTGTGATTTGCTTCAGATGTTGCGGCAGTTGTTGTGATAAGTTTATCAGCAGTCGACCCATTGATTCTAATTCAGAGATTACTGGAATGGAGTGGGGTGGAACAGGGAGACGAGGTTGGGAAGACGATGCAGTAATTTGCTGGGAAGTCGGAGGGGAGTAGTTGGGGGATGAGGCGGACAAAGCTGCGGGCTCGACGGGTGCATTAGGTGGAATAGGACGGGTTGGGTTTAGTGGAGGTTCCGGTGGTGGAGTGGGAGTTGCAGTTTGAGTTGTTACCTGGTTTGTATTTTGTTGTTCCTGCTCCGAAAATGTAGATTCTACTGCCTTAATTAGTCTGTCCAATGCGTCTTTAGCAGCTTGCCCTTCATCGGTCTGTTGTTCTTCTTGAGACTCTTGCTGTGATTCTTCTTCGGTCGAGATTGTTTCTGTTTCAATCTGTTTTTCCTTTTCTTGTTGCTCAGATGATGCTGATTGGGCAGATGATTCATTGTGCATAGATGTGGCAGTATCATGGAATGTTTCTTTTTCTTGCTTATCCTCTTCTTTGTTGCTCTCATTGTTTCCTCCGACAGATCTTTGTGCTTCGCTTTCAAAAGAGCTAATCCTTATTCTTTTTCGGCGGAATAGTTGGTTGAGTTCTTCTTCGTCTTCTTCTTCATCGTCTTCTAGCAGTTGTATCGACTCCTCATGTCTGAGAATGGGCCCTCGGGGTGGTGGTTGGGCGGCAAGGATTGCTGGAAAGAGAAATGACAATATATGGGGCAATCTAGATCTAGGCATACTACCCTTGTTTACTTGTTTGATTATAGCTACGCACTCTTTGTGGATACGCTGGAAGAAATATGTAGCGAAGTTCACTGGTTCTCGGGCAGCTAAGTCTATGGCCGAATAAAATGGCCGAGATATGCCGTAAGTGCGCTTCTGTAGGTTTAGGATTGCAACTAAGAACTGCAGAGCTGATCTTTCTGGTTCTGGTCGACCTAAAATCGCATACTCGTTCGATGAGTACCTAGGAAATAATTCTCTCATGGTTGCTTCGGGGAGGTTAGGGCCTTTTTGTCTACCTTGCGCAGGGAGTCGAAAGGAATCCGCAAAAGATTGAAGAGTGATTACGGTTATGGTGGGTAAGGAAGTGATCGGCCAACTCTGCTCTGTAGCAAGCGTGTTGGCAATGGCGGAGATGATGTTGGCGAAAAATGGGTGGAACTCCACTGAATGCCAAGGCAGTTCAGCGAAGTTTGCCAACCTGCGTATGCCCAAGGTATTCTCCTACCTCGGTAGGGAGACCGTCACGGAAAGCGGCGTAATTAGCCAAGGCTTCCATGGCGCACACGAAGACAGAGAACAAAACACAGATACACAGAACACAGTGAAAACACAAAGCACAATCACATAAACACAATAGCGTTTTCTCGGCGAACTGGAAAAGGTTATGTAGTGGTGCTGTAGCGGAGAGTAATCAAAAGCAGTAATAATCACGCGGCAGGGGTGGTGATAATTCTTAACTTCGATATGCATGCATGAAGAGCTAAAAAGGGCAGGGCGGCTTTAGTCATAAATAGGGTTCAAAACGCGGATATTTACAGGCTTATATTATTAAATACGCACAAAGAAAAGAAAGTAAAGAAAAGCGAGTGCCAAACGACGCGGCCCACCGAAAAAAAACGTTTCAGTGCGGGTTAGCTGCGTGTTGGTATGGTCGTAGCTTTGAACCGTTGATTACTTTCGGAAGAGGGTTTCTGGTCAGCGTAAACCGAAAAGTTGTTGGGCCCACTTGTTCTGAAATCCGGTAAGGGCCATACCATCTTAATTTGAATTTACTAGCAGACCGATTCGACTTTGCATTGTAAAAAAGGACAAGTTGTCCCATCGTAAAAACTGGAGTTTTCAAGTGTCGATCATGCGTCCGAGCCTGTCTTAGTTGTACTTCCTGCATAGTTAAAAAACTGTGCCATCGTTGTTCGTCTAACTCTCTGAGTGTATCCAACCGAAATGACAGTGAGTCTTCCGGTAGAAGTTTCAGAGTTATTGCTACTCGTAAACTTGGTATAACTATCTCCATTGGTGCTATTGCTTCTAATCCATAAGCTAGTTTGAAAGGTGTTAATCCGGTCGTTACCTTGTATGTAGTCCGATATGCCCACAATACTGCAGGTAGCAGTTGATCCCATCTTTCCGGTGCTTCCATGATCAATTTCCGAAGCATATTAAGTAAGGATTTGTTTGTACTTTCGGCCAAACCATTAGCACGAGGATAATAAGGGGAACTAAACTTATGCGTGACCTGGAACGACTGTGTAAGTGCCTTCATTAAATTGTTTACAAAATGAGTGCCTTGATCTGAAACAAGTTCCAGTGGTAAACCAAAACGTGGAAAGACATCGGTTAGCAGACATTTTGCTACCGTAACAGCTGTAACATACCGTAAAGCCCAGGCTTCTGCCCATCTGGTTGCATAGTCTGTACAGGTCAATATGTAACGGTTGTTACTGAAGACTGCTGGAGGTGTAATCGGACCGATAAAATTTAAACCCCACTTCTGGAAAGGTTCCAATGGTAAGATGGGTTGCAGAGGAAAAAGATGACGTTGCAGGGGCTGTCCAGATCTTTGACAAGTATCACATTGTTTGACAAACTTTGATACATCTCTGTGCATAGTTGGCCACGAGAGACCACTCTGCAGGATTTTTCGGTGTGTTAAGTCTGCTGCAAAATGACCACTGGAAGGAATTGAGTGAGCCAAAGTAATAACTGAGTTAACTTCATGCGGTGGAATACATCGAAGTAAAATTCCGGTATGATCAACATAGTATAATTCTCCAGCAATTAACCAAAATCGGCGACTAAAGACTGCAATTTTTCTGCGTACTGCCGTAGAAGTCTGAGATGGAAGACATCCATCAGTAAGAAAGGTCAGGATCTGATCATAATAGGTAAATGGTGTAGGTGGGTCTGTAATTTCATCATTTGTTGGCTCAGAGCTATAAATCGCTGGAGTCGTGTCATCTATACCTACCGGAGCTTCACCGGAATCTAAGCGGGATAGGAAATCTGCTAAGGCATGTCAACTTCCTGACCGATGAATGACTTCATAGTCAAATTCCTGTAAAAGTAGAACCCATCGTGCTAATCGACCACCTAGATGCTTTTGCCGAACTAGATAGACGAGTGAAGCATGATCTACATGAAATGTGAATTTACGGCCTAGCAAATAATGCCTGAATTTTTTGATAGAATATACCAGCCCTAGACATTCTCTTTCTGTTACAGAGTAATTCTTCTCAGCAGGGGCTAATCTTCGACTTGCATAATACATTGGTCTGAACCATTTATCAATTTGTTGCATCAAAACACTTCCTATTGCTATATCTGAAGCATCAACAAATACATGAAATGGGCGATCCCAGTCCGGCGGCTGTAAGATGGGAACTTGTGTTAATAAATTCTTTAAACGATCAAATGCTATCTGGCATTCCTGGGTCCATTCAAATTGTCGAAGAGTCTTGGTGATTAGCTTGTTCACTGGTATTGCCAAATGAGCAAGCCACCGTAAGTGTCATCCATGCCATCTTACTTGGCCCATGAAGCGCATAACTTCCTTTGGTGTAGTGGGCACCGAAGCTTCTAATACTGCCGAAATTTTATCTGGATCCACCTGTATACCTTGTGCAGATACAATGTGCCCAAGTAACTTGCCACATGAAACCGCAAACACAGATTTGTTTGGGTTCAAACAGAGTCTGTATTCTCTGCATTTCTGAAAGCAGCACCGTAGATGGAACAGGTGTGCTATCATCTTACCGAAGATTGAAAAATCATCAAGATATACTTGCATGAAAGAGGTAAGGTAAGGAGAAAATATTTCCTGCATACACCTTTGGAATGTACTTGGGGCATTCCTTAATCCAAACCACATAACAGTACAAGCAAATACACCCCAATTGGTAATGAAGGCAGTCTTTGGTATATCCTGTTCAGCCATTCTAACTTGATTATACCCACTGTACCCATCTAGGAATGAATACATTTCATGTCCTGCTACTCTATGAAGCATTGTGTCAAGAAAAGGGATCGGAAAAGGATCAGGCACTGTAGCTGCGTTCAGTTTCCGGTAATCTACACATATTCGCAACTGCTTATTCTTTTTCGGAACAATAACAATTGGTGAGATCCACTCAGCGTGCTCTACGGGTACAATGAATCCAACCTTCAATAGCCTATCAAGTTTTGCTTTTACCTGGGATGCATAATTTGGATTCATCCGGTAACTGGGTTGTTTGTTCGGTTTGGCCTCCAGCTTTAGCATGACTCTGTGCTGATAGATGCGCGGGTCCAATCCTTTCATATCTTTGTAATACCATGCAAAGACGCCGGAGAATTCTCGGAGTAGCTGGATTAAGCCTGCCTGAAATGTTTCCGGTAAGTTTTGCTTTATGTTGACAGGACACGGATGATCTTTATCGCCTAAATTATAAGTGATCAACTGATCTTCTGGGACATAAAATTGTCGCGGCTTCTCTGTGTCGTCTGCTGGCTTAAAAAGTTGTTGCAGTTGAGCATCCTCTATAGCGGCAGTATCTTCCTTCTTTTCTTCTTCTGTTACAGTCATCACCGTACAAACTGTAGGATTCCAATTATCTACAACAGATTGTAGATCAACAGTTCCTAGGGAGATCAAGTCAATGTTATTTTTCAGAAACTCTTCTTCTTCGTCATCTGACAATCCATCTAACATATGGACTGGTTCTGCCAAATACGGTCTAGCATGCAACTCACAATGTTGTATAGCATCTAATTTTACAATATATTTACAATTTTTATCCTTGAAAGTGAGCTCTTGTGCAGACCAATCCTGTATCACCTTAGCGTGCTTCAACCAAGGTCGGCCGAAAAGGAGGTTGTAATCAAGAGTGGATTCCGGTAAATCTAGTATGACAAAGGTCATTTTAAATGTTGTACCTTTTAAAGTGATTGGTACATTTCGTACAAGTCCAATGGGATGGACTCTTGATTGGTCGGCCATTCTGACAAAAAACTAAACTGGTTCGATTTCGGTCCACCCTAACCTTTTACATAGTGCAGCAGTAGCAATGTTGACTCCAGATCCTCCATCAATTAGTATCTGTGTGATTTTATGATCTTATACCATACCGTAATTAAAGGAACTGAATGATCGATCGTAGATTCGGGTTCCGGTTGTACTGTTGCTGTCGCCGGAATGTAGGAAGGCACAGGACTGAACTGTTGTTGAAATTGTTGTCGAACTCCTGGTACTAGTGCAAGTAATTGTCCCAAAGGAAGAGTGATGGATGCTTTAGATAAAATTTCCCAGGCCTTTTCTGATTGGATTGTTTCCACAGATTCTGAAGATGATGCGCCTACTGAAGATGATGTGTTTGCCGCTGAGGAGGTGCCTGCTGCTTCTGATGTACCTGCTGTTGATGATGTGCCTGCTGCTGAATTGGAGTCCTGTTGTTGTGTTCCTTCTTCGGTTAACGGAGTCTGGGTTACCGGAATAGGATCTGGGAAGACTGGAGGTTTTGCGGTGGTCCATTGACTAGCCTTGTTGTACATCCTTTGTTGTTCGCATATACCTGGTTCAAATAATTCTGCTGTAGGCTGCAGTTGTTTACCGGAGCGGGTCTGAATTACTGCAGTGTGTGTTTCTACTGGTGTAATTTGTACCATATTTGCCATTGGGTTTTGACGTTCTTTTTTCCTCTGATCGTATTCAGCTGCATCTTTACAGAATCTTCTAATATGACCAAATTCACCACAGAAATGACAGCACGGTGGTGGCAGATTGGGATTTTCCAGTGGCGGTCCGGTCTGCCAGTGGTTTGCATTATAGTTGTTATTTCTCTGTCCTCTGTAATTTCGATATCCTTGTTGCTGGTTGTTTCTCATTTGCGGAGGCACATAGTGATTGGCTGGTTGGCCTGGTTCCTGTATAATAGCATTGACAGTCGTTGTTCCTTGCACCTTGGCATTGTATGCGCAATTTTCGGTGGTGTGTTCGGCAGTGTTGCAGATAGCACATAATAACTGATTAAGTGCACAAGTGGCACTAATATGGCCTGAGTTCTTGCATGTGATGCAGTATACTTGTCTGGTCATATCTTCGGCTAGATTTTTGTTTGTTTTTAACCACTCCAGATCTTCTGTAAATCCTCCAACCTTGTTTTCCAGCTGCAGAGCCATTGCGATTACTGCGTCTAGCGTCATAGCCCCTACACAGCGTATGATCATAATCTGTTTAAGTTGTGGAGTCAAGCCATTGATGAACCACTGAGTGATAAGGTCATCCGGTAGGTTGGCATGTGCTGGTGGTAACTGCCTTAGATGCATCCTGAATAGGGTAGCGTACTCCTGTACAGTTTGATTTACCTTCTGTCTGTTGTTTTGCAGATAGTCAAAAATTTCGGCTGGATTCTTCTTTAGCCTGAATCGCTGTAAAAAGGCATCTCGTACTGCTTCATAGGTGCCGAAGTGATTAATATCATATTCTGTAAGCCATCTAGCTGCTTCATTGACCAGTGTAGATTGGAAGACAATAGCCTTATACGGCGGGTCCAGTGGATGGTTGAGAACTGCGTAGCTTATCTCGAAGGTGCATACATGAGCATCCAGATCATCTCTTGGGAATCCACCAAATTTAGTGTACGTCACTCCTATCGGAGGCGGCCTGGGTGGACATAACTGTTGTTGCTGCTGCTGTTGTTGTTGTTGCCCGTTCATAATGAGTGTATCGTGACTACCTTCTGTATCTTGGGGCTGAATATCTGAACTATCGGAATCTGTATCGTCGGATGGTGCACTTTTCGGGGCGATGATTTTGCTCAGTATGCTTCGAATCTCGATTCCTTCTTGATGTCCAGTGTAGGGGAACTTACTCCAAAACGTGGTGGCTCGGCTGAAGATTCACCAAAAAATGGTAAACCATCGCCGGAAAACTGTGATTCTGTTACCAAAATATCACTGGAATGTATCGAAAGTTCGCCAAAATAAGGTGTTTTTTCGCTTTCGCCGATTTCCTTGGCTAGAGTGTTTCTAGTCGTAAACAAATTCGAATCTTTATCCAAGATTATTAAACTAGCTTCAGAAAGCATCTTGGTAGGTTCTGGGGTTACTATATCTTCGATAGACTGTGCCGAAATAGTACCGGAATGTACCAGAGGCGTAACACGTTCCACCGGAATATGACCGGACTCAGTTCTAACGTTCTTGACTTTCTTGAAAATTGGATCAGACCTAGTTGTACTTCTACCTCCCAGAGTTGTCTTTAGTACATTAAGTACTCCAGACTGGTGGTTCTTCGGATACGTTTCACCGGATCGAGTAACCGGCATGTATCATCTTTTGTACTAATCGCGTAGTGTTACTATCGATAAAATTTTATAACCACGTTTCCTCAGCAAGTTTGCAACAATCTGATTCTGTTGCTACTTCCGACAAACGAACGGTAATCTTGATGTTCGACTCTCACAGACGAATGACGATCTTGATGCCACTTTCCCACAGACGGCGCCAAGTGTTAAGTTTCAAATTGTTAAACCTTTAAAACGCTTCATTCTAGCTATCAGAAGAACGTTTGATCGACCTAAGTGGGTTCTTGGGAGTGGAAGGGGTCTGTAAAAATAGAGGCCCTATACTTAGTTCCCAAAATAACTGATATCTACTGTCCTTAAACAGTGTCAACACAGTCTTAGCTCAGTTCCCAGTAGCAACTAGACTATACCGAACTTATCGGTATCTTGGTACCGAATTACTCCAAGCGAGCATCCTACTGTAACAGCACAGTAACCCATCCTTCATCAAGGCAGTGCTCACAGTTAAGCAACCGAATCACAGAAGGTATCTACGGGTTCACTTACAATATGAGGACTATCACACGCTGGAATTACCCTTAATCCTAGGTAATTTTTCACCGTACAAGTGCAGATCGAGATCAGCACTACTTCTGCACAATGCTCTAAGGAAGATCACTACAGTCACACAGACTTAGCAGTTCAACAAGGAGAAGAACACTACGTCGTACAACTTAGCAGGACAATTCATCATAACGATCCACAGTAACTCTTCCAGGAAACGATTCAACATCTTACTGACTGAACTAAATTCGTCGGGTAACCGAGATTGACAGATAACAATACAGAACACCACAGAGTGCACAGAACTCAAACAAGAAGTACTACCGCAACACTTAAGATTTGCTGCACGAACTCAATCAAGAAGAATAACACAGCTACACACGACGACCCAGAGTACTCAGAAACTAAACAACACACACTGCTGCAACATTCAAACAGACAACCAGACGAACAGTCTGGCGATAACGCAACAGTATGCCCGAATCCCCACACTCTGGAGCGCTTCTTTTCATTGCTTTATAAAGATTTACAAATATGCGCGTAACAACCTTTCGCGCGTGTTTTACAAAGATTTCCATTACATCTGTCCCACTCCGGCGGCCAACTAACAAAACTTCTTCACATGCTCATTGGTTATAAAAGTGAAGTGGGAGCACATTCAAAACAAGGAGAGAAAGAGGCAAGAGCTCCCAGTAGTCCGATCTAGCCATTTTGTCATTTTGTCTTCCCTTAGACTCCTTCCAGCCGCACGTCAGTTTGTACACAACTCTGTTGCAAAGCTCATATCTCAGTGCATATGTAACCATTTCTTGTGTTTATGCATTCATTGGAAATCTTATCTCGTGCACTTTTTGCATACCAAATTTTGCATTGAAATCTTATGTACTTTGTGAGATATCAGTGAAAGAGTGAAGTCCAATTTCTCAGTACACTTGTGTAGATAGGTAGTCTATTTTGATCGGTTAACTTTCTCGACCAAAACATATCCAAATTGTGTAAATTTTGCCTTGTTGGAAAGCTCTTGGCATCTACTTTCATTGTCTAAATATCTTATTCAGATCATTTATATTCTCTGAGATATCTGTCAGTGAGTAAAGTCCAATTTTATAGTGTACTTATATGTGCAGGTGGTCTATTTTGGTCAGTTGAGTTTCCTGACCAAAACTCATTCAAACTACTTGTTTTTTAGCTTCTTGGAAAGCTATCTATGTCTACTTTCTCTCTACCAAATATCTTTTTCAAAGGATATATATTCAGAGATTTATTAGTCCAAGAGTGAAGCTCAATTATGTGGAGATAAAGTTCATCAGAACCAAAGAGCAGGTTGCACATATGTTTACAAAGTTCTTGGATGCTTCTAAACTCAAAGGCTTCAAGGATGTGATAAATTTGAAGGACATGGTTGAAGATAACTCCCAAATGAGCTTGAGGGGGAGTGTTGAAGATAAATGTACAAGCTCATTTTCATATGAGCCATGCTTGGATAAATTTACCAAATATAAAGATAATGGAAAAGTAGAGGAAAAAAGGAAAAAATAATAAAAGAAAATTTTCGAAAGCCATCATGCAAAAAAATAGGTTTAATAAATAACTTAACAACTTGAGGTGCAGGTAGACTCTTTTCACAAGGAATGAAATATGCTTGTTTATTAAACCTATCAACAATTATCCATATCATATCATCATGAGATGAAGTTGTAGGAAGGCCAATAATAAAATCCATAGAAATTATTCCCATGGTCCATTAGGTATGGGAAGTGGCAATAATAATCCAAATGCTTTACCATGATGTCATTTCACATGTTGACACATAATGCAGTGGGAAACATACTGTGCAATATCCTTTTCCATATTTGGCCAAAAGAAGAATTTTTTGTTGGGTGTGTGTAGAAGTGAGAGAGACACACAAGAAGCACACACAAGGAGCACAAATGCAGCAAGAAACACGGAGAAGACGATGGCTGGAATAGCTCTCTCTATTGATCGATGAACTGAACTGAAGTAAGAGCTGAATAATATCCCTAAGTACAAAGTACCACCACATATGAGAGTATCAAGTATGTGGTAACATGGGGAAAAAACCTCTAGCCAGCACTAGAGTAAAAAGTGCCCATGTATAGGGAAAAGGTTCACATCAAAGCTACTCGAGGAACACATGTAAAAAACCCCCCTGGAGCGAATGATGTGAACACATACAAGGAGTGACAGATCAGCCCCCACAAGGTAACAAGCCTAAAGCTTTGCGAAAAGCTTCAAACTTTTTCCGTGGAAGAGCTTTGGTGAATATGTCTGCCACATTATCTTGTGTAGGCACATATACCAAATCAATATCTCCTGCATGAAGGCGCTCTCTCACATAGTGATAATGCACCTCAATATGTTTGGTCCGTGCATGAAACACTGGGTTTCGTGCAATAGCCAAAGCACTCTGACTATCTGTGAGAATATGCGTGGAAGCATCAATCTCCATGCAAAGATCCATCAATAGGCATCTCAGCCATATACACTCCACTGTCGCTGTGAAAATTGCCCTGTACTCAGCTTCACAACTCGATGTCGCCACTGTAGGTTGCTTCTTACTCAACCAAGATATGCATGAGTCTCCAAGGAAAAAGCAATTACCACTAGTGGACACGCGAGTATCATAACAACCAGCCCAATCACTATCTGTAAAAGCATGCAAGCATGGTTGAACATCTCTGCCATAAAAGAGACCTAAGCTCAAAGTGCCTCGAAGATATCTAAACACACGTTTCACCGCTTGCCAATGCTTAGTGCCAGGGCTATGCATGAATCGACTCAATTGGGAAACTGCATACTGTATATCCGGCCTTGTGTTGCATGCATATATAAGGCATCCCACAGCCTGCTGATAAAGAGAAGTGTCAAATGCATCACTGGAATCCTGAACTGAGAATCTAAATCCTATCTCAATTGGTGTGGAAACTGGCTTGCAATCCTCAAAGTCAAAACGCTGAAGTAGTTTTTCAACATACTTTGCTTGATGCATAAGAATTCCCCCCTCAACGGATACAAACTTGATGCCAAGATAGTAGCTCAAAAGACCAAGATAAGTGACATCAAAAGTATGCTGCAAATCAGCCATAAGAATGTCAAGTTTTGCATCACATGACCCAGTCAAGAGTATGTCATCGACATAAAGAACAAGCACTATAAGATCAGCCCCATTTTTGCGTACATAGAGTGTGCTTTCAATCGGACTACATGTGAAGCCAAGAGCAATCAAGTGCTTATGTATTTTGTCATACCATGCACGTGGAGCTTGCTTGAGACCATACAAGGCTTTATGCAAGCGACAAACCATATGCTCTTTCCGTTTCATAGCAAATCCAGGAGGTTGCTTCACATAGACCTCTTCTTGCAAATCTCCATTCAAGAAGGCTATTTTTATGTCCAATTGATGCACTTTCCAACCTCGATGGGTAGCCAATGCAACCACGGTACGAATGGTAGTCATGCATGAAGTAGGTGCAAAAGTTTCCTCATAGTCAATGCCATATTGTTGTGCATATCCTTTGGCAACCAATCTAGCTTTGTAGCGATCAATGCTACCATCAGATTTTCTCTTAATCTTGTAAACCTTGTACCAATGGCATTCTTTCCTTTTGGCAATTCACATAACTCCCAAGTACCATTCCTATGTATGGAATCCATTTCTAATTGCATAGCACTCATCCATTGTGGATCGTCACATGCATCTTCAAAAGAAAGTGGCTCTTCATTACATGCTGTAGCAATAAGAGAATAATCCACAAAATTATTTGATGCATGGTGAGAGCTTGATCTTGTTCTACCAAGTAAAGGTGCACTCAATTTGCTGTCCTGCAAAGTTTGTTTCAGCCACTTTGGCATAGATTGTGCACTCTTGATAGACATGCGTTCATTATGTAATACATCTTCAATATGTACATCATGTGTGGGCTGAATTTCATGCTCAGTTTCAGCCATATTTTGACGCAAATGTTCAGCCATATGTGGCTGCAAATTTCCAACAGTTTTGACAATTTTTGGCTGAATTTTTTCAGCCATGTTTGGCTGGCTCTGCATTTTCAGCCCTATTTGGCTGGAATTTTTCAGGCCTTTGAACCTCAGTTGGCTGGTCTACATGGCCATAGTCAAGCGCACCATTTTGGAACAAAGGCATGAGTGTATCGAACACATCTTGTGAGCTAACTGTTGGTAGTTTTTTGCATTCAAGTAGAGGGAAAACTGAATTTTCAGCAAATACCACATCTCGACTCGCAATAATTATGTTCGTCAATGGATGGTACAATCGATATCCCTTACTTTCAGCACTATAACCAACAAATATACATTTCTTTGCCTTGTCATCAAGTTTGTGACGTTGTTGTGATGGCACAAGAGCATATGCCAAACAACCAAACACACGCATATGACTAACCATAGGCTTATGACCATTCCAAGCCTCATAAGGAGTGATGACTCTCAATGCTTTTGTAGGGCAGCGATTCAACACATAGTTTGCACACATGACCGCTTCCATCCAAAACTTATGAGGAAGATGCTTTCCTTTAACCATACATCGTGCCATTTCAAGTAAAGTTCTATTTTTACGCTCGGCAACACCATTTTGTTGAGGTGTATATGGCACCGTACATTGGTGTGAAATACCTCTTTCACGAAGAAAAGCATTAAACTCATGTGACATGTATTCACCACCACAATCCGTGCGTAGAGTCAAAAGCTTTTGTGAAGAAAAATTTTCAGCCATAGCTAAAAATGCTTTGAAGCAAGAAAATACCTCATTCTTTGCTTTCATAGGATACACCCATGTATGGCGAGTAGCATCATCAATGAAGGTAACAAAATATACATGCTTCCCAAAAGATGGAGTCTTGACCGGAGCACATACATCACTATGAACAAGTTGCAATTTTCTTGTAGTGTGTGTGTGACTATCTTTTGGAAAAGAAGCACGATGCATTTTTCCAAGAATGCAACCTTCACATGCATGCTTTTCAATGGACTCAAGTGTAGGCAAGCCAATAACCATGTCCTTCTTTTGCAAGTAGAGCAAACTATTGAAGTTTAAGTGACCAAAATGAGCATGCCAAAGCTCCATTTCAGCCATGGAAGAAGTATGAGCAACCAAGGCATTCGAGGCAGCCCTCTTGTATGTATCCATGCGATACGAACCATCACATAATGTACCGGACATCACAATAACATCGCCATTGCTGAAATCATGAACCATACACTTATCATCAACAAAGTGTACATGAAGTCCAGCTTTGGCAATCAACGGAACTGAAATTAAGTTCTTCTTGATACCGGGCACATACAATGCATTTTTCAAAAGAATCACACCTCCATTTCCAGCCGTAAGCTCAATTTCTCCTACTCCAATGATAGGATAAGAGGCATTGTTTGCACACACCACATGTCCTCCTTTATGTGCATCTTTCAAAGAGGCAAAAAATCTTTTGCATGATGTTATGTGCTTTGAAGCACCACTATCAAAGAACCAATCCGAATCAGCCTCACTCACAACCATACATTTAGAATGTAAAGAAGCATCATAATGACATGTAACAACACATGCCCAAAAATCTTGAGCCATGTTAGCTTCATCATTCTTTGCATTTGCTGAATTTTCAGCAATAGACATGCCCGATTCCTTCTTCTTTTCATTGCGTTTAGCAAGCTTTCTACACTCATCAATAGTATGACCAGCCTTCCGGCAATATTTGCATCTCTTCTTTTTTTGCAAATCACCATCATTAGAGGAATGAGTGGAAGAGGAAGCTTGAGGCTTTGGTTTTGATGAACCAAAAGCTGAACCATACTTGCTTTTCCCCTTTTGTGAGATAGCAAGTGCTTGCGTTCCTTCAATCAAACCACTCCTATTCACTCTAGATTGCTCTTCTTGCAAAAGAAGAGACACAACCTCATCAAATGCATACATATTAGGATTTCCTTTTGCAACCAAACGAAGTGTAGTAGCAAAGCTTTGAAAAGATTCCGGTAATCCTTTCAACAATGTAGAAATGATTGATGCATCCAGAATGATCTCATCTATGTTTGCCAATTGCTCTTTCAAGTCCTTGATGCGTGTCACATACACATCCACTAACTCATTTTCAGCCATACATACATCCTCAAGTTGCTTCCTCAAGTATGCAACACGTGCTTCATTACGCACGGCATACAAAGAAGCAAGAGTGTCCCATGCCTGTCTCGATGTAGAACATGACCGAATGTGTGGACTATATGACGCTTCACTGAAAGTGCAATCAAAGCATGAGCTTGAGCATCTTTTCCATCCCATCTAAGTTGCTCCTGTGTAGGTGGAGAAGGAGAAACCACTGTACTCGAAGAAGAAGCTCCATCTGTGACAGTAGATTGTGAAGTAGAAACACCTGCCCGGTCTTCGATCTACATCTGCCACTATGTTCCAAAGTTGTTTTGCAACAAGAACATGCTTCATCATGTAAGACCACATCGGATAGTTGGTCCCATCAAGCTTATCTTCAGCTTGAAGCATGCCAAACAAGTCATTGCTGCCCGCCATTTCAACAAGGAACAAGAATGTGACAAAATCTTCACTTCGACGAAAACTGAAATGAGTGCTGAAATTTCAGCTCACAAACCGTCACTCTGATGGCGATTCTGACTGCACGAATGGCTTCGAAATGGGGGTAAAACCCCAGCGCACCTGATGGAAATATTTCCGGGCTGCTAAAATTCACTGTTCTATGCTCCGAAGTCGATTTGCACTGTTAAAGTGCGCGCGCGCCACGACGCGAAAAACCGAAACTTGAGAAGGAGCTGAACCTGCTCTGATACCACTGTTGGGTGTGTGTAGAAGTGAGAGAGACACACAAGAAGCACACACAAGGAGCACAAACGTAGCAAGACACATGGAGAAGACGATGGCTGAAATAGCTCTCTCTATTGATCGATGAACTGAATTGAAGTAAGAGCTGAATAATATCCCTAAGTACAAAGTACCACCACATATGAGAGTATCAAGTATGTGGTAACATGGGGAAAAAACCTCTAGCCAGCACTAGAGTAAAAAGTGCCCTATAGGGAAAAGGTTCACATCAAAGCTACTCGAGGAACACATAAGTGTAACATTTTTAACATGTGAAAATAGTAGTTTGCATGCCCCTATGACCCATATATGGTGGTTCATGCATCTCTTTCATAACAAATTCTTTGAAAACTTGTGTGATGCATAAGTTGTGTTGGAAACACAAAAATCCAGTATGAAAAGTGTAGTGATCTTCATTGAATGGTGTAGAATTATTGAAAGTAGTCCATGTTTGTGAAAAATACAAATCAGATGCATAAGTAGGAATCATGTCATGAAATGAATAAATATGAATAGCAGAAATATTATTGATTGAAACACTATAGGAAGCAGCTAAGGGCATCGACTATGCCAGGTTGATATTGAATTATAGGCTGAAAATTTTGTATGAATGAAGCCCATTTAATGTGTCGTTTGAAATCAATGGTTGATTTAATAAATGTCTAATAGCATGTAGGTCTACTTTGATTAGATCTTCAGAACCCATAAGGTAATGTTTCCAAATTTTTAAACCATGCACAATAGGTAGGAGTTCCTTATCATATGTATTATGATTCTTTTCAGAAGGTTTGAGTTTCCTACTTTCAAATGCAATGGGATGATCTTTTTGCATTAATACAACATGTTGGAGATAGACATCTGCGGAAGCACACGAACAACACAAGGAAGAAGAAGAAGCTTGGAGCACAACACACAATACTGAATGTATCATTAGAGAATGTACAAAGATAAGTAGCCCATTAGGGCAATAGGCATATATACAAGCTGGGGAAAAAAAACCTCCTAAAGAGGGAAAAAAGTGCCCCGACAGTCCTAGTGTGTTCACACACATCACTACCTAAATATATCAACAAATGCCCCCTGGGAGTGATGCGGTGAACAAGAAGCTGGCACTCATGTATAAGGAAGTGCCAAGCTATGTGGAAATCACTCCACAAAAGGAAGTAAGCCCAAAGCTTTGTGAAAAGCTTCAAACTTCTCCCTAGGCAGAGCCTTCGTGAAAAGGTATGCAATGTTCTCCTGCATGGGCACATATGCCAAGCTGATCTCCCCAGTAGAGAACCTCTCCCTGATGTAATGATAATGCACCTCAATGTGCTTAGTGCAAGATTGGAATACAGGGTTCCTCGCAACTGACAATGTGCTCTGACTGTCAGTGAAGATGGTGGTGGCAGAAGACTGACCAACACCCAAATCAGCCATAAGGTGTCTGAACCACACATACTCAACAATCGCTGTGAAAGCTTCCCTATACTCAGCTTCACAACTGGAAGTGGCCACAGTAGGATACTTCTTGCTCAAAAAAGATATACATGAGCTACCAAGCATGAAGCAAAAGCCACTAGTGGACACACAAGTGTCATAGCAACCAACCCAATCAAGGTCACCGTCTACCAATGCTTGACTCCTAGGCAATGCATAAATATGCTCATCTATGAGACAACAAACTGAATATCTGGCTGAGCAATGCATCAGTAAATCAAGCATCCAATAGCCTGCTTATAGAGAACAACATCAAATGCATCTCCAGCATCATGAAGAATCAGTCGTAAACCTATCTCCATAGGAGTAGCAATAGGTTTACATTCTTCAAGGCCAAAACGCTGCAATAATGTGTCAATATATTTCATTTGACACAAAGCCATTCCACCATCAACGTGCATAAACTGAATGCCCAAATAATGATGCAAATACCTGCAAAGGCTGAGAAGTTGCCTCATTAGGACCATCACTAGACTGTCCACCTATAAAAAGAGGCAGCAAAGTATCATACATGTCTTTGGAGCTAACAGATGTCTCCTTAGTACATGAAAGCAATGGCAGAATAGAATCTTCCACAAAAGCAACATCACAACTAACGAGAATGCATTTATTCAGTGGATGATACAGCTGATAGCCTTTACTTTCAGAACTGTACCCAACAAAAAATACATTTTACTACTTTATCATCCAATTTTATGCGATGTTGTTCAGGCACTAATACATATGCCAAACAACCAAAAACACGCAGATGAGCAACTGATGGCTTGCGATCATACCAAGCCTCATATGGAGTGATAGACTACAACGCTCTAGTAGGACACCTGTTAAGTACATATGTTGCACACATGACAACCTCAAGCTAGAAACTATGTGGTAAATCCTGACTCTTGACCGTACACCTCGCCATCTCCATGAGTGATCTGTTCTTTCGTTCAGCAACGCCATTCTGTTGAGGTGTATATGGCACTATACACTGGTGTTTTATCCCATGTTCAGCCAAAAATGCATCAAAATCAGAAGATATTCCCCCCCTTGATCAGAACGGAGGGTGCCCATTTTACATGGTGATAGATTTTCAACCAAAACCAAAAACTTTTTGAAGCACATGAACACTTCGAACTTTGCCTTCAATGGATAAACCCATGCATGCCTAGAAAAATCATTGATGAAAGTCATGAAGTAAAGATCATTTCCAAAAGAAGGTGTCTGCATAGGACCACTAACATCACTATGTACAAGCTACAATTTCTGAGAAAGGAGGAATTCTGCATTTCGCCCAAAATATTGTTGGAAATTTAGTAGGCCCATAACTAATATCACAGGTCCATGGTTCCATAGGTCCAGGATCTACAACATAGAATCCAACAATCTTCCAATATTGACAAAACATGAACATACCACACTTAACCATACAAATGATGAGACAAAGATAGAGAGAGATTAGACAACATGTTCAAAGTGTTACGTAAGCCACTGCTTACTCACACTATCATATATACAAATGTCAAATTACAACGTGAAATGGAAGTGAATATAGAGTCATGTTCTACCATCTCCTCATATCTCTGAATCAAAAACTCTGCTTCAAATGTGACTGATATGATTGAATTCACCAAATTTTTGTCTAAATGATGAATTACCTTTCTAGAGTTACCTCTCTAGATACAAAATGTGAGCAAAAACCTCCAACCAACTTACAACACAAGATTGGCTAAAAACAAATCTGATGCTCTCCACATTTGTCTTCTTAGATGAACTTTCTTGCCATGAAAGAGATCTATCAAAACTCTCTAGAAAAACCTCTAGATACCTGTTTTGATGTAGCCTTTAACTCTCAAATAATGAAAGTGTATGAAAGCACTCCTTGAATCCTTCAAATCTCTTCATAACTGCTCTTCTAAGATATGACCTGTCAATGATAATGTGATAGTAGAAATTGATACCTGTGGTTTGATGTTGATTTGATTCCTTCATCTTCTCCAAACCATTGTTCTTCCTTGAATTTGAAGTAGCCTTCTCTTCATCAAGTCTTAGTCTTCAAACAATACTTTCTGTAAAGTATTTTCATACTCTTCCAAAAGTATTCGGCTGCTAACAGATCATCAACTTCATACTCCACACTGATGAATAAACATGTGACTGAATTGTCTAATTCTCGAATCTTTACTCATCTAGATTACGTGTGTATGTCAAATGTCAAATGTCAAATGTTAGAAGATGCTCTTAAATCATATGTTGTAAACCTGGAAGTTTGGAAATCTGTGAACCTGGATATCTGAGAGCCTGGATGCTTTGATACCAAAACCCTAAAGCTGTGATACCAAATGCTGGAGATTTAGTAGGCCGATAACTAATATCACAGGTCCATGGTTCCATAGGTCCAGGATCTACAACATAGAATCCAGCAATCCTCCAATAATTGACAAAACATGAACATACCACACTTAATCATACAAATGACGAGACAAAGATAGAGAGAGGTTAGACAATTTGTTCAAAGTGTTACGTAAGCCACTGCTTACTCACACTATCATATATACAAATATCAAATTACAATGTGGGAGCAAAACTCTCAACCACTCTATGTGAAAAAGAAATAGATGGATGAGTGAATTTACAAATATAACAAACATATTCAGATGTATGGACAGAAATGTGAATATATGTGAGATGTGTGACCTAATAGGTTGTAAAAGAGTGAATATGAGTGATAAAAAAAGGAAGGATCAGTGTGAAACTAATAATCAGCAAACCCTCATCTGAAGTTAGGCTATGGAAGACCCTAAGTCAAACACGTGTGTGAAAAGTTCACATACTTACAAAAGTATCAAAGAATGCTAACAAGTTTGCTGCCAGAAATCCTCAAACTCATATGAACATACCTTCTCAAACACCTCATCCAAATATGCATAAAGCATACATGTACTGATTCTCTTGTACATATGCCAAATAGGACTCCTCCTGATATGGATGCCACTTCCATATACTTCAAGTAGTACCTGTGTGCATAAAGAGAATATGTACCTGAATTCTTAACATAAGATATAAATCTTATGTTAACCACCATCCAATGTCTTTGAAGTAAACCGAAATCTTCATGTAGAAGAAAATCTTCAAATACATCATGTGGGTGGCTGATCCACTCTGAGTTGCTGATGGGTAAGTCCTCTCCATAAGCAAGAGTGTGAGCACACTCTTCTTCTCCAAGAAGAACTCCATAGCTGCTCCTCAACATGCTCCAAGATAGCAACATGGCTGCCCCATGTGCTAAAAGCACCACCTCTAATGAGATACCAAGCTCCAAAGCTTGTGTTGAACTTCGTGTAGGATAAATTGAACAATGAGCCAATGCTTCTTCTTATATAGTAGTTGTGTATCCTTGAAAAGCCTCCAAAAGCACATCAATAAAGCTTGATCACCTTGAAAAAAAACTATCGCAAATGCAGTTGGTTTTGAGAATAGTCCAACCAATAACACCTTATATGTTGAGTGTGCGGATGCTGTACTTATGATCATCATTTTATATGTTGGTGACATGTTGCTCACTAGTCCTAATGAGAAGCATATTGCTAATTTTAAGGCTGATTTGCATGCCTCTTTTGGGATGTCGAATTTGGGGCATTTGCATTATTATTTGGGCATTCAATTTATGCAAGTTGCATTTGATGTTTTTCTCTAGCAGCAGGCTATTGGGTGCTTGATTTACTTATGCATAACTCAACCTGATATTCAGTTTGATGTCTCTTAGATGAACATGTTTATGCATTGCCCAAGTGTTGAGGACTGGTAGGTGGTTAAGTTCATCTTTCACTACCTGAGTGGTACCCAATTTCTTGGATTGTTTTATCCCAAGGGGGGTCATTATCGCTAGATTTACATGCTTTTTATGACTTTGATTGGGTTGGTTGCTATGACACTCGTGTATCCACCAATTGTTTTTGCTTAATGTGTCAGACATTCATCCACAGGGATCATGACATTGGTCCATAGGGATCAGTCCATGTGTGTGAGGGACAAGGGCCAGCTAGCCAAGGTCCCAAGCTCGGGGGATACCTTAAGGTACTTGGTAGTAATGGGGATGAGTGTTGCATGATGGCCACATGTTGACACTAGACCATCTCAGATCATTGCTATTTCTAGATTAAAAGAGAGTATATATGGATGGGAGGAGAGTCACACACATATCAATCAAGCAATTTCTAATAATTGGTATCAGAGCAATTGGTTTTTTTGTGTGATTTTTGCCGTGAGATTTTTTTGGTCCACATCGTTTTCATCATCGCATCATCAGTTTCGAGGATCTTTTTGAGTGCGTTTTGGAGTCATCTTTGTGTTTTGGGAGCAAGCTCAAAAGTTTTTTGGAGGAATCAAGAGAGCCCACATGCCATTCGGTTGACTAATGCACCAATGATATTTATGATGTTAATGAATGATATTTTGCGTCCATTCATTGGAAAATGTGTTGTTGATGATTTGTTAGTGTATAGTAGGACTATGCATGAGCATGAGGGTCATCTCCGATTAGTATTGTCAAAAGAAAATCAGTTGTATATTAATTTAGAGAAGAATCAATTGTTTCTTTTGAGGATAGAGTATCTAGGGCATGTGGTATCAGCCGATGGGGTTCAGATGGATCCCAAAAGGTTTCAGTTATATTATCTTGGCCTACTCCTTGGTACGAGGGGCAGTTATGGTCATTTCTAGGACTTTCTGGTTTCTATCAGAAATTCATCTCTTCTTATTTGTCGATAGCAACGTCTATGACGAACTTGCTTCAAGGAAAAATTCCATTTGCATGGAAGCAAGCATAGCAAGATAATTTTGATACTATGAAATAAGTTGTTTCAGAGGCTCCTATACTTATAGTGGTAGATCCACAAAAACCTTTTGAGTTAGAGATAGATGCTAGTGGCATAGCCATAGGGGCAGTTTTGAGCCAAGACAACAAGCCAATAGCTTTTGAAAGCAAGAAATTAACCAGTGCACAACGCAACTGGCAGACTTTAAGGTATACACAGAACACCATACACTTAAATATCTTTATGGTGCAGACTTTAAGGTATACACAGAACACCATACACTTAAATATTATTGTAGTTAGCCAGATCTTTGAGGTAGACATGCTCATTGGGTTGAGCTCATGCATGAGCTTCACATGGAAATCCTATATATAAGAGGTAAATAGAATATAGTAGCTGATGCATTATCCCGAATAATGTATCAAATGAGTTTTACAGTCCTAGAAAGCTCATTGCTTCAAGAGATAAAGGAAGCACAGGTGGAAGATCCACACTTGTTACATATTATTCAAGCCATCATTGATGACTCTATTATAGGAGATGGGACAGTTCCAAATTTTTCTTCACCTAGCAAAGCGAACAAGTCCATTCTGTATTCCAATTTCTCAGAGGAGAATGAAATAGTTAAACGGAAAGGAAAGGTTTGCATACCAGATTCCCAGGATTTGAGAAGAAAAGTCATGCATGATAACCATGATGTGCCTTGTGCAGGACGTCCTAGTGTTGAAAAGACAATAAAACTTGTTAGATGAACATTTTGGTGGCCTAGATTAGCCAGAGATGTCCACACATATGTTCAACAATGCTTTACGTGTCAAGTCAACGAAGCAGAAAGGGTAAAGACACCACGTCTTTTACATCCTTTATAGATTCCAAATCATAATTGGGATAGTGTATACATGGACTTCATAGTCGAGTTATCGAGGACCCAAAGGAAGCAAGATACTATCCTAGTTGTGGTTGATAGATTGCGCAAGATGGCTCATTTCGTACCCATGCACGAGATGATGGAAGCTCCAGAGGTAGAGGAGTTGTTTATCCAGCATGTCATCAAATTGCATGGGTTACCGACATCCATAGTTTCAAATAGGGATGTCAGATTCACAGGACACTTCTAGAAGTTTGTATTTGACAAACTAAAAGTGTCATTAAAGATGACTAGTGGTGACCATCCACAGACAGATGGTCAGATCGGGAGGGTCAACCAGATACTCGAGGACATGTTGAGGGCATATGTGTTTGAGAGACAGACAGATTGGGATAGTTATTTGCCACTAGTTGAGTTTGCTTATAACAATAGGCCTCACAAGGTAACATGTATGTCTCATTTTGAGATGAATTATGGCATGAATCCCAATGCTCCTAGTACCATAGGCATGCCAACAAAATGTCCTAGTGCTTCGGAGTTCTTAGTGAACCTCCAAGCAAATTTAGAAATAAGTAAAACCAAGATGTAGCAAGCCGTTGATAGGGCTAAAGAGTATGTTGATAGGAAGAGATCTCCTAGGTCCTTTGAGGAAGGAGACAAAGTCTTTCTTTAGGTACCAGCTAGATGTACTTTAATCTCCAGAGGGAAGTGTAGTAAGCTTTCACCAAGGTTTTATGGACCTTGGAAGATAGTTAAAAAGCTAAGTGAAGTTGCATACCGATTAGAGCTTCCTTCAGATTGTAGAGTGCATCCAGTGTTTCATGTTAGTAAACTTTGGATGTATATTTCTAGGGAGGATAATCTAATAGAGGGTATTGTTTCTTTGTAGGAAAGTGATAGCACATATCATTCTCTAGATAGGATACTAGATCAGAGACAGAAACGATTGAGGAATCGTGTCATCTAGGAGTATCTAGTAGCCTTGAGAGGATTACCACTTACTGACTCTACTTGGGAATCAGAAGCTCTAGTTCACAAGTATTTTCCCTCATTGATCATTGAGGACAATGATCTTTAGAAGGGGAGAGAGTGTCACACATTGATCCATAGGGATCATGACATTGGTCCATAGGGATCAGTCCATGTGTGTGAGGGACAAGCGCCAACTAGCCAAGGTCCCAAGCTTGGGGAATACCATAAGGTACTCAGTAGTAATGGGGATGAATGTTGCATGATGAACACATGTTGACACTAGACCATCTCAGATCATTGCTATTTTTAGAGTACAAGAGGGATATATGGATGGGAGGGGAGTCACACACACATCAATCAAGCAATTTTTGACATCATGCTCGGTAGCTCATGCATATCTTGGTTGAGCAAGGAGCAACCTACTATGGCCACTTCTGGCTAAGTATATGGAAACTTTCACAATGACTGTTGAGTGTGTGTGGCTCATTTGCTTTTTGATTTACTTTGGGTGTCCTTCCTTTTGTAGATTGATCTCTTTCCACATAGCTTGGCACTCCGTTATACATGAGTGCAAGCTTCTTGTTCAGCGCATCACTCATAGGGAGGATTTGTTGATATATTAGGTAGTGATGTGTGTGAACACACTTAGGATTGCCGAGGCACTTTTTTCCCTATTTAGGAGGTCTTTTCCACTCAGCTTGTATATATGCCGATAACCCTAAAGGGTTACTCAACTTTGTATATTTTGACTTGGTAATTCATTCAATATTGTGTTGTGCTCCAAGCTTTTTCTTCTTCCTTGTGTTGTTTGTGTGCTTCCAAAAACCTCAAACTCCAACAAACACCTTGTGAAGATCTACTAAACCTGCAACAAACTTCAAGGCACTTGTATTGGTGAACTGAAACCTGTATATATATTTGGCACACAAGGAAAATTGCCTCCACAATTGTTGTGATACTGCATTTGGAGTCTGAAATATTAAAATTTCGATGCCACAAAATGAAGACATTTTGAACTCATAATCACTCTGAGTATGATCCAATTTTCATGTGATTCTACAATTGTGACCCGATGCATGCTGACGATGCCCTAGATGAAGTGGAAACCTCCTCTGATACCAATTATTGGAGTCTAAGGTTTGTAGAAGCACACAAACATCACAAGGAAGAAGAAGAAGAAGCTTGGAGCACAACACAATACAAAGTGTATTACAAGTGAATATACAAATATAAGTGACCCATTCAGGTTATAGGCTTATATACAAACCGAGAGAAAAACCTGCTAAAGAGAGAAAAAAGTGCCCCGATAGTCCTAAGTGTGTTCATACATATCACTACTAAAATATATCAACACAAAAATAACAGCAAAGATGCACTGCTTTAGTCTTCCACTTTGAGAAGTAAGGGCTAGAGAAGGCAAACTTCTCCACTCTGATACCATCTATTGTTGTTTGCAAAGCAGCAATGATGAACTTGCGAAGTTCGCATAGACCCATTGATGGAGACATGGGGATATATATATATATATATATATATATATATATATATATAATATAGAGAGAGAAGCTCTCTCGTATGCAAGTTGAGAGGGTGAAGATAGAAAAATACAAGTCTCCTTTTGCACAAATATGAAAAGAAAAAGTGTGCCTTTCAATTCAATTAGAAAATATTCTTAGTTATAGAAATGAAGTAGATGGATAAGCTATGATTTCCCTCTTTGTTATTAGAGGATGTTCACATAGAAGGAAAGAAAGATCATAGTCAACATGATCTAAAGTGCACAAAGGGGAATCTATTTTTGATTGCTTCCCAAATGATTCAAAAGATCATTTGGCTTTGCACTAGATGAGATGATTTGAATCCAAAGATGGAATGAATGACAAGGGTGGATTAGAAAACATCCCTGGCCGATTTATTGTTTTCACTATGTGGCAACTAGACACAAACAAGTGAAATGGGTGGATACAAGATATCCCTAGCCGAATTACAATGTTGGACCATATTTGGGCAACACTAATGCATGGTTCTAACAATTGGGGTGGGATTTCTTGACTTTAAATTTCGAGAATTGAATAAATTGAAAGTGTGATTATACAATGAAAGACATAGTATCCACAAGACCCTCTTAATCCCACACAATAAGGGATAAAACGACTAGAATCTAACAGAACTGAATAGAGCCTAAAGAGATGAAACAATGCCAAAACGTGCATGGCCCTTGATACCATCCATAATGTGCATCGAAAATACTCAAAAACCAACAAGAAACATTCCAAACACACTATTTCATCTCATCACAATATTCCAAACACACTATTTCATCTCATCACAAAAAGATGAAAATATGTCCAACCAACGGAGGTTGTATTGAACTCTCGTCCCACCCAAGAGAGACGAAAGTCTCAAGGTGTGATGATCTATATATGTATTGTATGCGTCCGCACTGCAAACTGCGAGTTGCCCTATTCGCACAGCCGCTGGAGTGGGGAGGGGCTGGTACCCTTTCGGCTACATACACTCGTGTTCTCTCTGCGCGCAGAGTGGTCGCGGGTGAAAATTGCATCTGTTGCGAGGGGTTTTTTGAGGGGCATCTGCGTCATATTCTTTCGCTGGCGTCCTCAAGCAGACCCCTAATATTTGATTCTGCATCGTTTTCTTCTGCAGGCGTGAAATGAATATCTCATGCATATTGGGATGGTGACACTGGTCTTCATGCGGTCCAGCGTTGAAGTTGTCTACTCAATTGCCTTGGTGAAGGTCTGCGTCTTGTAAGTTGATATGTATTCGGCGGCCGATTCCAAGGGCTCTTCTCTGATCAAACGGGCAGCGGTCCTATTTCACCCGGCCTAAATGTTTTTTACGAGGGTACCTTACTATTGGCCAGAAGATGTTCAGTCGTGAATTTCTCCTAGTGGGTGCCGGATATTGCGGAATTCGCGTGCTTGTTTTGTGTTCTGGCTACGCCTTGCCAAGATCACGGTAGCTTCTGAATAGATGCAGTGATCCGTCTTAAAGGCGCATAGCGTAAATAGAGGTTTGTGTACTGAAGGGAACCTTAGCAGTTTATCAAAGGCTCCCTCAATCTAAAGCCTCACATTTTCGTTTAGGTGCAAGAAGATGAGTGATTTTGAAAACATCTACCTCACTCAATATTGGTGTGCAGAAACTTATTTTTGCATTTATCCTCACTATTGTTTTCTGCTTCAGTGGCATGCGGTTTCTCGGGTTAGCACAATCTGTGGATGTAGGGTGGCCTTTTTGCTCGTGGTGCTGTGTTTTTTTTTGGTAGCCCTAGCTAGGAATCACTGTATGTGCAGTTCGGTCTGAGATGCCTGATCTTTTATCTGTAGGCTGAATTCGAATAGTGCTGTAACATGCATATGTACTGTGTTGGATACGATTTCAATTTGATGCAGTTAAAGGTATAAGCCATGAGCCTGTAATTGAGCTTACGTGGATGTCTCTCGATAAGGATGTTCAAGGCGCGTTCATTATATAACGTTGCTCATGACTGGAAACTTTTAATCATTGTTTTTGTCGTTCACAGTCTAATTGATCACAAAAACAATGCTATGGAAGACGGTTGTAATAATGAGTTTTATTTAGGGACCTAATCTTCTGTTATGCGAGCTTGCATATATGGGGCTGGATATGGTCTTTTGAATGTGAAATCATGAATTAGCAATCATAGACTTCACGAATGTCTTGTGTCAATGATATATGTCATATGTGTCGTTTATGATTGCATAGTAATGGTTAAATATAGCGAGCTATGGTGTATTCATGGATCTTAATCCCAGGTGAGGATGTTTCTGGTGCTGGACACTGTTCGTTATTGATCAGTGAGTGACGGCATAACTTGTCATAGTTACTCTGATGGGATTTACTTATCTGAAGAATGGTCTGGGCACACCCCAGGAAGTGATATTTGTGGATTGTATTTGGATTCACTAGATATTTTGGCTTATACTATTGGCTCCGTAATGTTGGAAGCTTGAGTATTTGTTTCTGGAATATACCTTTATGTTTGTGATTGTGGTCGCCCAGCAATTAGGAGTTTGCAATTAGGAGTTTTTGCTGTTAAATTTCTACCATACATGATTACATGATTCTTTACTTCCAATTTTCTAGTATAGTGTTAGTGAATATCTGTCTTGTATGCATGCATTTGTTCTGTGTTCCATTTACATCTGTATTTAATGCCTTCATTTTTTTTTGTAGCGATTGTCTGATTAATCTCGTGAGGGGGTTGTTAAATGACCTGTCGAACAGGCTCACATGACAAAGAAGAATTGTAGAATCGGGATTCTTGGTTAAAGTAGAATTCTGTTGTATCTACCAACCATTCCATAAGCTGCCTACCAGTCTGCAGCTGGTGGGATTTGCTGGGGCAAATAGGAACATGATTAAATTGTTGAAGTGATTTTCTTTCCAATTAAAGGAGGTTTTGCAGTTCCAAGTGAATTTTGACGAAGATATGAAATTGACCATATTAGTTTATGTTTCATCCCTCCTATAAAATATTGAATTATTGTGAAATGTAGTGAAGGAGTACAGGATTCTGTAGGATGAACTTGCCATTCGCAGTTGTAAATGTATCATTTAATTACAAATGTCAATTGTATTAGAATATTTTGCAGGCTTTACACGTCTCATTAAAGCTTGATAGATTGCTTAGTTAGTGCATACCTTTCTCTTGGCTCTTCATAACAAGTTTTGGCATGGACTTTTCATCTCCATGAGCGAGTTTGCTTAGTTATTGCATACTTTTCTTGCATGCTTTTCACTTGGCGCTTCATGAAAGGTTTCAGCCTGAACTTTTCATCTCCATGAGCTAGTTTGCTTCGTTATTGCGTAATGGTTGAGTGTCTTTATAAACTTTGAAATGCCTATGTTGAATCCTAAACAAGACCCATGTATGTTGGCTCTTTGTTTGTTCTTCAAAATATTTGATGTTTCACCTTCGTGCTTTGAATGTTTTGAGCTTCAAAACAAGGAGGAAAGAAGGAGATGAGGAATTCAATGCAAGGAAGTAAGAAAAACAAGGAGGAAAGAGAGTAGATGAGGAATTCAATGCAAGGAAGTAAGAAAAAGAAACGTCTTTAGGAAAACAAACGTAGAGGAGAGGAAAAGATATTATGGTGATGAAAGAATGTCAAATGTCATTAATACGAAATAGAAATCCTTGGGAGTTCTAACCATGATGAGTTGGAAGTGCACAACCTCTTTGAATGGTTGTCATTTGTTTCATCGTGCTTATGTTTTAGTTTGTGTATTTAGTTGGAATGGAAATTTTTTCTCGGAAGAAATGCATGTAAAGACCAGGTACTATTCTTCATAATAGTATCATGTTTCGATTGTGTAGTAACTATCCATTTTTTTTTGAATTTTGTGCTTCATGAAAAAAATTCTCATTCTCATCACTAGGATTAAAAACAGGTATTGCATAACAATTTGATGCTTGAAGGGTATTATTGTACGATATGACATGTGAATCTAGTTTGCTATTTCCTAAAGTCTTCACCAATCATTTAGGCATACTTTATTCCTCTTCTGTACTTGCCCTCTCATCAACAAGTGCATCATGTAAATTTGCATCCCAAAATAGAATGATCTATTGTAATTTGAAACTTGTAAAGAAAGGAAAATTGTTTCATTTGGATTTGAATTCTGTAAAGTATGGAAAATTGATTCATTAGGATCAATTATTGACTATCCACCTTAAAAAATGCAACAAAGTTTCATACATATTCTCAGAGCAAATTAGCGTCTTTGGTATATGAAACTAAGGGTTAAATTGCATCTCCCACAAAAACATCACAAATAACTAAAAGTCAAGTATGTGGATATTATATACACTAAAAACAATCACAACTAAACAAAATGTGTTCGCTATGTAGGTAATATAAATTGCATCCAAAACCATGTACATTAGAAATAAATGGATTGTGATTATGACAGCTCCATATGGAATGAAAAATTACAATGCTTTGGTGGAATATATGTTTAGTATATTTTCACATATAACAACTCAAACCAGAATATGTGGTAAGCCTCGACTTTTGTCAATATACATTTTCATTTCCACGCGTCTAGAAATGATTTTGATTTTGAAGTTATATACGTCTACCCAATAAACGCAAAGGGCGTCTCTTTTTACATGATAAATTTTCAGCTACAACCAAATTTTCAGCTACAACCAAGAATTTTCAGGTACTCAAAATGATCTTTTTAGCTCCCATTACAAGATAAGAGGAGTTAGAACATATGAAAGTATTCATTATAGGGGAAGACTCAAGTGAAGTGAAAAAATTGCATTGTGATATAATATGTGTGGTTGTAGCACTATCAATGCACCAACTATCAAAGTCTAGGCTATTGGTCATGAGATGGATTATATCTCCAAATAGTAGTACATTCCCATTCTTCATTTAAAAAAGATTAGCAAACTCTAATTTAGGTGTACAGCCTTTTGCAATAACCATTCATGCCTGTTACTTCTTTGCCTTCTTTGCAACCAATTTGATACAACTCTACATGACATGATCATTTGCTTACAAAGTTGTTTTATTTTTTTTTTCTTGTCATTTTTGTCTTTGATTGTGCAACATAAGTAGATCTCTATTTACTTGTAAATGAGCTCCATTTAGCGTTGCCTTTTGACAAGCTTAAAGCTAGATCTTACACGTGCATAACTAACTTGTTCTATGTAGATTGATCTTCTTGCAACAAAATTGAGATGAAATTCTTAAAGGTGAAGGTGTCATTTCCTTTCATCATCACGGGAAGAGTAGAAACAAAACTCTAATTTGAATCCAAAAGGCCATTAACAAGAGTACACAATTGAACTATCTTGTAGCAAAAATCAATTGCTCTTTCAAATACTTGATCTCTTTCATTCAAATGCACACTTGCCCTCTATTTTTAGAGGTAAGCAACATGAGCATCATTTGGTTCATGGCATAATGTTGTAACAATATTACAATCATCTTTTGATCCTTGTAGGAGCAAATATGAAGTACAATGACGTATTTGATTGACAAAGCCATCAATGCATGTGCGTATGTATCTTTGCCATCCCAACAAAGTTCCTCTTGAATAGGTGCAATAGGAACCATAACACTACCAAGAGTTTGAAGATCATCATCTTCAACACCATTCACATCACTTTTGATCATTGTATTTAAGGTTTAGAAGGAAATTCTTCAACAACTTGCATAATATTCCACAATCGCTACCATTACATGATGCATCATCTATGCTCACATTGGATAATTAATCCCCATACGACTTATCTTCAACAACCAATATATATAATATATCATTCCTTTCAACCATGGTCAATGAAGAAATACCTTGATATGAAAATTGAGTAGTGTATTTCAAAGAGTTGAAAAGATATATTTAAATGATCTTTACTAGAACTATAGCAAACTTTAAGGCACTCGTATTAGTAGACTAAAACATGTATATATGTTTGTAAGAAAAGGACAAAATTGCTTAAACAATCACTTTAATAGTGCATTCGGAGGTTGAAATGAGCTCAAATCAAAATTTGAATGAAACATTAGAAAATTTTTTAAAACTCTTAACCATCTTGAGTATGCTTACTAGTTTTTGTGCAATTCTAAATGATCAAAGGGGTATTCACAATGCCGTAGAGAAATTAACTACTTGCATTGATACCAATTGTTGGAGTTCAAGGTATGTTAAAGCACACAAAAAATTCGAGGAAGAATCTCCGAGAGGAACATGGTATTGAATGTATTACCAAGTGAGTGTATAAAGATAAGTGATCCATATGTGTTCACAAACACCATTACCAAAATATACCAATAGTTGAAACTCACTAGATCTATAATAAACTTTGATGTGCTTGTACTTGCAAACCAAAAGCTATATATATATATATATATATATATATATGTGTGTATATATATATATATATATATATATATATATTGTTAATAAAGGATAATTATGTTATTTATGTATTATTTTTGTTTTGTGCCTACAACAATCACAAAAGCCATGTAAGGATATAGCAAAGTGGGTTTGAGATCTTATCAATTGTGAAAGTGACAAAGAATCTACCAAAGATATTCATTTGACAAAGGCAATGTTTGCAGTAAGCCACACTATTCCTTATGTGCAATAGTGTGTGCAATTAAGAGTGGAAGGAAATCAAACATTCAACATGCTCAAGGTTTTAGATAATAACACAAGAAGGGCAAGGGAAGGACGTAGGTTGACATGAAGCTAAGTACACTTCAAGTTATATTTCCATATACATTTTCATAGCTTCTATTTGTTTTGGTTAGATCCATTATTGATTTGTAGTGAATAATTCCAACTTCTTGATATTGCGAGAAGTTGAAGAAAGTTATATAGGCAAGTATAGATGTGTTGAATGAACATCAATCATTCATGTGTATTTGAAAATAATTGATGTATATGCATATGTACCTTTATAAGAAGAAAGCTTACTTTTAAGTTAAAGCATGACAATAGGGAAGAAGTAAAGATAGATACTTACAAAATCATGCTATTTAAAACTTAGGTATCAAATACGTAGTGTAAAGTTTACATTTAGCATCAAAGTATGTCTTGCTTCGTAATAAGGAACTAACTTATAGACGTTACATTCAAAGATTTATGTTTTCTTGGTATGAGAATGACAAAGAATTCATGTATACTTGCAAACCGAGATTATTTAATGATTTCTCTTAGTAGTGAAAATAATAAGGGAGACATTTAAAAAGGTTATAAATACAAGTTCCAATGAGATCCTACACTTCTCTAATTTTGCATACAATCTAAGTAGAAAAGAATTCTCAAAGTTTCATGAGCACTTTGTTCGAGAGATCTCACTTGATTCCACACAAGGAAATTATGGAAATATTTGAAAACTAGTTGCAGTTAATTGCAAATTGAGCTTTGTTCATGATATGTGTTTAATTCATGTTTGAATCCATAAAAATTATGCATAGTGCTAAAGAATCCTGAAAGCTTTGTAAATTTCTTCTTTTTAGAAGATTTTGAGAGATGTTTTGTTGTTTCTTACAAGAAGTTTGCCCCTAAAAATGAAATCTACATAAGTTATCTTTAGGAGAGGTAATACTTTCGAAAATAAGAGAACTTACATGAAATAGAAAAGTTTTTATTTTTAATTTCATGAGGAAGCTATGCATTTTGAGTAAACCTATCTACCATATGTAGAAGATTAGGCCAACATCCTAAGTTTGGAAGAAGTTGAGAAGTTTTCAGGTCAATAATTCTAGTTTTGTCACGGAAAATCAATGCATTTAAATCACCAAGGTGGGAAGACGACTTACAAACCCTATAAAAGCTAGAAATGGGACCCAAAGTTTTCCAATGAAAAGCCAAAAAAAGCTAAGGTGGATAGAAGATGAAGCTTGGTGACACAAGTTACCAAATTGAAGAAGACTGTATATCACCAAAGATAGTTTGATGAGAAAGAAAGTTCACTGAAGAAAACTATCACAAAGAAGGATCAAGAATTTGTAACTTTGAGAAAAGGGATTATTTGAAGGACGTATTTAGTTCTTGGAAACTTTCACATACATAGAGCTTTATTTTTTCAAGTTAATCTAGAATTTGTTCATTAGATTTATGCGATTTAAATGCCTCAATAAAAGTTCTCTTTAAATTTCTCCCACGTAATGAAATTTCCATCTTCATATTGGTTGGACCATTCAGCATGAAATCCTTCTAATGTGGAAGAAAATAAATGAGAAATGCATCCTCTCATATCTAAACTTCTCTACTTTTGCAAATAGATATAAAATTATGCATGTGATCCTCAGGTCTTCTTGAGCTCCACCTTGATAAGAGTTCAATCAAATATTGATGAGGTAAAGGAATGTAGTAAGCTCCTCAACCATGACCTCCATTTGTGGTGCATTTCCTTTGAAGCTTGAATATGGATCGATGAATGTTAAGTGCTTTGGTCTTGGCCCTCAAAGTGATGGGGTTCTCCTTTGTTGGAAATTCTTTATAGGTATGCAAATAGGCTTCAATGCCTCCTTTTGAGAACATGATCGATTCATATAATTTTCATAGACCCACTAAGAAGAGCATGGTTCCATCGAGCATGTTGAATAGTAATGGGACACCCCTAGTAGCCACAATGGTGGGAGTTCTTGCCCTAGAAGAAGGTGTTTCAGTTTATTGATATCAATGCTACTATGCACCACTCACCAAAGGAGTATCAAAGTGGACTAGAGCTCAAATTTTAGCGAGATGCTTCGAAAGATTCACCTCATAATGCCCTAAAATCTAGGTCTCTTATGTGTATATAATGCTTTAATGGATTATCCAATGGACCATTATCATAGAGATTGCCTATTGGACCACTCATACAAATATTGTAGAGATTATTTTTTTCTCAAAATCCTTATTACAATCATAAGAAACATAAGTCAGATAAAGTATTCCATTTTCAATCATGGTTAATGCCTCCATCTTCTCCTTTGTGGTCTCTGCAAATTGTGAACTAAGCTATGATTTGTACATTGGCGGACCATATTTTATAATTGGACCATGTTCTTGTATTGGAATAAGGTTCAATGTTGAAACATGGTCAAGTGATTGGACTAACAATAGATCATGGTTTAGTTGCCCCATGCAGTCAAGTGGAATAATCTTCCCATCATAGTCCATTGGTCCAATGTCCATGGTCTTCTTTCTTGCACAAGTTGAAGCATGCAAAAAGAAAAATAATGATTGATAATACATGTGTCCGAATGCTTTGTTTGACTCTTGCACATACTCAAAAGGACTTTGCAACTTTGTTTGACTCTTTCACATACTCAATGCTTCCAATTCCTTTCGTTGTTGTATGATGAGATCCTCTTAAGATGTTGAAGTAGGCTCTCCAAATCAAATTGTTGCTTCTTCTATTCCATGACTGAGTGCCTCCCGTAGATTTTGTTATGCTCCAATATTAAATGCCTTTTCAATCCACTTCTTGATGAGAAGTATCTCAAGATGTTAGGAAGTTTTGCCATTAATGCCCAAGCTCACTTCATCAACTCTTGGAAACTTTCACCTACATCGAGCTTCATTTTTTCAAGTAAATCTAGAATTTGTCCATTAGATTTATGCGATTTAAATGCCTCAATAAAAGTTTTCTTTACGTAATGGAATTTGTTGATATATTTAGGTAGTGATGTGTGTGAACACACTGGGACAGTCGGGGCACTTTTTTCACTCTCTAAGAGGTTTTTTTCCCCGACCTGTGTATATGCTTATAGCCCTAATGGGTTACTTATCTTTGTACATTCTAGTGGTAATACATTTGGTGTTGTGTGTTGTGCTCCAAGCTTCTTCTTCTTCCTAGTGCTATTCGTGTGCTTCCATAGATGTCTTACTCCAACAATTGGTATTAGACCAGGTCGTTGCTTCATCTAGGGTGTCATCGACACCCCTCCGGTCACAGTCCCAGAATCGCATGAAATTTGCTAAGCATACTCGAGGTGATTAGGAGATCAAAATAGCTTCATTATGTGGTGTCGGAATCGTGATATGAGATTGTTTTGGCCTCTGAACATACTATTGCAATGCTTGTGCAAGCTATTTTGTCTTTTTGTGCCAAAGACATATACAGGTTTCAGTTTGCTAGTATAAGCGTCTCGAAGTCTGTTATAGGTCTAGCAAAAATTATCAGGGTAGTTCTGTTCAACTTTTTCAGTTACAATCATTTTTTTGTATCAAGGTATTTTAGTCAGTGGCCATGGCTAAAAGTGGTGATGTATTCCACATATTGGCTATTGAGGATAACTTGGACGGTATCAATTACCCATTGTGGGCTTATATGATGCAACATGTATTGGTTGCAAAAGGACTGTGGAACATTGTGCAGGGTGTTGAAAAATGTCTTATTACACTTGCAAATACAGGTATTGAAGCTGATGCATATGGCATCTCAATGATGATATTCTTTAGATTCCTGTTCATGCTATGGTTTCTATTGCACCTACTGCAAAGCAAATTCGCTGGGATGGCAAAGATGCTCACACACATGCATTGATAGTTTTGTTTGTCAAACGTGCCATTATTTTTCACATTTGCTCTTGCATAACAACTAAGGATGCTTGGGATACACTTACCACATTGTACCAGACTAAGAATGAGGCTCGTGTTGCTTACTTGGAAAATAGTTGGAGAGTGAGCATATGATTGAAGGTGATTCTATGGACAATTTTCTAACAAAGACCAAAGATTTGAAGGAAGAGTTAATTCCTGCTGATGAAGTTATACCAGATAGCTCAATTGTGTAGACCGTTCTAAATGGTCTTCTTGATTCATATTAGAGCTTTGCTTCTACTCTTCATTTGATGATGAACGGCAATCCAAATGCCTTTTCATTTGAGGAGTTAGTCTCTGTCTTGTTAGAGGAAGATCAGTCTAGGCAAAACAGGTCCATTATGTGTGTTGTAGATCAAGCTTTGTTGGTTAGTCGAAAGGGAAAAGGTAAATGGAGCTCATCTACTAGTAAGCAGAAATCTGCAAATGCTACACATTCGAAGAAGGAAGACAAAGATGAGAAGAAATGGGGGTTTACTATTGTTTGCAATTTTGACCCATCTTCACTTGAACAATGTATGTTTGCAGTAGACTCAGATGCTTGATACTTTGATACTAGGGCAACCAAGCATATTACCTCGCAACACAGTTTCTTCACTTCACTGGAGCCTGCCCCTACAGGGAATACTATCACATGCGTCAACAACTCCTCTTATCTTTTCATGGGAGTTGGTAAGATCATTCTGACTACTGCTGATGGTAGTTCTTTTAGTTTGTTGGATGCTTTGTTTGTGCCAGGGATCAACAAAAATCTGTTACCAGTTTTTGCATTAGCCAAGATCGGCTTGATTGTGAAATTTGTTGATGACAGATATACAATTCATGGCCTGTCAAATGGAAACATGATTATTGCATCGGGTAGTTTATGTCGTGGGCTGTATAAGCTCATAGACTATGAAAGATTTGTGAATGATTCAACATGTGCAGTACATGATTCTCAGGCTAAGTTAGATGCAAAGCTTTGGCATGCACACTTTGGGCATCTGAATTTTGCTAGTTTGCTACACCTGCAAAAAATATGAAATGGTGTCCTCTTTGCCCAAACTCGAGGTACCCAGAAAACATGTCTGTGAAGGCTATATTTTGGGCAAAATGCAGCATTCCTCCTTTCCAAAAGATGTGTCAATTAGAGCTACTCAGAAATTGCAGCTTGTTCACACTGATGTCTGTGGTCATATGCAAACACCCTCTTTTGGAAACTATCTTTATTTCGTGACTTTCATTGATGATTTTTCAATGCATGCATGGGTATATCCATTGAAAGCAAAGTTCGAAGGGTTCATGTGCTTCAAACAGTTTTTGGTTTTGACTAAAAATATGTGAGCATATAAAATGGGCACCCTTCATTCTAATCGAGGGGGGGAATATATGTCTTTTGACTTTAATGGATTTCTAGCTGAATGTGGGATAAAACATTAGTGTACGGTGCTATATAAACCTCAACAAAATGGATTTGGTGAGCAGAAGAACATGTCACTCATGGAGATTGCGAGGTGTATGGTCAAGAGTCAGGCTTTATCATAGTTTTTGGCTTGAGGTTGTCATGTGTGTAGCATATGTACTTAACAATTGTGCTACTAAGACACTGCAGTCTATCACTCCATATGAGGCTTGGCATGGTGGTAAGCCATCTGTTTGTCATCTACATGTTTTTGGTTGTCTGACATATGCATTGGTGCGTGAACAACATCGTAGGAAATCGGATGATAAAGCAGTAAAATGTATTTTTGTTGGATACAGTTTTGAAAGCAAAGGTTATCGTTTGTATCATCGACAAACTAAAGGCATTTTGGTTAGTTGTGATGTTGTTTCTGTGGAAGATACTATTCAACCTTTACTTTCATGTACGAAGAAGACATTTGTTAGCTCCAAAGACATGTATGACACTTTGCTGGCTCTTTTTACAAGTGGACAGTCTAGTGCTCATCCTAATGAGGCAACTTCTCAACCATTGTAGGTCTCATGTGATGATGGAGATTATTCCATCTCTGATGCATATTTGGATGATGCAGTTGTTGATGAGAGAGTTGATATTGAGGAGGCAGAAACTATACCAAAATGGCTAGTGCAAACTTTACGTGATAGCAAATTAGATGCACCTCTGTCATTTGTACTCGTTTAGGCTCTCATAATGCCTTTTTTGTATTATATTGCTATGCTATGGTTGCCTCTAGTCTCTGTGATGAGACTGAGCTTGTTTCGTTTGATGAAGCACAAAATTCTGAACATTGGATGGCTGCAATGCAATCTGAATATGATGCTATCATGAAAAATGGTACCTGGCCTTTATGTGACTTGCCTCATGGCAAGAAGGTCATTGGCACTAAGTGCGTATACATGCTGAAGCATAAACTTGATGGAACAATTGAAAAGTATAAGGCTAGGCTTGTTGCAAAGGGTTATGCACAGGAAAGAGGCATTGATTTTGATGAAACCTTTGTTCCTACTTGCCGAATGACCACTGTTCATGGCATCTGTGCGCTTGCAATTGATCATGGTTGGAAATACATCACTTGGAAATTAAAACAACATTTTTGAATGGTGACTTGCATGAAGAAGTGTATGTTTTTTAGCCCATGGCTTTGTGCAAAAAGGGCATGAAAACCAGGTGTGTAGGTTAAAGAAGGCATTATATGGTTTAAAGCAAGCACCATGTGCTTGGTATGAAAAGATACATGCTTATCTGATTGCACATGGTCTTAAGAACAATCCAACTCAAATCACCTTATATGTTAAGCATGCTAATGATGTGCTTCTGATCATTGTTGTTTATGTTGATGACATGCTGCTCACTAGTCCTCATGAGAAGCATATTGTTGATTTCAAAGCTGATTTGCATGCCTCATTTGAGATGTCTGATTTGGGGAATTTGAATCATTATTTGGGCATTCAGTTTATTGCACGTTGATGGTGGAATGGCTTTGTGTCAAAGGAAATAAATTGACGCATTATTGCAATGTTTTGGCCTTGAAGACTGTAAACCTATTGCCACTTCTATGGAGTCAAATTTACGATTGAGTCTTCATGATGTTGGAGATGCATTTGATGCTGTTCTCTCTCAGTAGGCTGTTGGGTGCTTGATTTACTTGTGCATTACTCGGCTAGACATTCATTTTGCTGTCTCACAGATGAGCAGGTTTATGCATTGCCCAAGTGTCAAGCATTGGCAGGCGGTTAAGCGCATCTTTTGCTACTTGAGTGATACCCGACTACTTGGATTGTGTGATCCCAAGGGGGAATCACAACTGCCAGATTTGCATGCTTTTTTTGACTCTGACGGGCTTGGTTGCTATGACACACATGTGTCCACTAGTGGTTTTTTCTTAATGGTTGGTAGCTCATGCATATCTTGGATGAGCAAGAAAGAGCCTACTGTGGCCACTTCCAGTCGTGAGGCTGAGTATAGGGCAGGTTTTACAGTGATTGTTGAGTGTGTGTGGCTCAGACACCTTATGGTTGATTTGGGTGTTGGTCATTCTTCTACCACCACCATCTTCACTGACAGTCAGAGCTCATTGGCAATTGCGAGGAACCCTATGTTCCATGCTCGCACTAAGCACATTGAGGTGCATTATCATTATGTCAAGGAGAGGTTCTTTGTTGGAGAGATCATCTTGGCATATGTGCCCACGCATGAGAACATTATAGACGTTTTCATGAAGGCTTTGCCTAGGGAGAAGTTTGAAGCTTTTTGCAAAGCTTTGGGCTTACTTCCTTTTGTGGATTGATTCCACATAGCTTGGCACTTCCTTATACATGAGTGCCAGCTCCTTGTTCACCGCATCACTCCCAGGGGTAATTTGTTGATATATTTAGGTAGTGATGTGTCTGAACACACTAGGACCACCGGGGCACTTTTTTCCCTCTTTACGAGGTTTTTTCCCCCCGTATTGTATATACACCTATAGCCTAATGGGTTACTTATCTTTGTACATTCTAGTGGTAATACATTCAGAATTGTGTGTTGTGTTCCAAGCTTCTTCTTCTTCCCTTTGCTATTTGTGTGCTTCCGCCGACGTCTAACTCCAACAAAATTTCCATCTTCATATTGGTTGGACCATTCAGCAGGAAACCCTTCTAATGTGGAAGGAAAGAATTGAGAAATGAGAACATGGTTGATTCACATAATGCTCAAAACCCCACTAAGAAGAGCATGGTCCCACCGAGCATGCTAAATTGTAGTTGGACATCCCCACTATCCACAATGGTGGGGGTTGTTGCCCAGGGAAAAGGTGTCTGTATGTGGTACGAGTGGGGCTATGCACAAGGTTGGGGTGTTAGGACTTAGTTTAATTGAAAAAAAAAACCCATATGCGTACTAAAGTTAAAATATAAAACCTATCAATAATACAATGGAATTATAAATTTGAGAATGTTAGTCCAAGGCTCCCATAGAGAGTGCTTTGTTCATGCCTTGAACAAACGGCATGAACAAAATTGGAGAAATGGTCTACAAGCATGGATTTTGTTTCAACAATACTATTATATAAAGGTCTACAAATAAATCATAAATGCAAAGAAATAACCAAAATAGTCTATATACCAATCAGATACTTTGCTAAATAGCTTGTATGCACTAAGTCTTCGTGCATGATATACCAATAATATTTGTAACAAATTATTCCAACAACTTAGTCCACCATAGTCTAACTATTGAATCTAGTAGATGGTGACTAATCCAAGAGGTAGTCCATGGACCATGGTCTAGCAAATAGTTTAGATTTTCTATCAGAGTAGTCCACCTTCTTCTTGAACAAAGAGAGTAGTGTACACTTGAGAGAAGAGTTTACCTCTTGCACAAAGCACAAGGTGCATAAGGTCTCTGCTTCCAGTGGTTCCACATAGGACACAACATCCTTTGAAAAGAAGCTTTTGCTTCAGCCTTTGAACAAGTTGCATAACAAGATGCCTCCTTTTGATCACTTCAATTGGAGCTTCCTTCAAACACCAATTCTTTTTATATAGAAGTGTGTATGGAGTGCTTGCAAGATCTTTAGCCCATTCTTCTCACTCTACATCATGTCGTTGAGAGAGTGGTAGAAAGGGAATGGAGAGATATGTGGTTCTCATAGTCAAGGAGTTGTGGTTGAAAAGATTGCAGTTCATCAAGAAAAACTAGTCTAGAAAGTGGTGGGGGGTGGCCTCATAATGGTACCCCGAATTGCACATGCATATGCTGCAAGATTCCCTTCCCCTTGGTCCCTTAGACCATGGACTATGGTCGAGTGGACTATGGACCACTCCGACTCGAACTAAGTTCCATTTTTTTTATCAACTACTTTCTAGAGTCCATGATCAATGCAACTCTCACCACCAATCGCCATACTTATAGTCCATAGGTCAAGGATTTACTTCCCATAGTTCTTAAGCGAATTTGGCCATACTTTTCTTGAAGGAAAGAGTGAATGTTAACACTCATGTGTTTCGAGGTTGTGAATTGGAGTGTGTGTAGTGTGAGTGGTGTGAATAATTATGCGGATGAGTGTGAATGTGCATGATTAGATGAGATTAGTGTATAGAAGGGAGAATAAGGATGTGTGCATGTTAAAAAATCAAGAAGCAAGGTCGTATATATTTTGTAAAAATGATTTTCTTTAAATAGAAGGAAAATACAGATAAAAAATGGAAGCATTTACTTTAGCAAGTAGTGGAGGCCAAAAGAGAATCAATCCAAAAACTAAAACAAACGTGAAGAGTGGCTACTCAAAGTTGTGGAGTTATGGAGAAGAGCTCAAGAAGTCATGAGAGCTCATGGTCACTTGGCTACAAAAGAGGCAAGGGAGGACATTAAAGTATAGAGGAAGAAGGCGCTAAAGTCCCCGTGTAGGTAGTTCATTTGGTTTCAGTCATTTCGTTTTCTACAGTCTCATAGATTATGTCCAACCGCTCACTATTTCTGGGTAGCTTGATTGCGAGTCATATTGTTGGAGTTAGACGTCTGCGCAAGCACGTAAACAACACAAGGAAGAAGAAGAAGCTTGGAGCACAACACACAATGTTAAATGTATTACCACTAGAACGTACAAAGATAAGTAGCCCATTAGGGCAATAGGCATATATACATGCCGAGGGAAAAAAACCTCCTAAAGAGGGAAAAAAGTGCCCCGACGGTCTTAGAGCGTTCACACACATCACTACCTAAATATATCAACAAAACCCCCTAGGAGTGATGCAGTGAACAAGGAGCTAGCACTCATGTATAAGGAAGTGCCAAGCTATGTGGAATCAATCCACAAGGAAGTAAGCCCAAAGCTTCAAACTTCTCCCTAGGCAAAGCTTTCGTAAAAAGGTCTGCAATGTTCTCCTACGTGGGCACATATGCCAAGCTGACCTCCCTAGCCAATAACCTCTCCCTGACATAATGATAATGCACCTCAATGTGCTTAGTGCGAGCATGGAACACACGGTTCCTCACAACTGCCAATGTGCTCTGATTGTCAATGAAGATGGTGGTGGCAGAAGATTGAACAACACCCAAATCAGCCATAAGGCATCTGAGCCACACACACTCAATAGTCGTTGTGAAAGCTACCCTATACTCAACCTCACAACTAGAAGTGGCCACAATAGGTTGCTTCTTGCTCAACCAAGATATACATGAGCTACCAAGCATGAAGCAAAAGCCATTGGTGGACACACGAGTGTCATAGCAACCAACCCAATCACTGTTAGAAAAAGCATGCCAATCTGGTGGTAGTGATCCCCCCTTGGGATAAAACAATCCAAGTAGCCGGGTACCACTCAAGTAGCAAAAGATGTGCTTAACCACCTGCCAATGCTTGACACTTGGGTAATGCATAAACTTGCTCATCTGTGAGACAACAAACTGAATATCTGGCCGAGTAATGCATAAGTAAATCAAGCATCCAACAACCTGCTGATAGAGAATAACATCAAATGCATCTCTAACATCATGAAGACTCAATCGTAAACTTGTCTCCATAGGAGTGGCAATAGGCTTACAATCTTCAAGGCCAAAACACTACAATAATTGTTAATATATTTTGTTTGACACAAAGCCATTCCACCATCAACTTGCATAAATGGAATGCCCAAATTATGATGCAAATGCCCCAAATCAGACATCTCAAATGAGGCATGCAAATCAATGTTAAAATCAGCAAAATGTGTTTCGTGAGGAACAGTGAGCAGCATGCCATCAACATACACCACAATGATCAGAAGCACGTCATTAGTATGCTTAACATATAAGGTGCTTTTAGTTGGACTGTTCTCAAAACCATGTGCAATGAGATAGGCATGTATATTTTCATACCAAGCACGTGGTGCTTGCTTTAAACCATATAATGCCTTCTTTAACCTCCCCACCTAGTTTTAATGCCCTTTCTACATAAAGCCACAGGGTTGAAAAACATACACTTCTTTATGCAAGTCTCCGTTCAAGAATGTTGTTTTAATGTCCAACTAATGTACATTCCAGCCATGATGAGCTGCAAGTGCACAGATGCTACAAACAGTAGTACAAATAGGAGCAAAGGTTTCATCAAAATCAATGCCTCTTTCCTGCGCATAACCCTTTGCAACAAGCTTAGCTTTATACTTTTCAACTGTTGCATCAGGTTTACGCTTCAACTTGTATACCCACTTAATGCCAATGGCCTTCTTGCTAGGAGGCAAGTCACATAAAGACCAGGTACCATTTTTCACGATAGCATCATATTCAGATTGCATTGCAGCCATCCTATGTTCAGAATTTTGTGCTTCATCAAATGAAAGAGGTTCAGTCTCATCACAGAGACTAGAGGTAGCCATAGCATAGCAATCTGATGCAAAAGAGGCACTATGAGAGCCTGATCGAGTACGATATGATAGAGGTGCATCTAATTTGCTGTCACACAAAGGTGTGGACCAACCATTTTGGCATAAGTTTGCTTGCTCAATATCAACTCTCTCATCAACAAGTGCATAATGTAAATTTGCATCAGAAATGGAAGGATCTGCATCATCACATGAAACCTGCAAAGGTTGAGAAGTTGCCTCATTAGGGCCAACACTACAATTTCCACCTATAAAAAGAGGCAGCAACGTATCATACATGTCTTTGGAGCTAACAGATGTCTCCTTTGTACATGAAATCAATGGCTGAACAACATCTTCCACAAAAACATCATGGCCAACTAGAATGCATTTAGTCAATGGATGATACAGACGATAGCCTTTACTTTCAGAACTGTACCCAACAAAAATACATTTTACTACTTTATCATCCAATTTTCTGCGATGTTGTTCAAGCACTAATGCATATGCAAGACAACCAAAAACACACAGATGAGCAATAGATAGCTTGCGACCATGGCAAGCCTCATATGGAGTGATAGACTACAATGCTCTAGTGGGATACTTGTTTAGTACATATGCTGCACACATAACAACCTCAAGCTAGAAACTATGTGGTAAATCATGACTCTCGACCATAAACCTTGGCATCTCCATGGGTGACCTGTTCTTTCGTTTAGAAAATCCATTTTGTTGAGCTGTATACAACACTGTACACTGATGTTTATCCCACGTTCATCCAAAAATGCATTAAAGTCAGAAGACATATACTCTCCCCCCTCGATCAAAACGGAGGGTGAACATTTTACATGCTGGCAGATTTTCAGCCAAAATAAAAAACTATTTGAAGCACATAAACACTTTGGACTTTGCCTTCAATGGATATACCCATGCATGCCTGGAAAAATCATCGATGAAAGTCACGAAGTAAAGATAGTTCCCAAAAGAAGGTGTCTGCATAGGACCATAAACATCACTATGTACAAGCTGCAATTTCTGATTAGCCGAAACTGAACCATCTTTTGGAAGGAAGAACGCTGCGTTTTGCCCAAAATACAGCCTTCACATACATGTTTACTGGGTGCCTCAAGTTTGGGCAAAGAGGATACCATTTCAGATTTCTGTAGGCATAGCAAACTAGCAAAATTCAGATGACTAAAGGGTGCATGCCAAAGCTTTGCATGTGACATAGCCTGAGAATCATGTACTACACATGCCAAATCATTTACATATCTTTCATAGTCTATGAGCTTATACAACCCATGATATAAAATGCCAAAAGTAATAATGACGTTGCCATTTGATAGATCATGAACTGTACATCTGCCATCGACAAATTTCACAACCAAGCTAATCATGGCTAATGCAGAGATTGATAACATATTTTTCTTGATCCCTAGCACAAACAAAGCATCTAACAAAGTGAAAGAGCTACCATCAACAATACTCAAAATGATCTTACCAACTCCCATAGCAGGATAGGAGTTGTTGGTGCATGTAACAATATTCCCTGTAGGGGCAGGCTCGAGTGAAAAGAAAAAAACTGCACTGTGAGGTGATACCTTTGGTCACTCCATTATCAAAGTACCAAACATCTGAGTCTACTGCAAACAGTAGTACACGCCCATTCTTCTTCCTGCCCAAGATTAATAGACTCTATTTTCGTTGTAGAGGCCTTTGCAACAACCATTCCGGCCTCTTTCTTCTTTGTCTCTTTAGCAACCAATTTTGGACAGCTCTTGATGACATGATCATTTGCTTTACAATATTTGCAAAACAATTTCTACTTTTTTGATTTCTTCTCATCTTTGTCTTCCTTCTTCGAATGTGCAATATTTGTAGATTTCTGTGTACTAGTAGAAGAGCTCCATTTACCTTTGCCCTTCTGACTAGCCAGGGAAGCTTGATCTGCAACACACATAATAGACCTGTTCTGCCTAGACTGGTCTACTTGTAACAGAACAAAGACTAACTCCTCAAATGATAAGGCATTTGGATTGCCTTTTAGCATCAAACAAAGAGCAGAAGCAAAAGTTTGATATAAGTTAGGAAGACCATTCAGAACGGTCTGCACAAGTGAGCTATCTGGTATAACTTCATCAATATAAATCAAGTGTTCTTTCAAAGCCGTGATCTTTGTGAGAAAACTGTCCATAGAATCACCGTCATTCATGTGCTCACTCTCCAATTGTTTTCAGAGGTAAACAACACGAGCCTCATTCCTAGCCTAGTACAATGTGGTAAGTGTATCCCAAGCATCCTTAGCTATTCTGCAAGAGACAATGTGAGGAATAATGGCATGTTTGACAGACAAAGCTATCAATGCATGTGCCTGAGCATCTCTGCCATCCCAATGAATTTTGCTCTACAGTAGGTGCAACAGAAACAACAACACGAATAGGAATCTACAGAATATCATCGTCTTCGACACCATCTTCATCAGCTCCAACACGTGTATTTGCAGTACCTGTATTTGCAGATGTAATAAGATGTCTTTTAATACCATGCACAATATTCCGTAATCCTTTTGCATCAGCTCCAACACTTGTATTTGCAGTACTTGTATTCACAGATGTAACAAGAGGTCTTTCAATACCATGCACAATATTCCATAGTCCTTTTGCGACCAAAACATGACACATCATATAAGCCCATAATGGGTAGTTGGTACCATCCAACTTATCCTCAACAACCAACATACGGAATACATCACTGCTTTTAGCCATGGCAGGTGACGAAAATACCTTGATGCAAAAAATTGACTGTATCTCAAAAAGTTGAACAGAATTGCCCAGACGAATTCCGCTTAACCTATAACAGACTTTGAGACACTTATACTGGCAAACCAGAATTGGTATATACCTTTGGCACAAAAAGATGATATAGCCTAGATAAATTTTGTGCGATTCTGAGACTACAACCAGAGAGGTGTAGACAACGCCCTAGATGAAGTGGCAACCTGCTCTGATACCAATTGTTGGAGTTAGACTTTTGCGAAAGCACGCGAACAACACAAGGAAGAAGAAGAAGTTTGGAGCACAACACACAATGAGTAGCCCATTAGGGCAATAGCCGTATATACAAGCCGGGGGGAAAAAACCTCCTAAAGAGGGAAAAAAGTGCCCCGACAGTCCTAGAGTGTTCACACACATTACTACCTAAATATATCAACACATATCTCTCAAGGTATGTATCAATTTTTAGAGTTTAAATATTCGTTGGAAAGCTTATCTGGTGGGTTTCCTCTTTCTACGACAATGTTATCAAATTCATGTTCTATGAGTTATTAAGATTATAGTGAAGACCAATTTTTAGCTTAATTGAGTGGGTAGGCAACCCATTTTGAGGCAAAGAGTTTCCAAAACAAAATTACTCTAAATTGATCATTTGATAGCTCATTTGAAAGCTATTAGTATCTAGTTTGAGTGATCAACGCCTCAAGTTCATTGTTTTCTTCAGTTGATACCAGTTTTCATTCTAAGGTTCAGCTGTAGGTAAAAGTCTTGATCTTGAGAAGGTCTTCTACACTTTTTGTTGCACATAGGAGAGGAATTCTCCAACAGATGTGGAGGTGAATATATGTGTGGTTGCTTGTGATATGACTATGGATATCTATGTGTGTGTGTGTGGATGAGTTTGTGTATATGAGTGAAAATGTATACATAGATGAATGTTGTTGATATATTTGGGTAGTGATGTGTGTGAACAGGTTGAGTGATTAAGTCGAACTTGGTTGAATAATTTAATTGACCTTGGTGGAATATTTTAGTTGAACTTGGTTGATTAATTCAATCGAGTGATTAAGTCGAACTTGGTTGAATAATTTAATTGAACTTGGTGGAATATTTTAGTTGAACTTGGTTGATTAATTCAATCGACTTTATTAATCACCTAAAGACTATAGGTAGATGATGTGGCAGATTGTGTGTGTGTGCGTCTGAGAGAGAGAGAGAGAGAGAGAGAGAGAGAGAGAGAGAGAGAGAGAGAGAGAGAGAGAGAGAGAGAGAGAGAGAGAGAGAGAGAGAGAGAGAGAGAGAGAGAGAGAGAGAGAGAGAGAGAGAGAGAGAGAGAGAGAGAGAGAGAGAGAGAGAGAGAGAGAGAGAGAGAGAGAGAGAGAGTTATATTGACATCTTCTAAAGGCCAAAATTGGCCTATGAGACAAGCCCATATGCATCATTGGTACACAAAGTATCCATAAACAATATAGAATAAAAATATCTAAAGTGAACTAAAATGAAAGCCAAATAGTGTGTAGGAAGTGGGGTGGTTTTGACACCGTAGAGAATGATAGTGTAGTACAAGGGAGGGATACAATAATACCGTGTGTGTGGGCCACAATGAGAACAAAAAGAGCACCAACAGAAAGTTGAGGATATGAATGATGGGAATAATAATGAATATTATTGTGTGAAAATATAGAAATGCATGAGGATCATGGTAATGTGCCATTTTATATAGGATCATTTCTGATTAGGTATGCAAGCCCCATGTATAAATAACAAAAGATAGATATGGGTGAATTTACCATGCATTTTCATATTGAGAAAGATTCATGTATATTGAAGAGCCCTCCAAGGTCATAGACTTGCTATTTTTGTGTCTACACCTATTCAAAAATTTGAACAGTGCTCTGAGCACAGTAGCAATTAGTTTAATCCTTTTGGTGATGTCTAATTAACTTAGATAACTACCAATTATGAGTGATTTCAACAAAAATGATGAACTACACGCTGAGTATGATGTTTAGCAAATTATAGAAGTGCCCCGACATTTTTGGTATGCATCAGTCAACAGACCAAAGAGCAATGAAGTGAATATATCTCACGATTCAAAGAAGCAATGATAATGGGATTTTGTAGTTATAAAGTAGATAGTATATTGAATCTATGATGCTTTAAATCATGACAAATGGCCAATCACACACTGAGAAAAAGCTCTGAGAAGATCACTGTAGTGATGTAGTCTTGGCAGAAAAGTGAAGTAAACATGTCATGAGAATGTATGTATTAGATCATATACAAATACAATGTACATTGACAATAATCTAATGCTCAATGTGAGGAAGTAATTGAGCTACAATATGAGCTCTCAATTCACAATCTATCCCTTCCTAATGATATCTAAGAGTCCAGATATCACGTGGGTAATTTGTTCCTCTTTTTATAGTTGAGGTTGGAGCCAATCTTTTGAATTCAAATTCAAAAATCCACCTAAAAGTAAATCCTAAACTATGTTGAGAGTGATGGTTGGATGCACTCAAGAAATGAGTTGGTGCTGCTAAACCTGCTTCACACCAGCCCTCCTTTGATTCCAGAAATGCTTAGTAGACTCCTTGAGCTTCCAAATGACACCAAAATATGCTATATGTACTTTGGAAATGAGTTGAGTAATGATTAGATCAAAACAGATGAGTTTGCACTTCACTAGTCTTGAAAACTTTCTAATTCTGTAATGATACCTGCTCAGTGTTATGCTCAGTGTGACCACCACACTTGAAATTGAAACAATTCCTTTTGGGGGTATTAAAGTACCTTAGTAAGCTACCAATTGCAAGTGGAATCACTCAAACTGATAAACCATACACTGAGAAATAAGTTTAGCAAAATTATGATTACCCCCGACTTTTTAGGAGAGTTGCAGAGATAGACCAGTGATGACTTCGAAGCTGATTTCTCACAAATGGCTGAATGGAATCTTCTGAAATTTGTATGCTTGTAGAAGACCTTGAGCTGGTTCCAACGAGCTATTGAACTCTTGATTTGGTTCAGTGAGCACTGAGAAATGCCCCTCTGAAGTTAACAGACTTGGAGATGGTGACTCAGACAAAACGAGAAATAATGAATGTAACTCTTTCTATTAATTCACATGAATGTACAATCTCATTGGCTTGATAGATGTAGCCTAATGAGTTGGAGATGTGTAGGCTATGGTGTAGCACTCACACTCTCTATAATCACAGATGTAAGCCTCGGGAATGATGATGGATTACCCGCGACTTTTCAATGTAGCTTTTATAGAAGTTTGATGGTGATTTGAATTTGAAATTCAAACTAAGGCTCCCTAGAATCTCTCCTCTAAAAGTAGGGAGATATTCTCTCCATTACAACATTCAAGTTTCCACGACTTTCTCAAGTAGGTGTGATTACAAAATATTCCAAGTCACAATGACTTTTACAATAAGTAAAAAAGTGAGAACTCATAAGCATGAGTTTCTATGGCTCAATCTTCAAGAATTAATCCAAGCTTTATGTGATGTCTTCAAGCTACAAATCAAAGCCAAGTGTGAAGGCTTGATTTACACCAACAGCTCCCCCTCAAGCCAAACACTTTGGCTTAAGTCTTCATCTTCTTCATCTTTAGTCTTCAAACACATCCTGCAATTCAATCATGGATTTAAATCTGCATAGCTTGTTTCCATCCAATGCTTTTGTGAGCAAATCTGCACATTGCATATTAGTAGACACATAAGATAATTGAATATCTTTGCTAAGTAACTTCTCCCTCACATAGTGGTAATGAACCTCTATGTGTTTTGTCCTAGCATGATAAATTGGATTAGCTGCAAGGTGAAGAGAACTAGTGTTGTCTCCAAAGATGATTGGTGGCCTTGTATATAGGCCTAACTCTGTATATAGAAGCTTCAACCAGATAGCTTCTTGAGTGGCATTGGCTAGCCCTCTATACTCTGCTTCAGTAGATGACAAAGCTACTGTAGGTTGTTTCTTGGCTGACCAAGAAATAGGTTTGTCACCTGCTAAACATATGTACCCTGATGTGCTCCTCCTGTCATCCTTGCATCCTGCCCAATCTGCATCTGAGTAAACTTTAATATCAATATCTGATGTATATGGAAAGTACAAACCATGACTTTGAGTTCCTTTGAGGTACTTCAAGATTTTCTTTGCTGCCTCTAGGTGAGGTACCCTTGGTTTGTGCATGAATTGACTAAGCACACTAACTCCATATGCTATGTCAATTCTTGTCAAGGTAGCATAATTCAAACTACCTACCATACTTTGATATCCTGTGATGTCTTGTATTTCTTCCCCTTCATGAGCACTTAGCTTTAGGTTGACCTCCATTGGAGTAGTAGATACTTTAGCATCCTGCAAACCAAACTTCTTGACCATATCCTGTACATACTTCTTTTGAGTGATGTAGATACCTGAATTTGTGTAGACCAATTCAAGACCTAAGAAATACTTTAATAATCCAAGATCATTGATCTTGAATTCCTTCATCATCTGTCCTTTGATGTGTCTAATTCCCTGAACATCATTTCCTGTAATAATGATGTCATCAACATAGACACATAAATATATTACCTCTGTACTACTTCTCTTTATAAACAGAGAAGTGTCTGCTTTACTCATCACAAATCCTTGGTCTTGGAGATAGGTTGTCAACCTGTAATTCCATGCCCTAGGTGCCTGCTTCAAACCATATAGAGCCTTCTTCAATTTACAAACATGATTTACCTTATTGGGGTCTTCATAGCCAGGTGGTTGTGACATGTAGACTTCTTCAGATATCCATCCATTCAAGAATGCATTCTTCACATCCAATTGGTACATGTTCCAATTTTTGGATGCAGCTACACTCACCAAAATTCTGATAGTTGGCATCTTGGCCACAGGAGAAAATGTCTCCTCATAATCAATGCCTTGGGTTTGTGCAAAACCCTTGGCTACCAACCTAGCTTTGTACCTGTTTATTGTTCCATCTGAATTCTTCTTTAGTTTGTAGATCCATCTGGATCCTATTACTTTCATAGAGTCTTTCTTGGGTACCAAGTCCCAAGTGTCACTCTCTTTGAGTGCCTGCATTTCTTCATCCATTGCTTCCTTCCATTCTGGTTTAGTGATTGCTTCTTCAAATGAACCTGGTTCTTCATTCAATAGATCCTTTGCAAGATATACAGAATGCTTGGTTACAAGGGAAGTATCATACCCTTACTTTCTCTCTGAGATCTCCTCATAGCTTGAGTTGAGGATTCTGGTTTATCTTCTAGTTGCTTCATCTTCATCTTCCCTTTGGATTTCCAAGCCTTGAACTCCTCAAGTTTTATTGTATCATCATCATCTGAGCTTGAATCTTCTTTCTGAATTGATTCCTCCTTGGTGAGCTTTGGAAAATCTTCTTCCATGTCATAGGGTAGACTCACTTTCCTGCATTCATTCTCATACCATGAGTCATTCTCATCAAAGATGACATCTCTGCTTACCTTGAAGCCTTTGTTTGTTGGGTTGTAGAATCTGTATCCCTTTTGGTTCAAATCATAACCAATGAAGATACATTTTTCAGCCTTAGGGTCTAGCTTTTCCCTTACCTGTGAGGGAATATGCACATATGCTACACAACCAAAGATTTTGCAATGATCCAGAGAGGGTCTCTTACCATGCCAAGCTTCATATGGTGTCATGCCATTAAGTGATTTGGATGGCAACCTGTTGATGAGATAGGTGGCAATGGATACACCTTCTGCCCAAAGATAATTTGGCAACTTTTTTTCATTAAGCATAGACCTAGCTGTTTCTACTATGAGTCTATTCCTTCTTTCAGCTACCCCATTTTGTTTAGGTGAGTACCTTGTAGTAATCTCCCTCTTGATGCCTCTTTCCTGCAAGAAATCTTCAAATTCATTTGAGAAGTATTCTCCACCACCATCTGACCTTAGCTTCTTCAAATGTCTACCTGTTTGATTTTCAACTAGTGCAAGATACTTTTTGAAACAATTAAATACTTCATCTTTATGTTTCATGTAGTATAAGACAGTCCACCTGCTATAGTCATCAATGAAGGACACATAGTACCTTGATCCAGATATGGATGGTTCCTTGCTAGGTCCCCAAACATCTGTATGCACTAACTCCAGATAATCTTCATGCATGAAACCTTTCTTGGTATAAGGCAATCTGTGTGACTTACCAAATTGACAAGCCCCACACTTGTATATCATGTGTTGCTTGGATACATTAGGTATCCCAAGCACACATTGATCCCTACTCATTTGCTTTAAGGTCCTCTCACCAATGTGACCTAACCTCTTGTGCCAAATTTCCAATTTTGATAGTGTTTGATCCTTGTAATTATACAAAGCAATATTCTTGGTGTCTTCTAGCTCAAAGGTAAACAATCTACCTGATTTTTCTCCCTTAGCTATCCTTCTGAATCCATGTCTTGGATCCTCCACATATGCTCCATGTTGTGTGAATCTGACCTGCAAAACTTTTTCCACAATCTGACCTACACTCATTAGGTTCTTGGTGATTGTTGGAACATACAATACTCTGCTCAATAAATTCTGATTACCATCACTAGTTTTGACATTGCCTATTTTAACAACTTAATGTTTAGTGTCATCACCTGTCTGTACTTGATGCTTGCCTTTGGGTTCTTCCAAATCAGAAAGTAGTGCCACATTGCCAGCTACATGATTAGAGCAACCTGAATCAATATAGAATAAGTGATCATCATTGATACCTGACTTAGAAGTCATATTCATGATCAATATGGAGTCATCTTGCTCCTCTGCATAGTTGTTGTAATCTCTTCTATTCCTGAATCCACCTTGGTAGTTACCATTGTGGTTGTTGTTGTAATTGTTGTTGTATTGATTGTTGTATCCATTGTAGCTTTGGTGTTGATTGAATCTGCCTCTTCCTTGAGAGTATCCACCTCTTGAGTAGCCTCTTCCTCTCTGATTCTTGTAGTTCTTGTAGCATTCATCTGTGGTATGATTGGACAATCCACAAATGTTGCATGGTGATGAGTTGTAGGATCTCCCCCTACCTGACTTACCTCCTCTGCCTCTACCTCTTGAAGATCTACCTCTCCCTGCATAGTTTGCTTGGGAGGTAGAGCCTTCTTCATCAACCTTCTTACTTTTACCCTTATCTTTTACCTTCTTATCAGTGTAAAGGGCAGAGGGGTTGTTACCTTTTGATTGCTCTCCATTCTTTGTGATCTTTGCTTCATGTGTAAAGATTTGTCCAATCAGAGTTGTTAGATCAGGTGCTTGGATGTCCATGTATAAGTCCATTGCTGTGGTAAAGCTCTCCCATTTGTCATCTGCCTTTAGTCCATTGATTACTTGTCTGACTATTTGCTCTTCCTCAATCTCCTCTCTAACACTTGCAAGTTGGTCTGCAATGTCTTTGACTTTAGTGACAAAATATGAAACTGATTGCTTTGATTGCTTCCTAAGGGTGGTGAATTCAATCCATAGTTGATTCTTTCTGGCCCTTGTACTTGATGAAAAATATGTAGACAAGGTTTCCCAAGTCTCTTGGGAAGTTTTGCAATTCCTTACATGAGGTAAAAGGAAATCAAAAATAGAGTTAAGAAGGTATGACCTTGCCAAAGCATCTTTTGCACACCATTGGTTGAGCCTCTCATGTTCATCCTTTGTAGGTAGTCCTCTAGTTTTAAATGAGGGCAATTCCTCATCTCCTGATATGTATCCAAATAAACTCCTTCCTTGTAGATAGGTCTTCATCCTCAGAGACCAAGCTTGGTAGTTGTTTCTGTCCAATTTATCAATGAAGGAAGGGAAACCATCACCCATGATTACCTTATTTGCTCTGATACCACTGTTGAGAGTGATGGTTGGATGCACTCAAGAAATGAGTTGGTGTTGCTAAACCTGTTTCACACCAGCCCTCCTTTGATTCCAGAATTGCTTAGTAGACTCCTTGAGCTTCCAAATGACACCAAAATATGCTATATGTACTTTGGAAATGAGTTGAGTAATGATTAGATCAAAACAGATGAGTTTGCACTTCACTAGTCTTGAAAACTTTCTAATTCTGTAATGATACCTGCTCAGTGTTATGCTCAGTGTGACCAGCACACTTGAAATTGAAACAATTCCTTTTGGGGGTATTAAATTACCTTAGTAAGCTACCAATTGCAAGTGGAATCACTCAAATTGATAAACCATACACTGAGAAATAAGTTTAGCAAAATTATGATTACCCCCGACTTTTTAGGAGAGTTGCAGAGATAGACCAGTGATGACTTCGAAGCTGATTTCTCACAAATGGCTGAATGGAATCTTCTGAAATTTGTATGCTTGTAGAAGACCTTGAGCTGGTTCCAACGAGCTATTGAACTCTTGATTTGGTTCAGTGAGCACTGAGAAATGCCCCTCTGAAGTTAACAGACTTGGAGATGGTGACTCAGACAAAACGAGAAATAATGAATGTAACTCTTTCTATTAATTCACATGAATGTACAATCTCATTGGCTTGATAGATGTAGCCTAATGAGTTGGAGATGTGTAGGCTATGGTGTAGCACTCACACTCTCTATAATCACAGATGTAAGCCTCGGGAATGATGATGGATTACTCGCGACTTTTCAATGTAGCTTTTATAGAAGTTTGATGGTGATTTGAATTTGAAATTCAAACTAAGGCTCCCTAGAATCTCTCCTCTAAAAGTAGGGAGATATTATCTCCATTACAACATTCAAGTTTCCACGACTTTCTCAAGTAGGTGTGATTACAAAATATTCCAAGTCACAACGACTTTTACAATAAGTAAAAAAGTGAGAACTCATAAGCATGAGTTTCTATGGCTCAATCTTCAAGAATTAATCCAAGCTTTATGTGATGTCTTTGTTGGTGCAAACAAGCCTAAACACTTGGCTTTGTTGTGTGCCTTGAAGACCCAACAAAAGGCTTGGACAATTGGAAGCTTGGAAGGATAAAATTTGAACCCTTGAAGGATGCATTTGAACCATAGAAACCTATGCTTATGGTTATTACCATTTATCTCATGTAAAAAGTCTCTATGACTTTACCACTCATGTAATCACACCTACTAGACTAGAGTCGTGGAAAAAGTAGATGAATCAGTTGAGAGAATATCTCCCTAAGTCTAGTGGAGAGAATCAAGGAAGCTTTAATTTGAATTCAAATTCAAATTCATTCAAAACTCCTATAAAACTCATTGTAAAAAGTCGCGGGGTAGTAGAATCTCTTCCCGAGGCTAATCCAAGCAAAATTGTGAGTGTGTGAGAGCTACTACCAAGCCTACACCTCAGAGTACCATTGTGCATTACATCTAGTGCCAATGGGAATGTATATTTGATAGTATCAATACATATACACATAGTTCTTTATTCTCTGTTTTTTCTCTGAGTGACTACCTCCAAGTCTGTCAACTTCTACAGAGCATATCTCAAGATCTACTGAACCAAATTTGGTAATCAAGGGCTCATTGGAACCAGCTCAAAGCATTCTACAACCTTACAAAGTTTCAAGTCAATCTATTCAGCCAATTGGAAGAAATCGCCATCGAAGTGATCACTGGTATATTTCTGTGTGTTTCCTGAAAAGTCGGGGGTGTTCCTAACTTTGCTAAACATCATGCTCAGTGTATAGTTTGTCATTTGGAGTGATTTAACTTGCTAATGGTAGCTTGTTAAGTTAATTTAATACTCCCAGAAGGAATTAGATCAATTGTAAGTGTGCTGGACACACTGAGCTTAAGACTGAGCAGGTGTCATTACAGGAATAGCAAGTTTTTGGACATATGAAGGTTCAAACTTATCTGTTTTGATTTGGTCATTACTCAATCACGTTGTACATCACATATATAGTTTCTTGGTGTCATTTGGAAGCTCAAGGAGTCTCCTAACCATATCTGAAGAAAAGAGAGGGCAGGTGTGAAGCAGGTCTAGCAGCACCACCTGGATCTTCTGAGTGTATCCAGCCATCACATCCAACAGTGGTATCAGAGCAAACAAGGTAATCATGGGTGATGGTTTCCCTTCCTTTATTGACAAATTGGATAGGAATAACTACCAGGCATGGTCATTAAGAATGAAGACTTATCTACAAGGGAGAAGCTTGTATGGATACATATCAGGAGATGAGGAGTTGCCCTCATTCAAAACCAGAGGCCTACCTACAAAGGATGAGCATGAGAGACTTAATCAATGGTGTGCTAAAGATGCTTTAGCCAGGTCATATCTTCTAAACTCTATCTCTGATTTCCTTCTACCTCATGTTAGGAACTGTAAGACTTCCCAAGAAACTTGGGAGACCTTGGCAACATACTTCTCATCAAGCACAAGGGCCAGAAAGAATCAGCTATGGATTGAGTTTACAACTCTTAGGAAGCAATCAAAACAATGTGTTTCAGATTTTGTCACCAAAGTCAAGGATATAGCAGATCAACTTGCAAGTGTTGGAGAAGAGATTGAGGAAGAGCAAATTGTTAGACAAGTGATCAATGGACTCAAAGCAGATGACAAGTGGGAGAGCTTTACCACTGCAATGGACTTGTACATGGACATTCAAGCACCTGATCTAACAACTCTGATTGGACAACTCTTCACACATGAAGCCAAGATCACAAAGAATGGAGAGCAATCAAAAGGTAACAATCCCTCTGCCCTATATACAGATAAGAAGTCTAAAGATAAGGGTAAAAGCAAGAAGGTTGATGATGAAGGATCCACCTCCCAAGCAAACTATGCAGGGAGAGGTAGATCATCTAGAGGTAGGGGCAGAGGAGGTAAGTCAGGAAGGGGGAGACCCTATAATCAATCTCCATGCAATATTTGTGGCTTGTCTAACCATACTACAGATGAATGCTACAAGAACTACAAGAACCAAAGAGGAAGAGGTCACCAAAGAGGAGGATACTCCCAAGGCAGAGGCAGGTTCAATCAATCTCAAGGCTACCATGGCTACAACAATAATTACAACAACAACTACAACAATAGCTACAATCACAATGGCAATTATCAAGGAGGATACAGGAACAGAAAGGATTACAACAATTATGCAGAGGATCAAGATGATTCCTTGTTGATTATGAACATGACATCTAAATCAGGTATCAATGATGATCATTTGTTCTATATTGACTCAGGTTGCTCTAACCATGTAGCTGGGAATGTTGCCTTACTCTCTGATTTGGAAGAACCTAAAGGCAAGCACCAAGTGCAGACAGGTGATGACACTAAACACTCAGTGGTTAAAGTAGGTAATGTCAAAACAAGTGATGGTAATCAGAATTTGCTAAGCAGAGTATTGTATGTCCCAACAATCACCAAGAATCTGATGAGTGTAGGTCAGATTGTTGAAAAAGGTCTACAGGTCAGGTTCACTCAACATGGTGCATTTGTGGAGGATCCAAGACATGGATTCAGAAGGATAGCCAAGGGAGAGAAGTCAGGTAGACTATTTACCTTTGAACTTGAAGATACTAAAAATATTGCCTTGTACAACTATAGGGACCAAACCCTATCAGAATTAGAGATGTGGCACAAGAGATTGGGTCACATTGGAGAGAGAACCATAAAGCAGATGAGCAGAGATCAATGTGTGCTTGGGATACCTAATGTATCCAAGCAACACATGATATACAAGTGTGGGGCTTGTCAATTTGGTAAGTCACACAGGTTGCCATATACCAAGAAAGGATTTATGCATGAAGATTATTTGGAATTGGTGCATACAGATGTTTGGGGACCAAGCAAGGAGCCATCCATATCCGGATCAAGGTACTATGTATCTTTTATAGATGATTATAGCAGATGGACTATCTTGTACTTCATGAAACATAAAGATGAAGTATTTAATTGCTTCAAAAGGTATCTTGCATTAGTAGAGAATCAAACAGGTAGACAATTGAAGAGATTAAGGTCTGATGGTGGTGGAGAATACTTCTCCAATGATTTTGAAGAATTCTTGCAGGAAAGAGGCATCAAGAGGGAGATTACCACAAGGTACTCACCAGAGCAAAATGGGGTAGCTGAAAGAAGAAATAGACTCATTGTGGAGACAGCTAGGTCTATGCTCAATGAGAAGAAACTACCAAATTATCTTTGGGCAGAGAGTGTATCTACTGCCACATACTTAATCAATAGGTTGCCATCAAAGACACTTGATGGAATGACACCCTATGAGGCTTGGCATGGTAAGAGACCTTCTCTGGATCATTGCAAGATCTTTGGGTGTGTTGCATATGTGCATATTCCCTCACAGGTAAGGGGAAAGCTAGACCCTAAGGCTGAGAAGTGTATCTTTATTGGTTATGATTTGAATCAGAAAGGATACAGGTTCTATAACCCCTCAAACAAAGGCTTCAAGGTAAGCAGAGATGTCATCTTTGATGAAAATGATTCATGGTATGATAATGAATGCAGGAAAGTAAGTTTACCTTATGATATGGAGGAAGACTTTCCAAAGCTTGGCAGGCAAGAACCAACTCAGAATGAGGATACAAGCTCAGATGATGAAGACACCATCAACATTGAAGAATTCAAAGCTTGGAAATCAAAAGGGAAGATGAAGATGAAGCAACTTGAAGATAATCCAGAGTCCTCAACTCAAGCTATGAGAAGATCATCAAGGGAAAAGAAGAAACCTATTAGGTATGGATATGATACTTCACTTGTGACCAAGCACTCTGTATACCTTGCAAAGGACATCTTAAGTGAAGAACCAGGTACATTTGAGGAAGCCATTACTAAACCAGAATGGAAGGAAGCAATGGATGAAGAAATGGAGGCTCTCAAGGAAAGTGATACTTGGGACTTGGTACCCAAGAAGGACTCCATGAAGGTCATAGGATCCAGATGGATCTACAAACTCAAAAGGAACTCAGATGGTTCAATAAGCAGGTACAAAGCTAGGTTGGTGGCCAAGGGTTTTGCACAAACCCAAGGCATTGATTATGAGGAGACATTTTCTCCTGTGGCAAAGATGCCAACTATCAGGATTATGGTGAGTGTAGCTGCATCCAAGAATTGGAACATGTACCAATTGGATGTGAAGAATGCATTTATGAATGGATGGATTTCAGAGGAAGTCTACATGTCACAACCACCTGGCTATGAAGATCCCAATAAGGTAAATCATGTTTGCAAATTGAAGAAAGCTCTGTATGGATTGAAGCAGGCACCTAGAGCATGGAACTATAGGTTGACAACCTATCTCTTGGATCAAGGATTTGTGATGAGTAAAGCAGATACTTCATTATTTATAAAGAAGAACAATTCAGAGGTAATATACTTGTGTGTCTATGTTGATGACATCATTATTACAGGGAATGATGTTCAAGGAATTAGACATATCAAAGGTCAAATGATGAAAGAATTCAAGATCAATGATCTTGGATTATTGAAGTACTTCCTAGGGCTTGAATTGGTCTACACAAATTCAGGTATATACATTACTCAGAAGAAGTACATTCAGGACATGGTCAAGAAGTTTAACTTGCAGGAAGCTAAAGTCTCAAACATTCCTATGGAGGTCAACCACAAACTCAGTGCACATGAAGGAGAAGAACTCAAGGATATTACAGGTTACCAAAGTTTGGTAGGTAGTCTCAATTATGCTACCTTAACTAGGATTGATATCTCTTATGGTGTTAGTGTACTTAGTCAATTTATGCATAAGCCAAGAGTACCACATTTGGAGGCAGCCAAGAAGATAGTCAAGTACCTAAAGGGAACACAAAATCATGGTTTGTATTATCCATATTCATCAGATATTGACATCAAGGTATACTCAGATGCAGATTGGGCAGGATGCAAGGATGATAGGAGGAGTACATCTGGTTACATATGTTTTGCAGGTGATAAACCTATTTCTTGGTCATCCAAGAAACAACCCACAGTGGCTCTATCATCTACTGAGGCAGAGTACAGAGGGCTAGCCAATGCCACTCAAGAATCAATATGGTTGAAGTTACTCTATTCAGAATTGGGCCTATGCACAAGGCCACCTATCATATTTGGTGATAATACAAGTTCACTTCATTTAGCTGCTAATCCTGTGTATCATGCTAGGACAAAACACATAGAGGTTCATTACCACTATGTGAGGGAGAAACTACTTAGCAAAGAAATTCAATTATCATATGTGTCCACTAATATTCAATGTGCAGATTTGCTTACAAAAGCTTTGGATGGGAGCAAGCTATGCAGGTTTAAATCCATGATTGGATTACAGGATATCATTGAAGACTAAAGATGAAGACTCAAGCAAGTGTTTGGCTTGAGGGGGAGCTGTTGGTGCAAACAAGCCTAAACACTTGGCTTTGTTGTGTGCCTTGAAGACCCAACAAAAGGCTTGGACAATTGGAAGCTTGGAAGGATAAAATTTGAACCCTTGAAGGATGCATTTGAACCATAGAAACCTATGCTTATGGTTATTACCATTTATCTCATGTAAAAAGTCTCTATGACTTTACCACTCATGTAATCACACCTACTAGACTAGAGTCGTGGAAAAAGTAGATGAATCAGTTGAGAGAATATCTCCCTAAGTCTAGTGGAGAGAATCAAGGAAGCTTTAATTTGAATTCAAATTCAAATTCATTCAAAACTCCTATAAAACTCATTGTAAAAAGTCGCGGGGTAGTAGAATCTCTTCCCGAGGCTAATCCAAGCAAAATTGTGAGTGTGTGAGAGCTACTACCAAGCCTACACCTCAGAGTACCATTGTGCATTACATCTAGTGCCAATGGGAATGTATATTTGATAGTATCAATACATATACACATAGTTCTTTATTCTCTGTTTTTTCTCTGAGTGACTACCTCCAAGTCTGTCAACTTCTACAGAGCATATCTCAAGATCTACTGAACCAAATTTGGTAATCAAGGGCTCATTGGAACCAGCTCAAAGCATTCTACAACCTTACAAAGTTTCAAGTCAATCTATTCAGCCAATTGGAAGAAATCGCCATCGAAGTGATCACTGGTATATTTCTGTGTGTTTCCTGAAAAGTCGGGGGTGTTCCTAACTTTGCTAAACATCATGCTCAGTGTATAGTTTGTCATTTGGAGTGATTTAACTTGCTAATGGTAGCTTGTTAAGTTAATTTAATACTCCCAGAAGGAATTAGATCAATTGTAAGTGTGCTGGACACACTGAGCTTAAGACTGAGCAGGTGTCATTACAGGAATAGCAAGTTTTTGGACATATGAAGGTTCAAACTTATCTGTTTTGATTTGGTCATTACTCAATCACGTTGTACATCACATATATAGTTTCTTGGTGTCATTTGGAAGCTCAAGGAGTCTCCTAACCATATCTGAAGAAAAGAGAGGGCAGGTGTGAAGCAGGTCTAGCAGCACCACCTGGATCTTCTGAGTGTATCCAGCCATCACATCCAACAGTCTTCAAGCTACAAATCAAAGCCAAGTGTGAAGGCTTGATTTACACCAACAAACTATAGGATATATTCTCTCATCAATCATCTACCAAATGAATCAAGATTTTATGCTTCCTAAATCCACATGGAAGTAAAGCTCTTTTACAAGGGTAAATGTATTTGATTTTACAAGGGATTGATCATATAAGGTTTCATGAGCAGTATGCTAATCATCCAAGTATGTGGGCTTGGATTTTCTAGCACCAACAGATCCCTCTCAAGCCTAGCATGCTTGCTCTTTGTTCATCCTTGATCTCCTGCAAAACTCTAAGTGAGTTGATACATATGACAATTGAATGTCCTTGCTAAGAAATTTCTCCCTTACATAATGATAGTGCACTTCAATGTGCTTAGTCCTTGCATGAATACATGATTAACAACCAAATGAAGTGAGCTAGTGTTGTCTCCAAAAATTATTGAAGTATAAAAGTGTAATCCCAAATCTGCATAGAGTTGCTTGAGCCACATAGCCTCTTGAGTTGCATTGGCTAAGCCTCTATATTCTGCCTCTATAGATGACAAAGCCACAGTTGGTTGCTTTTTAGATGACCATGATATTAACTTTGAACCTGCAAAAGACAAGTATCCTGAGGTGCTCCTCCTATCATCCTTGGAGCCAACCCAATTTGCATTAGAATACATCTTTATGTCTAAGTTAGAAGTGAAAGGGTAAAACAAACCTTCATTTATGGTACCCTTTAAATATTTTAGCATCCTCTTAGCAGCTTCCATGTGAGGCTTTCTTGGTGCATGCATAAACTGGCTTAGTGTAATTACTCCATAAGCAATGTCTACCCTTTTTAGGGTTGCATAGGTGAGACTCCCAACAAGTTTTGGTAACCTGTAATATCCTCAAGAAGTTCTCCTTCATGAGAACTAAGCTTATGGTTTAGTTCCATGGATGTACCTACAATTTTGGTATTCTCCATGTTGAATTTTACCAACATATCATGGATATATTTTCTCTAAGTGATAAACATACCAGAATCTGTATACACAAGTTCTAGGCCAAGAAAATATGTTAACAAACCAAGATCATTGATTTTAAATTCTTCCATTAGTTGAGCTTTAACCTGCTTGATGCCATTAGCATCATTCCCTATAATGATAATGTCATCCACATAGACACATAAGTAGATAACTTATGAGTTGATCCTTTTTATAAATAAAGAAGAATCTGCTTTGCTACCCACAAATCCTTGATCCTACAAATAAGTAACAAGCCTATGATTCCAAGCTCTAGGAGCTTGTTTTAGGCCATAGAGTGCCTTCCTTAGCTTGCATACAAAACCTAGTTTATGCTTATCTTCATACCCTGGTGGTTGTGCCATATACACTTCTTCTAAGATCCATGCATTTAGGAATGCATTCTTAACATCTACTGATATAGTTTCCAATTCTTGGAAGCAACAATACTTAGCAAAACCCTAATTGTTGGCATCTTAGCCATAGGTGAAAAAGTTTCTTCATAGTCCACTCCATGGGTTTCAACAAACCCCTTTGCCACTAACCTTGCCTTGTACCTGCTTATAGAACCATCTGAATTTTTCTTGATTTTATATATCCATCTAGATCCTATTACTTTCATGCATGGTTTCTTGGGAACCAAATCCCAAGTATTGTTCTCTTGAAGTGCTTCAACTTCTTCCTACATTGATTCTTTCAATTCTTCCTCTTTTTTGGACTCTTCATATGAAGAAGCTTCTTTTGTCATAGAGTCTTTAGTGATATACACAGAATGCTTGTTGACTAATGATGTGTCATAGCCATACGTTATGGGATTTTTACTCTCCCTTTGATATCTCCTTAATGCTTGATTGGAGGACTCTGGAACATCCTCCAATTGCTTGACCTTGGTCTTGCCTTTTGACTTCTATGCTAGCTAAGAAATATACACTTTTCAGCTTTAGCGTCAAGCTTCCCTCTAATCTGTGAGGGTATATGTGCATAGGCTATGCACCCAAAGATTTTGCAATGATCCAATGAGGGTCTCTTACCATTCCATGCTTCATAGTGTATCATTCCATCCAAGGATTTGGATGGGAGCCTATTAACCAAATATGTGGGTGTGGAAACTTTCTCTGCCCATAGGTAATTGGGTAGTTTCTTCTCATTCAACATTGACCTTGCAACTTCTACTATCAACTTGTTCCTTCTCTCTACCACTCCATTCAATTCAAGAGTATATCTTGTTGTGAATTCTCTTTTTATACCTTTGTCTTGTAAGAATAAATCAAATTCATGTGAAAAGTACTCATTACCTCCATCAGATTTGATGCTCTTCAAGCTTCTACCTGTTTGGTTCTCAACCAATCCCAAATACTTTTTGAAACATGTAAATAATTCATCCTTATGCTTCATGAAGTAGAGAATTATCCATCTACTGTAATCATCTATAAATGAAACATAGAACCTTGAACCTGGGATTGATGGATCTTTGCTAGGACCCCACACATCCATGTGTACAAGCTCCACGAAGTCTTCATACATGTACCTCTTTTTGTTGAATGGTTGCCTGTGAGCTTTGCCAAATTGGCATGCTCCACACTTATATATCATGTGTTGCTTGGACACATTTGGAATGCCAAGGACACTATGATCCCTACATATTTGCTTTAGTGTTCTTTCTCCTATATGACCTAGCCTTTTATGCTAAATCTCTAGTTCAGATATAGTTTGATCTTTGTTATTGAAGAGTGCTATGTTTATGGTGTCTTCAATCTCAAATGTAAAAAATCTACCATTTTGGTTGTAGTTGTGGTTGTAATTATTTCCTCCATTGTTGAATCTGCCTCTGGATTGTCCATAGCTCCCTCTGTGGAAGCCTTCCCTTTGATTCATTATCTTGCTTTCCTCCTCTACCCCTTCCCTTTGATTCCTTATCTTGCTTTCCCTTCCCTTTGTAGGATCTCCTCCTATCTTGCTTTCCTCCTCTGCCCCTTCCTCTAGTACCTCTTCCTTTACCTGTGTAGCTAACTTGAGAGGTACTAGCCTCTTCTTCATTCTTCTTGCTTTTACCTTTATCCTTAATTTTATTCTTATATGTATAAAGGGCAAAAGATTGGTTACCTCTAGAGTTTTCACCATTCATATTGAGCTTTGTCTCATGGGTGAAGAGTTGCTTCGTTAAGGTGTTGAGGTCAGATATCTACATATCCATATAAAGGTCCATTGCTGTGGTGAATGACTCCCACTTATCATCAGCTTTGATGCCATTGATGATCTGCCTTACTATGTGTTCTTCTTTTATCTCCTCTCCAATGTTTGTAAGCTGGTCAGCCACATCCTTCATCTTGGTTACATAATCAACCACACTTTGCTTTGGTTGCTTCTTTAGGGTTGTAAACTCCATCCATAGATGGTTCTTCCTAGCTCTTGTATTTGATAAGAAATATGATGAGAGTACTTCCCAAGTCACTTGGGAGGTCTTGCAATTCCTAATGTGAGGTAATAAAAAATCAGATATTGAGTTTAGTAGATAAGATCTGGCAAGAGCATCCTTTGCACACCATGTGGTCAACCTTTCTTGCTCCTCCCTTGTGGGTTGATGCTTGCTCCTGAATGTTGGCATCTCTTCATCTCCTGAGATATATCCATCTAGACTTCTTCCTTGAAGGTAGGCTTACATCCTTAGTGACCATGCTGAGTAGTTGTTTCTGTCCAATTTATCAATGAAATCCAGCTCCCATCTTGCTTGTTGTTGCTCTGATACCACTGTTGGAGGAGATGGTGGATAGTTTTTAGAGATGAAGTGGTGTTGCTTAAACCTGCTTCACACCAGCCAAGAACAATTGCTGAAGAGTGTAGTGGGTCTCTTTAGCTAGCTAATGATCATAAATAATCACCTATGTTATTTGGAACATGATCCACTAATCAATGGATCAAAACAGATGAGCACAATTGCAATTAGTATATTTTCATTTGGTGATGTCTAATTAACTTAGAGAGCTACCAATCATGAGTGATTTCAACAAAAACGATGAACCACACGTTGAGTATGATGTTTAACAAATTATAGAAGTGCCCAAATATTTTCGGGATGCATCAGTCAATAGACTAGAGAGCAATGAAGTGAATATATCTCATGATTCAAAGAAGCAATGATAATGAGATTTTGGACTATAAAGTAGACAATATACTGAATCTATGATGCTTTAAATCATGACAAATGACCAATCACACACTGAGAACGAGCTTTGAGAAGATCACTATACTGATGTGGTCTTGGCAGAGAAGTGAAGTAAACATGTCATGAGAATGTATGTATTAGATCATATACAAATACAATATCATTGGCAGTAATATATTGCTCAATGTGAGGGAAGTAATTGAGTGCTATAGAGTGAGCTCTCAATTCACAATGTATCCCTTTCTAATGATCTCTAAGAGTTGAGATATTACATGGGTCATTTGTTCCTCTTTTTATAGTTGGAGCCAATCTTTTGAATTCAAATTCAAAAGTACACCTAAAAGTAAATCCTAAACTATAGGATATATTCTCTCATCAATCATCTACCAAATGAATCAAGATTTTATGCTTCCTAACTCCACGTGGAACTAAAGCTCTTTTACAAGGGTAAATGTATTTGATTTTACAAGGGATTGATCATATAAGGTTTCATGAGCAATATGCTAATCATCGAAGTATGTGAGCTTGGATTTTCTTGCACCAAAAGTCGACAACCCTCTAGTCACAGTCTGAGAACGGCATAAAACATGGTCAACATACTCAAGTCGATTAGAAGTTCAAAACATGTTTGCTTTGTGGTTTGGAAATTGTGATCTAAGCTTGTTTCGGCCTCCGAACACACTATCGTAGTGCTTATGCAAGATATTTCATCCTTTTGGGCCAAACATATATAAGTTTGGTTCTCCAATACAAGCACCTCAAAGTTTGCTATAGGTTTAGCAAAGCTTGACAGGGTAATTTTGTTCAACTTTTCAAGATACAGTCATATCTTAGTCAGTGGCCATGGCTAAAAGCAATGATGTAATCCATATGTTGGTTGTTGAGGATAGATTGGATGGTACTAATTACTTATTATGGGTATATATGATGCGTCATGTATTGGTAGCAAAAGGATCGTGGAATATTGTGTGGGGTGTTGAAAAAAGTCCTAGTACACCTACAAATACAATTACTAAAGGTGATGCAGATGGTGTTGAAGATGATGATCTTCAGATTCTTGTTCGTATTGCAATTCCTAGTACACCTATTGTAGAGAAACTTTGTTGGGATGGTAGAGATGCTCAAGCACATGCATTGATAGCGTTACCTATCAGACATGCCCAATATTCCTCACATTCACTCTTGCAAAAGAGCAAAGGATGCTTGGGATACACTTAACACTTTATAATAGGCAAGGAATGAGGCTTGTGTTGCTTACCTCCGAAAGTTGGAGAATGAGCACATGAATGAAGGAGATTCCATGGATAATTTTTTGACAAAGATCAAAGACTTGAAGGACCAGTTGATTTTTGTTGATGAATTCTTGCAAGACAATTCACTTGTGAAGACTCTTCTGAATGATCTTCCAGATTCATGTTAGACTTTTGCTTATACTCTTTAATTGATGATGAAAGGCAATCCAAATGCCTTAACATTTGAGGAGTTAGACTCTATTCTGTTGCAAGAAGATTAGTCTACGCAAAATAGATCCATTATGCGTGTTGCAGATCAAGCTTTCCTGGCTAGTCAAAAGGGTAGAGCTCATCTTCTAGGAAGCAAAAATCTACTAATTTTACACAATAAAAAAAGGATAACAAATATGGGAAGACAACAAAATATTAGAATTTTTTTTGCAAATATTGTAAAGGAAATGTTCATGTCATAACGAGTTGTCCAAAACTGGCTACAAAAGAGGCAAAGAAGAAAGAGGCTAGAATGGTTGTTGCAGAGGCCTCTACACCCAAAATAGAGTCTGCTAATCTTGTTATGTTATGAAAAATATCTCATGAACAATGTATGTCTATAGTAGACTTAGATGTTTGGTACTTTGGAAGTGGGGCAACCAAACGCATTACCTCATAGCGCACTTTCTTTAGTTCACTTGAGCCTACCCCTACAGAGAGTACTATCACATGCACCAACAACTCCTCTTGTCTTGTAACGAGAGTTGGTAAGATCATTTTGACTATGGCTGATGGTAGTTATTTTACATTGTGATATTGTTGGTAGAAACTAGGGTAGTCAAGGCCTTATGAGATAGGGAAGCCATGGAAGCGAGTCAGAACAAAGGGAGAGCCAAGTAGGCAAAGCAGTCAATGAAGATCCAACAAGTAGGCCACATAATTTTTCAAGGAGAAATATTTCCCAAATAGTGATTTTAGTCACTTCACACCAATGTAAATACCATTTTTTATTATTCTTACTCCATTTTGTGCAAGCCAAGGAGTCCTCGAACTTGAGGGCTATTTGAAACAGCTACATACCAATTTTCATGATTTTTAGATCCTGTTTGAGCCCCCAAATAAGCCCTAGAACCTAATTTTTAACTAGGTCAGACACTAGGTCTAGTCAGGGCCAAAACCTAGTCAAAAACTATAAAAAAGAGCTAGAGAGCTCATTTTTGAGGGTAGCTTGTTAGAGTTTCTAGCTATTGTAAGAGACTTCTTGAGTAATAGAAAGAACTCCATTGTTCCTCTCTTTGTTCTTGCCTTGTGTGCGCATGTGTGTATGTGTGTGCATGTAAGTGTGCTTCTCACTCATGCACTTGTGACATCACTTGCTCATAGTCATCATACTAGTCCTCACGTCTCAGAGATTGACATTTATGAGGTGGATCTCATCACATTGGTACTTGCCATTGTGCTAGAGCGACACCAAATTTTGTGCTATTGGTGGGGAGAGAGCTTCAAGGACGAGCATGTGATGGTAAGATGTAGAGTTGTGACATTGGAGTCGTAGATAATTTCTCTACTTTTCTTTATTTTCTCTTTCTTACTTCACCATCATCATCACCATCATCATCCTCACCATCTCTCACCTCCATCTCCACCTTCACAAATTTTTTATTTTTTTGGTCATATCACCTTCCCGACCTCATTCCCCGCATTTCACTTTTGAGAGAGAGTGAGAGAGGGAATTTGCTTGTGTTTTTTTTGCATGTTTATTGAGTGTTCTTACAACTACAAGAATCCACAACAACTGCAGTAGCTCCAATAGGTACAAAAAATATTTGCATAGGTCCCAAGGTGTTGACCTCTATCAATCACGATTGACAGAAAAATCGATCATTTTGTAAAATTGAGTGCACCACTATAGAGTATAAGCCCTGCACATCACAAATCCATAAAAATTTCTAAAAAATTTGCAAAATTTATGTCCATCACGATTGACACTATCAATCATGATTGACAGTGTCCATCGCGATGGACAACCTGTCTATCATGAGAAGTGTTACCGTAGAGCTGATCTAGAGATTCAATGAACCAAGATTTGTGCTAAGATGGTGGAATTGGCTCGAACCATGTTTGAAGCTAGTCGCCTCTTCAATTACTCTAGTTGAGCTAAGACTCAGTTGCACTTTGATTGGACTATTAGAACGATTGGAGAGTTTAATTGAAAAATCTGGGAAGGATGCCACCCTCCAAGGTAAGGACAAGGCATGTGAAAGCATAAGCCTTCCTCCCAAGGAAGCTCATGTGCCTAATTCCATTGAACCAGACACCTTTTCTTCTATGAATCGGTATTCTCAAGAATTTCTAAGACAGATTCAAGAAGAGAAGTGGGCGAAAGAAAGTGAAAATTCTCCTCCATTGAACTTGTGGATGACTTACAAGAACGATTCTTGCAAGACATTCCTTCCATTTATGGAGAGCAAGAGGATGTCTAGTTGAGTGAACGATTAGAATTCGAGTCTAATTCCTTACAAAAATTTCCTCATTTCACATGCCCCATGGGAAGCAAAGTCTACCTATATGAGAGCACCCACGTTCATGATAAGGAACGAAGACTTAGTTTTTCCTAGAAACATGGAAATAGTAAAGAACACTAAAGTGCAGTGCAATCTCACTTTAGAGGAGCTAGTCAAGGTTAAGCCAAAATTGTGGAAACATGTAGCCAACCAAGTGCCTGAAGTAGCTAAACCTCATTCCCAGGTAGGATTCCATAGGACAGTTCTTGAGATACCCTTGGAAAAAATCGGAGACATGAGTGAAGGAGAGGAAGGAAACACCTATCTCCCTATCACTCATCAGGGTTATACAATCAAGGCTATTTTGGACTCAGGTGTAGGAGTTACAATTGTTACCACTTCCCTATGGAAGCATTGGGGCAAACCAACACTCAGGCCAACAAGAATGAAACTACAAATGGTTGATGGTCACATAAAGAGACCTTTAGGATTGCTAGAAGGGATAACTCTCATTACGTGTGGTGTAGAGTTTGAGCATAATTTTTCCATCTATGACTTTAGCAAAACCAGGCCTAGGAGACGATTTTGGGGAAGACCATTCATGAGACAGTTGCAAGTAGTACAGGATTGGGGAACCAATTCCTTGTATCTGCAACACTTAGGAGTTACAACCAAAGTCAATCTCAAGGATTACTCTCACAGAGATGTGCCCCCTATACAATGGAATCCCATCCATAGAGCCACCGATGATACATAATCAATGCATTCCATAGGATTAGATCCTCATGGATGCATGAAGAACACCCACTTATGGATGTTTAAAGTTGTAGAAGAAGAAGAGAAAAGAGAAAACGCTAGAGAGGTAGATGCAAACAAAAGGCAAGAAAAGAAAGAAGAGAGAATCCCCACAAGAAGAGCATGAACCTTTATTTGAGGTGCCTGAGAACTTTAAGAAATATGAGATAGAGGATCAAAAAGTCATGATGAGAATACCTAAACACGAAGTACTAGCAGGGGGGGCCTATGATAACAAAGAAGAAGGTGAAGAACAATGCACATACATAGGACATGATTTGACAGAGGACGAGGAGCAAGAGTTAATAGCTTTGCTAAGAGAATACAGAGATGTATCTGCATGGAGTTATAAGGAACTAAAAGGAGTTGGTCTTGAAATTTGCTCACATATGATTCCCATGACCTCAGAAGCCAAACCCTCTAAGCAGAAGCCATACACATATAATGACAATTATGCAACCAAGATCAAGGAAGAGATAGATCGTTTGGTAGAATCTGCATTTATCTATGAGATTGAGCACACTGGATGGGTTTCCCCCATTATAGTGGTGCCCAAGAACAATGGAAAGTTATGTGTTTGCATTAACTTGAAGAAAGTTAACGCAGCCACTATCAGAGATAGCCATATGCTTTCTATCATTGAACATCTATCAGAAAGAGTAGCAGGCAAGGAAGTGTACAACTTCCTTGATGGCTTTTCTGGTTACAATCAAGTGGCCATTGCTCTAGAAGATCAGCATAAGACGACTTTTGCCATGGAGTGGGGCATATTTGCTTTTTGTGTAATGCCATTTGGGCTAACCAATGCTCCAACTACCCTTCAAAGGCTGATGTGTCATGTGCTTAAAGAGTTCTTGCATAAAAAATTAGAAGTCTATGTTGATGATCTTTGTGCTCATTCCAACATTAAACAAACACACATACCTGAGCTCAGACAAATCTTTGACAAATGTAGAGAATATCAAGTCTGCTTGAACCCAAAAAAGTGTGCTTTTATGGTCAGGCAAGGCAAGATTCTAGGACACATTGTGTCAAAGAATGGCATATCCACAGACGAGGAGAAAGTTAGAGCAATTGTAGAGCTACCTAAGCCAAAGAATGTGAAGGAGGTACAAGCTTTCATGGGGCATTGTGCTTATTATCGATGTTTCATCCATATGTATGCAATCATAGCAAAGCCTCTGTACTCCCTATTGACTAACTTTGAGTGGACAGAAGTATGTGAAAACTCCCTTAATAAGCTTAAACAAAGATTATGTTCAACACCAATCTTGACTATGCCAGATTGGAACAAGCCGTTTCATGTTCATGTGGATGCATCCAATTATGCTATTGGGTGTGTATTAACACAACCTACTAGTGAAGGAAATATGGATCTTCCAATTGCTTATGCCAGTAGACAATTGAATGCGGCTGAACAAAATTATACCACTACTGAGAGAGAAGGATTAGGCATGGTATATGGGGTCAAAAAGTTTAGAAATTATTTTCTTGCAAATAAGTTTAGATTTTTTACAGACCATTAAGCATTGCTAATCTAGTGAACAAACAATGCAATATTGGCCGATTAGTAAGATGGTTTCTCTTACTAATGGAATATGACTTTGAAGTTGTAGTTCGGAAAGGTAGGACTCACCTTAGGGCATATCATCTTTCTAGACTAGCTTCACCTGAGTCCCCTCAAGGAGTGTCAGATGACCTTCCTGATGCTTACTTGTTCAATCTAGAAGTAGTGCCTGAATGGGCCAAAATCATAGTGCCTATTCTAACCTTTGGACCCAAGCATCCCATATTGAAAGCTAAAGATAAAGAAGTGGTTAGATCTCAGAAATACCACATCATGGAAGGCAGCATGTATAAGGACACCAATGAAGGCACACTAGCTTGCTATGTAGAGGAAGATGAACATGCAAAGTGGTTGCAAATAGCACATGTAGGTGCACTACAACAACACCACTCCAAACATTGAACCCTATAAATGCTGCAAAGGTTAGGTGTGTACTAGCCAACTATGAAGGTAGATTTCCATAAGTTGTGCAAGGAATGCCAAATCTACAACACTAGGCTACCAGTTGAGCATGCTACACTATATCAAGTGTCTTTAGTGCTAGATTGGAGTGAACCTTTGGTCAATTTTTTGAGGACTAACACATTCCCTCAAGAAATGAAGTTGACTAGATGATGGAGTTTGGAACAAGAAGCCCTAGATTATGCACTCATTGGTGATAGTCTATACAAGAATGGAAAGGATGGATACCTAAGACTATGTGTCCACGACAGTGAATATCTTAAAATCTTGGAGATTGCTCACCAAGGTGTGGTAGGAGGACACTTTGGACCACATAGGGTGACCAAAGCTATACTATTTGCAGCTCTTTGTTAGCCAACCCTTCACATGGATGCACATACCTATGTGAAGAGGTGTGATATATTTCATCGAACTCAATACCCTATACGTAAAGACGAGATGCCACTAAAACCCATGATGTTTGGACATGCATTCTCTAAGTGGGGAATAGACTTTGTTGGTCCTATTAATCCCCAACCAAGATTTCACATGCAGAATATATTATTGTTGCCACAAACTATTTGACCCAATGGGTAGAAGTAAAGGCCACAATGAAGAACGATGCTCAAATGATGGCCAAGTTCTTATTTGAGAATCTATTCACCAGATACGGGTTACCAATTGAGTTAGTAAGTGATAGAGGCATGCACTTCTTGAATGAAGTCATTGAGCACCTTCTACAAGAATTCTTGGTGGTACATAAGGAGTCTACCCCCTATCACCCACAAGCCAATGGCCAGACCGAAAGCACAAATAAGATACTTTGTAATGTATTGACAAAATTGCTGAATAATAGACACTCTGATTGGGATAAACAACTACACCATGCTGTATGGGCATATTGAGTCGCCTATAAAATGGTGCTCCAAGAACACACCATTTCCAATGGTATTTGGCCAAAATGCAGTGCTACCTTTAGATTTCCTAATACCCACATTGAAAGTAGGATAGGAGCACCAATGGACTGACCATGAGCTCTCATCTAGAATCTTTGATCTTGAATGGCTAGATGAAGCAAGATTGAGAGCAATAGCAGGAATTTATGGAGCTAAGAAAAGACAAAATGCATACTTTGATGCTCATGTGAAAGATAAGGGCTTGAAAGTGGGAAACTTAGTCTTAGTGTACACCTTGAAACAACATGCACAAAATTTAGAGAAGAGAGGCTATGGACCTATGATCATCAATAGGATCTCAACAAGTGGACTTGTCCAATTAGCCACTCTAGAAAGGTGACATACTACCTAGATACATCAGTGGATGCAGAGTTAAATTATATAAAGAGCCTCCCACAGAGGCAATGCTTAATTGACTCAACACTGCCAAGAAACGTAAGGAAGAGGAAAAATGATGTTGTAGAGTAAAGAAGCACAAAAGAGGAGCCCCCAAAAATTTCAAATTACGAGCATAAATTTTCTTCTTCAAAATCCTATGAAACTCCCTTGAAGCTATGTAAATGCACTAGAGGAGTCCTCTAGATGCATAAGTCCAAATTATTGTAACATAACTCTTGTAAAATAGTAAGAAATTAGAGTTACTCAATAAAGTGCCGGTCTCTTGTGTGAAAGGACCATTTTTAGGGCACATGTATATTAGTCACTTGGTGACTATTGTAAAGGACTTTTTGCCATTGTGAGCTCTGAAGAAGAATTTTCGAATTTGCTTCTTTCCTATTGACTTCCTCCTTTTTCATGATCTTTTGTGTGTGTAATGCTTGAAATGTGTGTGTAGGTACCCTTCCCATCACTTTTGAACTGTTGTAGTGCGTGTATGAGCCATAATGAGTTGTAGAGCGAGTGTTGGTGTTTCCCACCATTCACTATTTTGCTCATAACTTGAAGTGCATTTGTCATATTCGACTGAAAATACCACCATTAGATGTGGCTTGTCGAGAGCTTCAAAAAGAATCTACTATTGACCATATTCAAAGTTCTGAGTTGAGACAAAAGTTTGAATTTGTGCTTACTACTATAATTGGTATCGTGGCATGCATTTTTAGAGGATTAGTGAGTTGGAGAGGTAGCTGAGACTAGTCACATGCATTCTAGTTTAGACACTTCACTTACTATCATGTGCACATACGTCTTCATACACTTGGTTCTTGTGGTTCCTGGGATTGATAATTAAACGTGTATTAATCCACCACTATATGCACTTATGGGGTGATTGAGGTCCAGTCTCATCGACACAAGTCCTTAAGGCTTCACGACTTAGGTACACACGTTTTTGGCGCTATTGCTGGGGAGAAAAAGACCTAACCAAGGTGCGTTTGTGATGATTATAGCTATGGAGTGAAGGAATCGTACTTGTAGAGGTGAATTCATTCAGTGGCAAGTAGTCAAGTATTCCAACACTTGTTACTTCACATGCTTGGAGTGTGTGTAATGAGTTTTTAGGTTTAGGGTTAGGAGTGAGGAAGTGAAGGAAGAGTTAGGGTTAGGTAGGAGAGAGGAGTAGAGTAGGGAGAAGTAGAAAACCTCAAGAAAAACCCAAAAAATTTGTCAAATTTAGTTCAGTTTAGGCACTAGACAACACAAAACTATAAAAACCAAAAAATCAATTCATTTAGTCACTTATGTGAACAAGTATCGTGGGAGAGCAACGACCAGTATTGTCGATTTGGTATCATGCTAAGTGAGCAACTAAGCAACCTTGTGAGCCCAAAGCGTAGCCAAGGTATTCTTGAAGGTGAGTTCCTCAAATATTGTATCTCAAAAACACCATCAGAACACGCACACACGTGGTTAAAGTCACAATCGATATCGCGGGGTAGAATAGAGAGTTTTTTAGAAGTTTTTGAGTGATACAAGGGGTCAAGAGTTAAGGGGAGAGAGAAAAAAGCAATTTGCTCACAAAAAAATTAAGTTTTGATAATTTTTGGCTGTAGTATCATGATCGGTTGAGTTTTGGTATCGTGATACCAAAATTCCGTAGTATCGTGATACTTGTCTGGTATCGTATCGTGCATGCCCACTTGAGGTATCGCGATACCATCAAGGCATCATATTGTCAAGTGCTGGTATCATATTGCGGTCACCTGGTGGTATCGTATCATGGTCCACCTGGTATCATATCGTGTGGGTCACGGTATTGTATCATTGACCGAGCGGTATCGTCTCACGTGCAATGTTGGTATCGTAGCCAACTTAGTATTGTATCATCTCTTGTTTTGGTATCGTATCGCGAGGAGTAGTATCGTATCATGTAAATCCTAGTATCGTATTGTCCAGTGATCTTTTGGTATCGTATCATTCCTATAGTCAGTATCGTATCGTGGCCTACCTTGCTATGGTATCGTGAGCCAATCCAGTATCATATCGCGAGTTACTTTAGTATCGTATCATGGGGATCAGTATCGTATCATCGATTAAGCAAGTATCATATCATCGATTAAGCAAGTATCGTATCACGGGTTGCAGTGGTATCATATCATCTGCAACTCCAGTATCGTATCATGCCACTCAGTGGTACTGTATCGCCATAGACCCTTGGTATCGTATCGTTCCAAGTGTGGTGATAATTGGAGGTGAAATTTGAAGTGATTGAGGAGATAATTAAGGGGAAGAAGAGAGAAGGTATAGACCCAAAGGGATGAATGAACTTAAGATCAAGACGGGTGCTAAGTAGTTGGAGAAGTGTCATCTCATCGGTAGGAAGTGTAGCCCAAGCGAGCCACCACTCGATCTACTCGGACACCTCTAGTGTCTCGGAGGAGGAACTACCCATGGCCTCAAAAGTCATGCATGGTTCTGTTCCTAGAGAGAATTTTATGTCAACCACAGAGGGTGAATACCGCACTTCTCTATAGTATGTGTCAACTAATCGACAAGGAATCCCTATTTACCTTGATGGCATAAATAGGTCTGTTGTGAGAATGGTAAACTCTACCAAGTCAGCAATAGTGCCTAGACCGATATTTAAGTACGAAGGAGGAGCATACATGGACAAGTTAGGCCAAATCTACATAGTGATGGAAAATCTAGATCATATCAATGAAAGAGGAGAATTATAAGGACAAGGAGTTTCTGGAAGATCTAACCATGAAGACATTGTGACTACCCCAAGGGGTTCTGTGGTGACTCAAGTCTTGAGAGGGGATTTGGTACCTCAAGATGACTACCTGTTGGATGTATACCTAATCCATGGGTCAGATCTACTATTACAGACAGATTCACCCATCCGAGGATAGGAAGTGAGCCTAGTTACCATCTATGAGTTGAAGGATCCGGAAGATGAGTCTAGAGTTACATACCTAGAACAAAACCAAAGAAGATATTGGCCGGTAGATGAAGGCGATAGGTCTCAATTGAAATACATGGGGTTGCCTGTATTCCCTCCTTGAGAGCAGGCAACTACCTCCCACAAACCTTTTGGAATCCACCAAGGAATGGAGAATACAATGTCACGAAAAACAAGCCAGCGAAGTATCCCCAACCAAACACATGTGCAGTTCGCAATGCCAAGAACACAGTCGCACAACGAAACCAAATCAGGGATATGTAACATGACTCGACCTTCAGTTAGACCAAGACCACAACTAAGGGTGCAACCAAGAATGGATCCAATTAGACCAGAAATTCGTGTAATGCCCAGACCACTAGGACCTGTAAGAAGGTTGAGAACGATTCAAGTTGCTAAATGTATGAGAAATCATTGTGATGGAATGGGAGAGCCATATGACCACATAGCAGAATTTAAGCAAGTGTTACGGGCCGAACAAGTGGATGACTTCTTTGTGCAGTATGAGTCCTTTGGACTAACCCTCATAGGAACAGCCTTGACGTGGTTCCAACCGTTTCATTCAAATCATTTAGGGAATATTGAAATTTTTTTCCAAGAGCTCATTTGAGAATTCACTAAACGAGGGATTAAACACAACTCATTATCCTTAATCCATAGTTTCAAACAAAACCCAAATGAAACCATGAAAACAGCCACCCAAAGGTTTAACCAATATGTCGATAGATGCCCAACAACATAAAGACCCTCCCAACAAAAATGATATCACTATTTTTAGATGGATTGACTAATGGAACCCTAAGAACTCTAGTTTATGTAAAACAGCTCCAGACATTGAGTGAGTGTCTTCAAGAATGTATTGATCTAGAAGACAACCTAGCTGATGACCTCAAAAGCTCACCAAGTTCTAAATCAGAGGACACTAGGAGTACAGTGATGACTAGCTCTAGTAATGTGGAGGAGCTAGTAGAACTGTTAGCCAAGAAGTTAGGAGTCCATGGATAGAGAAATTACCAAAACTCACCAATGAGAATGCCATGCTACACAGATGCAACCTATGTGGTGGAGATCACCCATCTCATATGTGTGCAAGAGGAGGAGTAGGCATGCCACAACCTTATCCATACAATAGGCAGCCACCCCAAGGACCCAATCTATACTCCTATATTGGGTAGAAATACACCACTCATACTATTGAAAATTGCCTATTTAATCGACAGTCGAGGCTAGTGAATCAACCCCAGTATAGGCTTTACGGATACCCTCCCAAAGAACAAGAGAAGTCCCTAGATATAACCCCTACCCAGGCCCATAAGGAGTGCCCAGACCTTATGAACAAGGAGGATATGGACAACCACAACCAATTTTATGACAACAACCACCCCTTCCACAAATGTAGTGCCAGTCAAATATACTCAACCAAAGGAGAACATGGAAAGAGCCATACTACCAGCTACGCCTCTAGCTAGTGCAAAAACAACGAATCACGGATATGAGCAAAATCCACGAGAGTACTATCCATATGATGCAAGTCTTGTGGAATATGACCAAACTTATGACCAAAAATATTATGGTTATGAAGGATACAAAAATCTCTATGGACCAGAGTATGCGAATCTGATGTACACTCCACCTAAGGCACTAGCACCTATGAGACCACCCATTAGATCGCCTGTCCCAAAAGGACCATGCTATAGATGTGGAGGAGACCAGTTCATAAGAGAATGTACTCTGTCATACAACCCACCACCTCCGAGAACATGGGAAGGGTACTACAATGAGTGCGGAAAGGAACATCTATTTAGAGATGGCCCGAAGAATCCCAATAAGGCTCATAACACAACACAAATCAATGTGATTTAAGTGATTGAATCATCGAGAAGTGATAAAGAATACACCGTACCTTTAAAAGCCATTACGCAAGCGCAAGCCAAAGGATGGGAGAGAAAGAAATTAGATTCCGAACAAGAGATGGGTGAGGATCTAGTGCCAAAGATACAAGTAGTGGAAGATTCAAAAAATCCATGTGAGAGTAACCAAACGAAGAAGACGCAAAGTTGGAAGACCAGAAGGGAAAAACTTAGAAATAAATGGATAAAAAATAAAACTAAAGAGGACAAGAAGGATGTAAAAGATAGTAGGAAACTGTTGGAATAGAAAGTGCAAGATAATACACCACCTAAGTCCCACAGCCAAAAGCTAGACAAAGCAGGATCAATCCTAGCAGACCTAGTACCAGAAGACCAAGATATGTGGCTGAAAGCTTATCAATATAGAATTACGACTAGACCAAATATATGTTGGAGCAAGTCTATGACAAGCCTAAGTATTGGCTTGAGTCCCACAAAGTCATAGAAAAAGCCTTAAAATGAAGACTATGTAAAGTTCACTTGTGAACTACCTCTTGTAACTTTTGAAGAGTTTACTTAATGTAAAAGTAAGAGAATCTTAAGTGGTTGAGTCCACTTGATCAAGAATGGAAAGAGGAGCCACGAATTTGTGATTTGTGGTAGGTAGAGAATCAAATCAATCATTGATTGATTGGAGAGTGATTGAGGGAAGTTAGCCTCCCAAACTCAACTATAAATAGATGGCAGTTTTAGTCGTGGTTAGAGAGACCTATGTGAAGACCTCCAAGAGCTGAGCTTTATGCCATATCAAGGTGTGATTCCAAGGCACACATATGTATCAGTAAGTCATTGTATTGTACAAGCAATATAATTTCATTTTCATGATTATTTGAGTTCATCTTTCCATGTTCTTGTGAAGTGTACTACTCACTGCCATTACTCTCAGTTTTTCTCAGTCAGCTTGCAGAGATGTTTTCTCTAAGCTTGGTGCATCATTTTCAGTGATTTAACTTGGTAAAGTTATCTCCATAAGTCTAATATATGCTCACAAATTTTCATGTCATTTGGATGTTGAAATCTTCAGTTATGTTTAGTTGAAGTCAACAGTGTCTGTGCATTTTCACTTCTCTGTCAGGTACCCGACTTTTTCACTCATCTTGTCAGAGGTGTTTCTCAGTGTTTACTTATCCAAATTCAGTGATTTAATACTTGTTGGATTTAGCTTACTGTCTAGTATAACCATACAAATTTTCATAATCATTGGAGTCCTAAATTTTGAGTTATGTTTATTTTTCTGCTCACTGGTCTCAAACTGTAGCAGCCCGTGAAAATCGGGATGATGTCATCAGTTGTTAAAACTCATTCTCAGTGTGTGGTTCATTATTTTTGATGCGATTACTCTTGAAAGTTAGCTCTTTAAGTTACCTAGACTTCCCCAAGAGGAATTAAGCTAATTGCTGCTGTGCTTAGAGAATTATGTAAAACATTGGACATGTGTATGAACCAAGAATAGCAAGTTTTCACCTCTGAGCTAACTCCAACTTATCTGTTTTGATCTATCTTTTTGAGAGTGATCTTCCAAGGTACATAGGGTGTCTGATACATCCATTGGCAAGCTAAAAGGGCCCACCATATACTTCTAGAGTTCATTTGGCTGGTGTAGATCAAGGATTTTGCAACACCTCTTCATCTTCAAGCACATACCTATCCATCTCTTCATAGTGGTATGAGAGCAAGGTTGGACAACATGGCAAATGGATTTCCTTCATCAATTGACAAATTAGACAGAGGTAACTACTCAGCTTGGTCATTAAGGATGGAAGCTTATCTCCAAGGTAGAAGTTTATATGGTTATGTGGCTGGAGATGAAGTTATGCCAAGTTTCAGGAACAAAAGTCAACCAACACAAGAAGAGCAAGAAAGATTGAGCACATGGTGCTGCAAGGATGCACTTGCAAGGTCTTATCTCCTCAACTCTATCTCACATTTTTTGTTGCCTCACATTAGAAGTTGTAAGACATCTCAGGAAGTGTGGGATGCACTTGAAGCTTTCTTTTCTTCAAGTACTAAAGCTAGGAAGCATCAACTATGGCTGGATTTCACAACTCTCAAGAAGGCTCCCAAACAAAATGTGACTGATTTTGTCACAAAGCTCAAGGACATAGAGGATCAGTTGGGAAGCATTCGAGAGGTAATAGATGAAGAGCAAATTGTAAGGCAGGTCATCAATGGCTTGAAGGCAGATGACAAGTGGGAAGCATTCACCACAGCTATGGATTTGTACATGGACATGCATGTACCTGATTTCAACACACTCATTGGACAACTACTTACTCAAGAGGCAAAGCTTATAAAAAATGGAGAAAGCTCTAAAGGTAATCAATCTTCAGCTTTATACACGGATAAAAGCAAGTCTAAAGATAACAAAGGAAAGGCAAAGAAAGTGGATGATGAAGGAGGTACATATCAAGCTAACTATGCAGGTAGAGGAAGACATGGCAGAGGTAGAGGAAGAGGAGGTAGACAAGGCAGGGGGAGATCCCAAGACTCCAACTCATGTTCTATTTGTGGATTAACTAATCATACAACTGAAAATTGCTTTAGGAATTCCAGGAATCAAAGAGGCAGAGGATACAATAGAGGAAGTTATGGCTACCCAAGAGGAAGGTTCAACAACTACCATGGCAACTACAACAACTACAATCATTCAAACTATCAAGGAGGCTACAAAGGAAGGAGAGACTACAATAACTACACAGAAGACTCAAATAAAGAGGATTCATTATTGATCATGAACATGGCTATGCCACAAGGTAAATCTGATGAGCATGTTTTCTACATAGATTCAGGTTGTTCAAATCATGTGGCAGGAAACGTGGCACTCCTATCAGATTTAGAAGATCCAAGGAATAAGCATGAGGTACAAACAGGAGATGATACAAAACATCCTATGGAGAAAATAGGCAATGTCAAAGCACCTGATGGAAACATCAACCTACTCAGTAAGGTACTCTATGTCCCTACCATTACAAAGAATTTGATAAGTGTTGGGCAGATAGTAGAGAAAGGGTTGCAAGTCAGGTTCACAAAAGCAGGAGCATTTGTTGAAGATCCAAGTCAAGGATTCAAAAGAATTGCAAAAGGTGAAAAGACAGGTAGATTGTTCACATTTGAATTACAGGACACTAGAAACATTGCTCTCTTTAATTATGGTAGTCAGACACTCACAGAATTGGAAGTATGGCACAAAAGGTTAACACATATTGGTGAAAGGTCATTAAAGCAAATCTGCAGGGACCAAAGTGTACTTGGACTTCCTAATTTGTCAAAACAACATATGATTTATAAGTGTAGTGCATGTCAATTTGGAAAGTCTCACAGGTTACCATTCATGAAGAAAGGTTATATGCATGGAGATCTCTTGGAGTTGGTTCATACAGATGTATGGGGACCTAGCAAGGAAGCTTCAATATGTGGATCAAGGTATTATGTTTCCTTTATTGATGATTGCAGCAGATGGACTATCCTATTCTTTATGAAACACAAAGATGAAGTTCTTTCATGTTTCAAAAGATATTTGGCTCTTGTGGAGAATCAAATAGGTAAATCACTAAAAAGGCTAAGGTCAGATGGAGGGGGAGAATACTTCTCCCATGAGTTTGATTCTTTTCTTCAAGAAAGAGGAATCAAAAGAGAGGTAACTACAAGGTACACTCCTGAGCAAAATGGAGTGGCAGAAAGGAGGAATAGGACAAGGTCTAAGCTGCAAGGTCTATGTTAAATGAAAAGCATTTACCTAATTACTTATGGACTGAGGCTGTATCTACTGCCACTTACTTGATTAACAGGTTGCCTTCAAAATCCCTTGATGGGATGACTCCATATGAGGCTTGGAATGGAAGAAGACCAAGCTTAGATCATTGTAAAATTTTTGGATGTATTGCTTTTGCTCATGTTCCTTCAGAGGTTAGAGGCAAGATGGATCCAAAGGCAGAAAGGTGTGTATTTATTGGATATGACAACAATCAAAAGGGCTACAGGTTATACAACCCTACCATCAAAGGATTCTTGGTAAGCAGAGATGTAGTTTTTGATGAGAACAATTCATGGTATGAAGATTCATGCAGGAAGGTCAATTTGCCATATAATCTTGAAGAAGATTTTCCAAAGCTTGGTAGAGAAAAACCAAAGATTGAAGAACAAGACACCTTAGAGGATGATGAAGAATCTCAGATGGAAAAGATCAAAGCATGGAAGTCTAAAGGTAAAGCAAAATTGCAGGAACTTGGACATGAGGCAGAATCATCACATCATGGCCTAAGAAGATCTATGAGGGAAAAGAAAAAACCAGAAAGGTATGGGTTTGACACCTCATTAGTAACTAAACATTCTATCTACATAGCGCAGGACATAAACCGAGAGGAACCATCATCATTTGAAGAGGCCAAAGCAAAAACAGAATGGAAGCATGCAATGAAGGAAGAGATTGAAGCACTTGAGGAAAACAACACTTGGGATTTGGTGCCCAAGACTTCATCCATGAAGGTAATAGGCTCAATATGGGTCTATAAACTCAAGAATAATTCTGATGGTTCAATTAACAGGTATAAGGCAAGGCTTGTAGCAAAAGGCTTTGCACAAACTCAGGGAATTGATTATGAGGAGACCTTCTCTCCTGTGGCAAAGATGCCTACTATTAGGGTTTTGCTTAGTATTGCCTCTTCCAAGAATTGGAAGATACTTCAACTAGATGTAAAGAATGCAGTCTTGAATGGTTGGATAACAGAAGAGGTATATATGGCACAACCACCTGGTTTTGAGAACCAAGTTTATCATGATTATGTGTGTAAACTTAACAAAGCATTGTATGGTCTCAAGCAAGCTCCAAGAGCTTGGAATTTCAGGCTTGTTTCATTCTTGCAGGACAAAGGCTTTCAACCAAGCAAGGAAGATCCTTCACTCTTTATTAAAAAGAGTAATTCTGAGGTCATCTACCTATGTGTATATGTAGATGATATTATATTGACAGGAAATGATGCAGATGGTATGAAGAAGATCAAAGATCAGATGAGAGAAGAGTTCAAGATAAGTGATTTGGGTTCACTTACCTACTTCCTAGGTTTGGAAGTTTTCTACAAAGATCATGGTTTGTTTCTCACTCAAAGAAAGTACATTAAGGACATGTTGGCAAAATTCAAGATGCAAGATTGTAAGATTGCACGTACTCCAATGGAGGTCAATCACAAATTGAGCTCACATGAAGGTGAACTCATAGAGGACATCACATCATATCAAAGTCTAGTGGGTAGTCTCAACTATGCCACTTTGACAAGAGTAGATATATGTTACAGTGTGAGTGTGCTAAGCCAATTTATGCACACACCAAGGAAACCACATATGGATGCTGCCAAAAGGATTCTCAAGTATCTCAAAGGAACCATAAATGAAGGAATTTATTATCCTTATGTATCTGATTTAGGTTTGAAGCTATTTTCTGATGCAGATTGGGCTGGCTCCAAGGAAGATAGAAGGAGCACTTCAGGTTATCTTACCTTTGCAGGTTCAAATCTTATTTCATGGTCATCCAAGAAGCAACCCACAGTTGCTCTCTCTTATACTGAAGCTAAATATAGAGGTCTTGCCATAGCTACACAAGAAGCTATGTGGATGAAGACATTATTCAAAGATCTTGGATTGGAGTTTGGAACTCCAACTATTTTTGGTGACAATATGAGTTCTATTCACTTAGCTGCTAATCCTATTTTTCATGCAAGGACTAAACATATTGAAGTTCATTATCACTATGTACGAGAGAAGGTTCTAAGCAAAGAGATTCAAATATCATATGTGTCCACTCATCAACAATGTGCATATATTCTAACCAAAGCATTGGATGGTACAAAGCTTTGCAAATTCAAGGCTATGATTGGTTTGCAGGTAATCTTGGAAGATTGAAGACCTCAAGCATACTTGGCTTGAGGGGGAGCTGTTGGAGCAAGTCTATGACAAGCCTAAGTATTGGCTTGAGTCCCACAAAGTCATAGAAAAAGCCTTAAAATGAAGACTATGTAAAGTTCACTTGTGAACTACCTCTTGTAACTTTTGAAGAGTTTACTTAATGTAAAAGTAAGAGAATCTTAAGTGGTTGAGTCCACTTGATCAAGAATGGAAAGAGGAGCCACGAATTTGTGATTTGTGGTAGGTAGAGAATCAAATCAATCATTGATTGATTGGAGAGTGATTGAGGGAAGTTAGCCTCCCAAACTCAACTATAAATAGATGGCAGTTTTAGTCGTGGTTAGAGAGACCTATGTGAAGACCTCCAAGAGCTGAGCTTTATGCCATATCAAGGTGTGATTCCAAGGCACACATATGTATCAGTAAGTCATTGTATTGTACAAGCAATATACTTTCATTTTCATGATTATTTGAGTTCATCTTTCCATGTTCTTGTGAAGTGTACTACTCACTGCCATTACGCTCAGTTTTTCTCAGTCAGCTTGAAGAGATGTTTTCTCTGAGCTTGGTGCATCATTTTAAGTGATTTAACTTGGTAAAGTTAGCTCTATAAGTCTAATATATGCTCACAAATTTTCATGTCATTTGGATGTTGAAATCTTCAGTTATGTTTAGTTGAAGTCAACAGTGTCTGTGCATTTTCACTTCTCTCTCAGGTACCCGACTTTCTCACTCATCTTGTCAGAGGTGTTTCTCAGTGTATACTTATCCAAATTCAGTGATTTAAAGCTTGTTGGATTGAGCTTACTGTCTAGTATAACCATACAAATTTTCATAATCATTAGAGTCCTACAGTTTGAGTTATGTTGATTTTTCTGCTCACTGTTCTCAAACTGTAAGCCCGTGAAAATCGGGATGATGTCATCAGTTGTTAAAACTCATTCTCAGTGTGTGGTTCATTATTTTTGATGAGATTACTCTTGAAAGTTAGCTCTTTAAGTTACCTAGACTTCCCCAAGAGGAATTAAGCTAATTTCTGTTGTGCTCAGAGAATTATGTAAAACACTGGACAGGTGTATGAACTAAGAATAGCAAGTTTTCACCTCTGAGCTAACTCCAACTTATCTGTTTTGATCTATCTTTTTGAGAGTGATCTTCCAAGGTACATAGGGTGTCTAATACATCCATTGGCAAGCTAAAAGGGCCCAACATATACTTCTGGAGTTCATTTGGCTGGTGTAGATCAAGGATTTTGCAACACCTCTTCATCTTCAAGCACATACCTATCCATCTCTTCACAATATAGAGAAGCATGAGAAACTCTACCCACAAGGGGAACTCGAAAAGGAGAGATTGGCGATATGTAGAAAGTGCATAGAGATAGCCCAAGCCACTTTAGAAAAGACTATTCTAGTCCTCTTGAGACAAGAATATATGAGAACCAATTCAATGAATGTTTTAAAGAGAACGATCGAGAACTAACAAGAATACCTAAAGAGAAATATGGTAAGAAAGAACAACAGAGCACTCAGAGCAACCAAATTAGGATAATCCCAGAGCTAGAAGTTAATTGGCCACAAGATTTATGGGCCAAGTTTCAAGAAGAGTGATGGAAAAAGAATGAGAATTCAAGACCACTCTTTGAGGAATTAGAGATTGAGGAAACCCAGTCGACTCCAAATTTGGAAGAAGTATATGGAGTTTCTATATTAGACCAAAATAGAGAGGAAGTACACAATTTTTCCACTCTATCTAACTATATGGGAGAATACGAGAAAGGGTTGATAGTTTTTCACGCTCCCACAATTCGAGGCAAAGAAGAGGAATCTTCAGGTAAGACATCACACAACCTAGTAGAGCTCAAGAACACCAAGGTACAATGCCTCTTGATGGTGGAATAGTTAATAAGGGACAAACCACAACTATGGAATCAGTTAGTGGGACAATTGAAATTGTAAACTAAGGAGACTGATAGGGAAAACAAAGGAACGAAAGTCCCATCTACCATACAAATCCCTATTGACAAAGTCGGAGAATTTAGTGAAGGAGATGAGGGCAATACATGCTTACCCATCACATTTAATGGATACATGACTAAAGCCATTTTAGACACCGGAGCGGGTGTAGGATACCCACCAAGGGGATTTGGGAGAAATGGGGAAAGCCAACCCTACGACCAACATGTATGAAGCTTCAATTAATAGATGGCCATGTGGAGAGACCCCTAGGAATATTGGACAAAATTAAGTTGACTACCTGTAGAGTAGAATTCGAACACTCTAGCCATATGTCAATTTGGAAAAGCAAATAATTACAAAATGATATTAGGACGACCTTTCATGAGACAACTCGGGGTAGTATAAGACTAGGGAAGAGATGCATTATACCTACAACATTAGAGGGCTACTAACAAGATACATTTACATACATTTTCATATAGGAACATACCCCCACTACAATGGAATCCCATACACAAGGAAGAGAATTATTTTTCAATTCACAGTGCACGTTCTAGTGACCAATCATCGATGCACGAAGATGCTCAATTATGGATGTGCAAAGAAGCAAAACGAGAGGAAAATAAAACTCAAATATGGCCTATTGGACATCAAAATTACCGACCCGTAGATGATCCTATGTATATGCCTCAAGCTTTCCCAGATGAAGTGTTCGAACCACACGGTTGGATGGAGATTCTAGCCACCTTAGATGTGTGTGTAAATGAGGAGGTATTAACCATGAATGGATCCATAGATGAAGAAGGTTATGATGTAAGTTTTTACATGGTAGTCCTTCAGGAAGTAGAGAGAGGAGAATTATTAGAAAACGAATGGAGGGAGGAGTATGAAAGTATAGAAATGGAGATAGAATTTGATTTGGAGGAACGATATTTAGAAGCAATCCAGGGTGAGAACGAAGAAGGAATACCCAAGGTATTCAGACGTAGCTCAGACAAGACTGAACAACGAAGAAACATTAGATAACAACCCCACATCTTTTAAAGTCCCAGAGCACTTCAAAAGATACGAATTAGAAGAGAGGAAGATAACTATTCAAATGCCCAAAAGGGAGGCCAAAGAAGGAGAAGCTTATGATAACAAGGAACAAACTAAGAAAATGATAGTGACCATCGAAGATGGAGAAGAGAATGTACGTACATTGAAAGACGTGTCACCCAAAGAGGAAGAGGAACTGATAAACCTAATTTGAGAATATCGAGATGTATTTGCATGTGTTGGGTGTGTGTAGAAGTGCGAGACACAAACAAGAAGCACACACAAGGAGCACAAACACAGCAAGACACACGGAGAAGATGATGGTTGGAATAGCTTGCTCTATTGATGATAGACTTCACTGAAGTAAGAGCTGAATAATATCCCTAAGTACAAACTACTACCACATATGAGAGTATCAAGTATGTGGTAACATGGGGAAAAAACCTCTAGCCAGCACTAGAGTAAAAAGTGCCCATGTATAGGGAAAAGGTTCACATCAAAGCTACTCGAGGAACACATAAGTGTAACAAACCCCCTTTGGAGCGAATGATGTGAACACATACAGGGAGTGACAGATCAGTCCCCACAAGGTAATAAGCCTAAAGCTTTGCAAAAAGCTTCAAAATTTTCTCGTGGAAGGGCTTTGGTGAATATGTCTGCCACATTATCTTGTGTACACACATATACCTAATCAATATCGCCAGCATGAAGGTGCTCTCTCACATAGTGATAATGCACCTATATGTTTGGTTGGTGCATGAAACACTGGGTTTCATGCAACAGCCAAAGCACTCTGACTATCAGTGAGAATATGCATAGCAACATCAATCTCCATGCAAATATCCATCAATAGGCATCTCAACCATATACACTCCACAGTAGTTGTGAAAACTACCCTATACTCAGCTTCACAACTGGATGTCACCATTGTAGGTTGCTTCTTACTCAACCAAGATATGCATGAGTCTCCAAGGAAAATGCAATTACCACTAGTGGACATGTGAGTATCATAACAACCAGCCCAATCACTATCTCTAAAAGCATGCAAGCAAGGCTGAATATCTCTGCCATAAAAGAGACCTAAGCTCAAAGTGCCTCCGAGATATCTAAACACATGTTTCACTACTTGCCAATGCTTAGTGCCAGGGCTATGCATGAATCGACTCAACTGGGAAACTGCATACTGTATATCCGGCCTTGTGTTGCATGCATATAGAAGACATCCCACAACTTGCTTATAAAGAGAAGTGTCAAATGCATCACTAGAATCCTCAATCGAGAACCTAAATCCTGTCTCAACTAGTGTGGAAACTAGCTTGCAATCCTCAAAGTCAAAATGCTGAAGTAGTTTTTCAACATACTTTGCTTAATGCATAACAATTCCCCCCTCAACGGATACAAACTGGATGCCAAGATAGTAGCTCAAAAGACCAAGATAAGTGACATCAAAAGTATGCTGCAAATCAACCATAAGAGTGTCAAGTTTTGCATCACATGACCTAGTCAAGAGTATGTCATTGACATAAAGAACAAGCACTATAAGATCAGATCCATTTTTGCGTACATAGAGTGTGCTTTCAATCGGACTACATGTGAAGCCAAGAGCAATCAAGTGCTTATGGATTTTGTCATACCATGCACGTGGAGCTTGCTTGAGACCATACAAGGCTTTATGCAAGTGACAAACCATATGCTCTTTCCCTTTCATAGCAAATCCAGGAGGTTGCTTCACATAGACCTCTTCTTGCAAATCACCATTCAATAAGGCTGTTTTTATGTCCAACTGATGCACTTTCCAACCTCGATGGGTAGCAAATGCAACCACGGTACAAATGGTAGTCATGCATGAAGTAGGTGCAAATGTTTCCTCATAATCAATGCCATATTGTTACCAATCTAGCTTTGTAGCAATCAATGCTACCATCAGACTTTCTCTTAATCTTGTAAACCCACTTTGTACCAATGGCATTCTTTCCTTTTGGCAATTCACATAACTCCCAGGTACCATTCCTATGTATGGAATCCATTTCTGATTACATATCCATTGTGGATCGTCATATGCATCTTCAAAAGAAAGTGGCTCTTCATTACATGCTGCAGAAATAAGAGAATAATCCACAAAATTACTTGATGCATGGCGAGAGCTTGATCTTGTTCTACCAAGTAACGGTGCACTCAATTTGCTGTCTCGCAAAGTTTGTTTCAGCCACTTTGGCATAGTTTGTGCACTTCTGATAAACATGCGTTCATTATGTAAAACATCTTCAATATGTACATCATGTGTGGGCTGAATTTCATGCTCATTTTCAGCCATATTTTGACGCAAATGTTCAGCCATATGTGGCTGGAAATTTCCAGTAGTTTTGATAATTTTTGGCTGAAAAATTTGAGCCATGTTTGGATGGAAATGTTGGATTTTTTTAGCCCTTTGAGCCTCATTTGGCTGGTCTACATGGCCATAGTCAAGCAAACCATTTTGGAACAAAGGCATGAGTGTATCGAACATATCTTGTGAGATAATTGTTGGCTGTTTTTTGCATTCAAGTAGAGGGAAAACTGAATTTTCAGAAAATACCACATCTCGACTCACAATAATTGTGTCCGTCAATGGCTGATACAAACTATATCCCTTACTTTCAGCACTATAACCAACAAATATACATTTCTTTGCCTTGACATTAAGTTTATGACATTGTTGTGATGGAACAAGAGCATATGCCAAACAATCAAACACACGCATATGACTAACCATAGGCTTATGACCATTCCAAGCCTCATAAGGAGTGATGACTCTCAATGCTTTGTAGGTCAGTGATTCAACACATAGTTTGCACACATGACTGCTTCCATCCAAAACTTATCGGGAAGATGCTTTTCTTTAACCATACATCGTGCCATTTCAAGTAGAGTTCTATTTTTACGCTCGGCAACACCATTTTGCTGAGGTGTATATGGCACCGTACATTGGTGTGAAATACCTCTTTCACGAAGAAAAGCATTAAACTCATGTGACATGTATTCACCACCACGATCCGTGCGTAAAGTCAAAAGCTTTTGTGAAGAAAAAATTTCAGCCATAAATAAAAATGCTTTGAAGCAAAAAAATACCTCATTCTTTGCTTTCATAGGATACACCCATGTATGGCAAGTAGCATCATCAATGAAGGTAACAAAATATATGAGCTTCCCAAAAGACAGCCTTGACAGGACCACATACATCACTATGAACAAGCTGTAATTTTCTTGTAGTGTGTGTATGGCTATCTTTTGGAAAAGAAGCGCGATGCATTTTTCCAAGAATGCAACCTTCACATGCATGCTTTTCAATGGACTCAAGTGTAGGCAAGCCAATAACCATGTCCTTCTTTTGCAAGTAAAGCAAACTGTTGAAGTTTAAGTGACTAAAATGAACATGCCAAAGCTCCATTTCAGCCATGGAAGAAGTATAAGCAACCAAGGCACTCGAGGCAGCCCTCTTGTATGTATCCATGCAATACAAGCCATTACATAATGTACCGGACATCACGATAATATCGCCATTGCTGAAATCATGAACCATATACTTATCATCAACAAATTGTACATGAAGTCCAGCTTTGGCAATCAACGGAATTGAAATTAAGTTCTTCTTGATACCGGTCACATACAATGCATTCTTCAAGAGAACACCTCCATTTGCAGCCGTAAGCTCAATTTCTCCTATAGAAGCACCTGCATGTCTTTGATCTACATCTGCCACTATGTTCCAAAGTTGTTTAGCAATAAGAACATGCAAAACCATATTGGATAGTTGGTCCCATCAAGCTTATCTTCAGCTTGAAGCATGCCAAACAAGTCATTGCTGCCCACCATTTCACTAAAGAACAAGAATGTGACAAAATCTTCACTTCGACGAAAGCTGAAATGAATGCTGAAATTTCAGCTCACAAACCGTCACTCTGATGGCGATTCTGACTGCACGAATGGCTTCAAAATGGGGGTGAAACCCCATCACACATGGTGGAAATGTTTTTTGACTGCTGAAATTCACTCTTCTATTCTCCAAAGTCGATTTACACTATTAAAAGTGCGTGCACATCACGACATGAAAAACCGAAACTTAAGAAGGAGCTGAGTCTGCTCCGATACCACTGTTGGGTGTGTGTAGAAGTGCAAGAGACACACAAGAAGCACACACAAGGAGCACAAATGTAGCAAGACACACGGAGAAGATGATGGCAAGAATAGTTCGCTCTATTGATGATAAACTTCATGGAAGTAAGAGCTGAATAATATCCCTAAATACAAAGTACCACACCACATATGAGAGCATCAAGTATGTGGTAACATGGGGGAAAAACCTCTAGCCAGCACTAAAAGTGCCCATGTATAGGGAAAATGTTCACATCAAAGCTACTCGAGGAACACATAAGTGTAACAACATGGACCTGCAAGGACCTCAAAGGAGTAGATCCATCCATTTTTTCCCATAGAATTCCAATGAAACCTGATGCAAAACCATCAAAGCAATGCCCTTATACTTATAATGATGTCTATTCGGCAAAAATTAAGGAGGAGATAGACAAACTGTTGCCAATCGGATTCATTTATGAGATAGAGCACATAGAATGGGTGTCACCATTAGTGGTTGTATCCACGAAAAATGGAAAATTAAGAGTGTGTATTAACCTAAAGAAAGTAAACGTAGCCACAATCCGTGACAACTACCCATTACCTATCAGTGATCATCTCTTGGAAAGAGTTGCGGGTAAGGAAGTCTATAGCTTCTTAGATGGATTCTCAGGATACAACCAAGTAGCTATCGCTACATAAGATCAACATAAGATAACATTCACAAGTGAATGGGGAGTCTATGCATTTAGGGTGATGCCATTGTGACTCACCAATGCCCCTACTACTTTCCAAAGGTTGATGTGTCATGTATTTAAGGAATTCCTAAGGAAGAGTATGGAAGTATACATAGACGACTTATGCACATACTCAGGTCAAAGACATGAACACATTCTAGAATTACGAAGGATATTTGAGAAGTGTCAGCAATATCGTGTGCTTGAACCCTGAAAAATGCATCTTTATGGTGAGACATGGAAAGATCCTAGGACATATGATATCTAAGAATGGAATTTCTACTGATGAGGATAAGGTTAAGGTAATCCTAGAGCTACTAAGACCAAAAAATGCTAAGGAAGTGCAAGCTTTTATGGTTCATTGTGGATACTATCATAGGCTTGTGGTGGCCAACTCTACATATGGATGCAGAAACTTATGTGCAGAGCTATGAGGTCTGCCAAAAAGCCAAATACCCTATTAAGAGAGATGATATGCCTCTAGACCCATGATTTGTGTGAGAGCCTTTTCCAAATGGGGCATTGATTTCATAGGACCTATTAAACCTCCAACCAAAGGATCACATGCCGAGTACATAATAGTGGCAACAAACTATCTAACCAAGTGGGTGGAAGCAAAAGCAACAAGGAAGAATGGTGCTCAAACCACATCGAAGTTTCTATTTGAGAACATATTTACTCGCTTTGGACTACCTATAGAGATAATAAATGATAGAGGAACACACTTCATCAATGAAGTAATAGAATCCTTGATGAACAAATTCCTAGTAATTCATAAAAAATCAGCTCCCTATCACCCTCAAGCCAATGGTCAAGCAAAGATTTCCAATAAAGTGTTATGCACCGTGTTGACAAAGATAGCCAACAATGGAAGGTCAGATTGGGACAAACAATTGCATCATGCAAATTTGGCCTTTCGAGTGGCTTACAAGATGGCCATTGGAACGACTTCGTTTAACCTAGTTTATGGACAAAATGCAATCTTACCAATTGAATTTTTGGTACATACTTTACGTGTAGCACAACAGTATGAGTGGACAAGACATGAACTATCCAAGCAACTAGAGCAAATTGAGACATTACATGAAACAAGACTACAAGTAGTTACGAGAATTTATGCTACTAAACGGAGGCAGAAGACATATTATGATGCACACATCAAAGACAAGGGCTTAAAAGAAGGAGATTTAGTCCTTGTATATACATTGAAGCAACATGCTAAGAAACCGCAGCACCACAGATACAGACAATTATTGATCAATAGAATCTCAATGAGTGGAGCACTGAATCTAGCCACACTAGACGTGGATATAATTCCTAACTACATAAGTGGATGTCGAGTGAAACGATATATGGAGTCATAAACATACCATATGTTAGCATGACTCATAGGAGCATAAAATCGAAAGAAGGAAGAGGAGAGATTAAGGAAGAAGCATGCCAAGAAGCCTTAGCGTATCAAGAGATGGAAAGAGTGGATACGACAAAGGGATAGTTGGTCCCATCAATCTTATCTTCAGCTTTAAGCTTGCTAAACGATATCTACAGGGAGAAGAATCTATACCCATGGCAAACTACCAAGTGAGTAATGCCAATAATGAGAGCCTTAGCATCTCCCAACCATACCTAAACGTAGGAATCAGAAACAAAGAGTATCAGCTAGTTGATGCTCTGATTGACTCAAGAGCATCTCTAAGCTGTATACGAATGACATTATTCCAAACAACCATAAGTCCCACTAAAGCACACATGATAGGGGTTGGAGGTCAAGTTATAGAATGCATTGGAGAAGCCCTAATATCCCTTCATTTAGGAAATTCCACTATGGAGCAAAGAGTTTTGGTATGCAAGGATGAAGACCTAATGGAAAATATTATCCTAGGGCAAGATTGGATTATTGAGAATGAAGTGAGCATTCATCTAGCACAAGGATACATATCAGCCAAAATAGGACATAAGGAGATCTTTAGCTTGCTGGAAGAAAGGTTGTATCAATTTCACAAGGTCACCAAACCTAATGAAGAAAACTCGAAAAAGGAGTTAGGAATGAATCAACAAAGAGTATATCCCAAGAAGGCCCTAATCTAGAATTGATTGCAAATAAGGATGTGTTGCTTGATGATGTGACCACCTCGCCCACGAGAGATGAACCTAAGAGAGAAAGTGAGGACAATGCCTCTCAACCTAGCAACACTAGAACAAGAAAACCCACATGGAAGTCTTCTATTCGAACATCACACCCCTATGACACTCGTTTGCAATAGGTATGGAAGGATCGAATGACTAAACCAGACAATTCAACACAAAAGCAGATCAATCACTCAATGGAGACAAAGAGAGACAACCAGTATTCATCATCACAATCAGAACCACCAAGACTTCTTTGTGTATGGCTTCCAAAGTCATTAGTAGAGGCCGAGAAGACACAACAATGTATATGGATCCTGAAGAAGGTTAGATAGATTGCAAATTAAGAGGTAGAAAACTTTAACAAGATATCATGCCTACAAAGTGAAGCAAAGAGGTCCAAAAAGACTCATCAAGGGTACCAAAGGAACACGACATCAAAAACTTAGACTTCAAATACAAAGGAGGCAAGGACTGGAGCATGACAAACCCGACAGAAACAAATGTCTCAAGCACCAACTACAAAGTGGATATGGATACCAAAGAGGTAGCAAGGACAGGAACAACCTACTCAACAAGATCCTACTTGCACATAAAGCATAGAGTCCATTGCACATAGAGCATGCATGATAGGGCCACATTACAATGCCATGCATTCAGCACATTATCTCTTCAAAAAAACTAGTAGTGCACATTTCCATCATTAGAATAGGCCTTAGTTTCTACTTCCATAGGAATGACCGTACATTGTAAATTAATAAGCGCTTCGGCTAGATCTAATTCTTCTTTTATTTCAGGATTAAAAATCAAAAGAAGTGTGGTAAGATAACTTACTCACTTAAGCAAGGGGGAATGGAGCGACAAAGGAAACGACATATCACATAGCCACACATAAAACACATGAATGGTTTCTATTGGAAGCTAATTCTTTCTTTATTACAAGTGCAGATGGCTTCCAAGGATTCCGAGGCAACTGTTCAAGAAGAGGTATTGGAATTTCCACTACAAAGTGTGACAAAAGCCAAAGGTCATTAGTTTTGAGAAGATAAAGATAATGGATAAAGATAAAGATAAAGCCAAAGGTATTGGAGAGCATCTTTTCTTGGTGACGATAAAGATAATGGACACCGACCATTAGTTCCCATTCATGTCCTAGGATTTCAAAGTATTACATGAACTCCCATCAACCGTGGATATCATGAGAAAGGCGGGAATCCATAAATACTTCGAGCTACCAATTTATAAACTGGACTTTCAACAATGTACACAAGTGATGAACACTCTTCAATTGGCCTTACATAACCCCTTAGTGCCTGAAACAAGAGTCCTCGATGCAGAAGGAGAATGGGTGATTATCCAATTCACACATGAATTGATTAAAGACGATTTTGGATGGGAAAAGGATGGGAATAGAAACCGGAAGGATGAAAGCCGAGGGACTAAGAACCAAACATTCATGGATATTAATCGTATAGACATAGAAAAAGAGGTTCGGCTCATTCACCAGCATTTTTGCTTTCTAAACATGCACCCCTACACATCACCTCAGAAGATCATAGTGCAACTATTATCTCATGCAACCAAACAGATTGGTAATCAAGTGAACATGACGCCATACATCCAAGAGAGTCTATTTGAAGCAAAGAAATAGTGGGGCCACAAGAAGTTCTTGAATGGAAATGTAGCATTGACCATCCTGATCTACCATGCATTAGGTATTCGAGAATATCTTAAGGAGATGACTTCATGAATAGAGATGGCTAAGTATGCAAAGTTAGCCACTGTACCAAGGAAAAAGAAAGGAATAAAAGTGATGGAAGAGACAGGAACCAACTCTCAACCCAGGATGAGAGGAACTAAGAGATTAAGGGAAATGTTTAAGGGAGAAGAAGCATGTCCTTCTTAAAAAAGAATACACGTACTTCCAAGGACAAAAATTGAAGACACTAAGCCCATTACGAAAGAGGAGTTAAAGGAAGCAATGAAAGCTACTCACCAATACATGGAAGGTAAAGTAAATCTGCCAGTGCAAGGGCATTACTATCACCAATCTCATGAAGAAACCCTGCAAGGAGAAACTAGGTTGAAGGTGCCAAAGAAAGAGAAAGAACAAGAAGAAGAGGAGAAACAACCATTCACTCCAATCAGGATTGTAGCAGAGCCTTCTCAACTAGATATTACATTTCAAGGAAGTACTACAAAGTCTACCACACATGAAGAAGAAGAAAAAGAACCTTAGGTACATCTTCAAATTAGACAACCTCATAATGAGACAATACACGTAGATAAGGGCAAATATGTACTCACGAGGGAAGCACCAAGTATCCCTAAGACATGGCTAAATGTGGATGTGACTCAACTCAAGTCCATAGTGAAGCAGATGATACAGACGGCCATGGATACTAAACAACAACAACAACTGATAGAAGCAGACGCCGATTACGACAAGGCTCTAAGGGAGCGAAATCAATTTCAGGTAATAAGTGAAAAAATCTATGCATGGGTAATAGAAACTCAACAAGCACTCACGACCAAGGAGAAAGGAGATAACGAAGCCATGGAAAAATGCAATATGTTAACGGCTGATAATTAGAAACTCCAAGATCAAATCAAAGAGCTACAAAGTAAGTATGAAGCAGGTGAAGCTGAAAAGCATGAATGATGAATACAAGAAGCAAATTGCTCGAATCTCAAATAAAGGTATATATGGAGGAAGCTGACAACTTAAGAAATAAGAATGAAGAACTCATGACTACCGTTTTGTTCAACCAACCGATAGAGGCACCTGAAGTACTAACAAATAATACACAATCATTAGAAGCACAAATTGCAAAGTACAAAGATCAGCTAAAACAAGATCAAGCTCTAAGAGAAGAATGGGAGAAAAAGTATATGTATGACACTAATGAACTCAGAAAGAGGTGGAAGACGGCAGAAGACAAGATTTTCATGCTATATAATGAAGATGCCGATCAAATTGTTGCTATAGGACAAGAACTCCTAAACACTAAGGAAGCACTAACAAAAGTGGCTAGTGAGATCAAAGAAAAAGATGAAATAATTGACAAGTTAAAGGCTCAAATAGCACAACAAGTTACAACGGGGACACCAGTAGCTCCAAGCTCCCAAGCGGCTACTATGGAGATTGAGGTACATCCTCTTTCTCCCTCCATGCATCATTCACCTATAAGGGAAGAAGCACAGCCGAGAACTGAATGACATAACTGAGCTATTGTAGAACTAAGCCGACATAAGCGGGCACTATTGGTGTCCCAACTTATAGAGCATTTTGAAGATCAAGTGGTGAAGGTCATGAAAGAAGCGAAGATTGAAAGCAAAAGCTTGGAACACATTTTGAACCCATTTAATATCCCTTATGGCTTGCTAAAAGAGGAGACACAGCTATATATCAAGAAAATAACAAATAAAGAACCTGAGTCATGATCTTCAGTTTAACCTGAACACGTTCACATATACGTAAGAAGAATTTGACAAGGGAAATCCGATATAGAGATGAAAGTTCTTAGAGAAGAGTCCTACCTTAAGGGTACACTGCCATTCAGCACCATATGTGCTCCAAGTTAATCCATCTTTTTGCCCAGTACCTTGAAGATGCACCTGGACGCAATTTTGGGAAGCACAGTGCTAGGGTACTATAAATAATCGATGGCTAAACCATCCACTACTACCTAGTCTGCTGCCATGCAACTATTTACCAACCAAAGAGTATATGGTATGGACAATCAAATTTTGGTTATCCAAATATGCGACAGTACCAGATCTAGCCATCAAAATGACCAATAAAATATTAAGTATGCTACTCACAGTTCTGAAGGTATTCCAACATGCGTAGTACACCTTTTTGAATTTTATTGGGATTAATCAGGCTGCATATGCCATAATTTTTTATTTATCCACTACTCCAAGTCTATTAACTATAATGGAAATATACTCGCCGCTCATGTTTCTACCGAGTCCATACATGCAAACATTTGAAGAAGCTTTCCTTACAAGAGTGCACCTCAGAGCATCCAAATGTGGCTTCCTGGGAACCTGCATAAATTGACTTTCAAGTCCAACAGTATAACTTAGATTAGGGTTTGTAATTGTGAGATTTGTAAGACTTCCCACAATTTTCTTGTACATAGTAGCATTTTCCAATGCTTCACCTGATGTAGTATCCAACTTCAAATTCTGATCTAATGGCATAGAAATTGGCTTACAATCAGCCATACCATACTTTTGCAGCATATTCAAGGAATATTGCCTTTGCGACATCCATATACCTGTTTCTATATGTATAAACTCAATGCCCAAGAAATAGCGTAGCACACCAAGATCTTTCATGTCAAATTCCTACATAAGAAATTGCTTTACCTCTTTAATGCTTCCTTCATTATCACCACCTACAATCAGGTCATCATCATAAATAGCCACAATAGTGATGCCATCATCAGCCTTCCTTGCATATAGTGAGTGATCTGAATCACACATAGAAAACCCAATGCTGGTTAAGTAATCAGCAATCCTTGCATGCCATGCACAAGGGGCTTGCTTCAGCCCATACAAAGCCTTTTGCAACCTGCGAACATATTCTCGATGCTTTGAATCTTCATATCCTTGTGGCTGGTCCATATATGCTTCTTCCTGTAACTCACCATGTAGGAAAGCATTCTTCGCATCCATCTGATGCAAAGTCCATCCTTTTGTTGTAGCTAATGCAACAAGTGTTCTGACAGTAGACATTTTAGCTACAGGGCTGAATGTTTCCTCATAATCAATGCCATATGTCTGTGCATATCCTTTAGCTACCAATCGTGCTTTATACCTGCTTATGCTACCATCAACATTATGCTTTACCTTGTAAACCCATTTGCAGCCTATGGGTTTCTTTCGTTGCGGCAATGGAACCAACTTCCATGTATCATTTCCATAAAGTGCAACCATCTCCTCATCCATAGATTTTTCCCAATCTGCAATTCCAATTGCATCTTCAAAGCAAGAAGGTTCAACATCTAGTATTACATTTGTCATGTAGGCACAATGACAAGCCATATAACTATCATATGTCAATCGTTGCACTAAATTTTGAATCCTCCTAGATCTTCTTGGTCCTGGGTCACTTCTCCTTATATCATTTGCATGTGCCCTTCTTACTCATGGAGTCTTCACAGAGGGCAATCCAAGCTCCTCATCAAGACTCTTTTATGAACCGCTTGAATCTCCATCAATGTCTTCAAAGCCTGCACATGTTTTATGACCTATAGAAAGCTTTTCTTTACATTTCTTGGATGTATTTGATGAATTTGTTGAACTGCAATTTCCACGCAATCTTCCACTCCGTGGATTTGAGTTCGAACTATTGCTTGGTGACGCATCCGATCCACTCAAAACTTGCGATTCTGCACTTGATTTTTCAACATTTTCTTTGTCATTTGGTTCAAGATTCAGTCCTTCTTTGGCATTTGCATAGCAGCTTGACATTTCATTAAATACCACATCTCTGCTCACTTTTACCTGTCGTGTCAGTGGGTTATAACATTTATATCCCTTTTGATCAAGGGAGTATCCAATGAAGACACACGTTTTTGCTTTTGGATCAAGCTTCATCCTCAATTCATCTGGGACATGTACATATGCAATACAACCAAAAACTTTTAGATGTGATAAGTTTGGCTTTTTACCTGTAAACTTCTCTTCAAGTGTAACTTGATGTACAACAGCAGTCGGAGTTTTGTTCATGATGTATACAACAATATGCACAGCTTCTGCCCAATAACAATGAGGCATAGTCTTCTCAACCATCAAGGGTCTTTCTATTTGTGCAATATGTCTATTTTTGCGTTCAGCAACGCCATTTTGTTGTGGTGTGTACCTGCATGAAAACTGACACCGAATTCCATGATTTTTTAGAAAAATGCTGAACTCATTTGACATGTATTCACCTCCTCCATCAGATCTTAATGTCTGAATGTACTTCCTTGTTTGCTTTTCCACCATAACTTTAAAATTTTGGAAGTGAGTGAACACTTCGCTCTTCTGTTTCATGAAATATACCCATACATTGCATGTATGGTCATCAATGAAAGTAACATAAAACCTGCAACTGCCCATAGATGTGGTCTTTGCAGTCCCCTAAACATCTGTATGTACTACTTCTAGTACATTCTCACTAACATGCTTGTCATGTGGAAATGATGCTCTTGACTGTTTACCGAATTGACATGTTGCACATACCTTTTGCATTTCTGCAACTTTGAAATTTGGTAGTCCATGGACAATCTCCTTTGAATGCATCAATTTCAGCCTTTGCAAGTTTGCATGTCCAATCTGTTTGTGCCACATCTCTATATCTGCAATAACTCTTGCACCTTTTGCAAACATGACTGCATTCATTTCTGGAATCTTCACATTTAAGGTGAACATCCCACCCACTTTGTTTCCTTTGGTAACCAATCATCCATCCTAATTGTACTCTTCTACATATAATCCATCAGCACTGAACCTGACTTGTAATCCCTGGTCAACCATTTGTCCAACAGAAACCAGATTCTTTGTTATATTTGGAACATGCAGCACATCAGCAAGATGTTTTACCTTTCCATCCTCCATCGATAGTGCTATGTTTCCTGTATGCTCAATAGGATGTGATGTGTCATCACCTATTTCAACATATCCAAGAACGGGCAATTTCTGCAAAGTACTAAACCATTCCGCATGACTGGTCATGTGATTTGAAGCACCTGAATCAACATACTAGACATTATCATTTGATTTTGAAACACCAACAGACATCGTATTCATCATGTGATGTTGAACCAACAGCTTCTCAAAATCATCCACACTTGTGGATGCATAGTTATTCTACTACCTTGTGTTATTTTGATTCTTCAACCTGCAATCATGTTCAAAGTGTCTAGGTTTACCACAATTCCAACATCCTTTATTGTCATTACCTGAATCATTTCTTTGGAAACTTCTGCGGCCTCTTTGGCTCTCCCTGCCTCGAAACTGTCCTCTTTCTCCTGCATGATTCTATTGTTGACTTTGTTGTCGGTTACTATTTCCTCTTCCACTTCCAAAACCTCTACCTCTGCATCTTCCTCTACCAGAGTAGAATACCTGCTCAGAACTAGATTTTTCTTGGGAGTTTGAATCCTCACCAAGATTCTTTTCTTCAATACTCAGCATAGATACCAGATCAGCAAAATTTGGAATATTTTCCCTGGTTTGTATAGAAGTTTTGAACTACTTATATGTAGCTCCTAAACCATGAAGACACACTTCCATCTTATCATCATCATCATCTACATTCACGCCAATAGATGCAAGTGACTCACATATGCTTTTGATTTTCAAGGTGCAGTCACTTAGTGACATGCTCTTCTTCTCCAATGTATATAGTTTGTTCTTGAGTTGTAATTTTTGTGCCTTTGTATTGGTCTCATATAATGTGACTAAATTGTTCCAAGCCTCTTTTGGAGTCTTGGGATCCTATATGTGTCCAATCATGCTATCCTATATGCTAACAGATAACCAGTACATTACCTTTCGTGCTCCTTGATTCCATTCCTCATATGCTCTTATCTGATCTGCAGTCCGATTCCTTTCTGGTAACTGTATAGCATTTTCAATCTCTCCTTCGATGTACTTCCAGTAGCCTTTTCCCATCAAGAAATTTATCATTCTGAATCTCCAAGCATGGAAGCTGTTCTTGTTGAGCTTATCGCTCATAAGCTGACGCATTCCATCTACGTTTGCCATTTTTGCAACAATTCACAACACTGCAAAACACTACAAGCAGCACTTCTGCTTGAACACTGTTGCACCATGACGTGGCAGTTCGATCTCAAAAAAACATAGTTTTCGTGTATCAACAGTACATGGAATCGATTGAAATTCTGGATCTCAAATATATAAGTGTTGCCAAACACAAATCAAGTTACAGTTTCTGAAACTGACCTCGTTTTTCTAGGGGCCCCACCTTGCATGCTTGAAATGGAGGTCTTCTACCTTCATGCTGATTTTCGTAGCAAACGGAGGTCGTTTGTAAATCGTGTTTTCTCCACGCCTTGCCATGTACTCTTCACTGTCGCCTTGTCCACGAGCTCTCTATAGCTATGTTGGCTCTGATACCATGTCATTAGGAAGGAGATAAGGAAGAGAGCTCACACACGCACTCTCACTCTCAAGGAGAAGCACACACACAGAATGAGGCAAGGAGGAATGATCTTCTTCTTCTATTAGATAAAAAGGAATGTACAAGAATAATCTAAAAAACAAGAATACAAGTGCAATATATAAAGATGAGTACATAAGGAAAAAGCTAATGTCTGCGAATGAATGAGCTGGCAAGTAACAAATGTGCCATCACTCTTAGTAGATAAATCTAATAAAGCTCAATGAAGTATCCCTGACATATACCGATATGATCACTATACATGCAGAGAACGAAAAATTGGTACGTGTCATCCTGGATCATCACATGTTGAGCTTGATATCTCAACAATTCTTAGCCGCTGGATGCGTGCCTCGTAGCCTGACTTAACACAGCAACCCAGATTTATGAATGTAAGGAATACCAATGGGATTATAGAAGCAAAGGACTTAGACCGGATAAGGTAAACAGTTCACTGATAGTCCTTATTGCTTCCTCAACCATTGGGTGTGTGTACTAAAGAGCTATAAGCAAGTCGCAGACAAAGAAGAAAAGCCTATCAAGGGACGACAAAGACAAAGAGGGGGAGAGTGTTGCAGAGTAAAGAAGCACAAAAGAGGAGCCCCCAAAAAATTTCAAATAACGAGCATAAATTTTCTTCTTCAAAATCCTATGAAACTCCCTTGAAGCTATATAAATGCACTAGAGGAGTCCTCTAGATGCATAAGTCCAAATTATTGTAACATAACTCCTGTAAAATAGTAGGAAATTAGAGTTAGTCAATAAAGTGCCAGTCTCTTGTGCGAAAGGAACGTTTTTAGGGCACATGAATATAAGTCACTTGATGACTCTTGTAAAGGACTTTTTGCCATTGTGAGCTCTGAAGAATAATTTTTGAATTTGCTTCTTTCCTGCGGATTTCCTCCTTCTCCATGGTCTTTTGTGTGTGTGGGTAATGCTTGAAATCTGTTTGTATGACTGTTGTCTACCCCTTCCCATCGGTTTTGAACTACTGTAGTGTGTGTGTGAGCCATAACAAGTTGTAGAGCGAGTGTTGGTGTTTCCCACCATTCACTATTCTGCTCATAACTTGAAGTGGGTTTCTCATATTTGACTAAAAATACCACTAATAGATGTGTCTCGTCGAGAGCTTCAAAAAGAACCTATATTGATCATATTCGAAGTTCTGAGTTGAGAGAAAAGTTCGAACTTATGCTTATTGCTATAATTGGTATCATGGCATGCATTTTCAGAGGATTAGTGAGTTGGAAAGTGTTGGTGTAAAGTTCAAGCCTACACATTTGGCTAGAAGTTCATCAATATTTGAAGCTCCATGGAAAGCATTGCTAGGAATTTTTTATCCTTTACCATTTGTAAAAATCATTTTTTGACTTGAGAGAATATTTGTAATCACTACCAAATTCGTGGAGTTTATTAGTTGAAAAGTCACGACTTCATTTGAGAGAATATCTCCTAGATTGGAGGACTACTTTTTACTGAGAGCCAATGGAGGATTCAGATTCAAATTCAAATTCACATTTAAACATCACATTTATAAAAGATGACTGGAAAACTTGTGGGCTAGATCACTTCAATTCCGAGCCATTACTGATTGGATTTGTAAGAGAGTGAGGTTCACATTGTAGCCTACACTACTCAGCATCATTAGGCATTGATTATCAAGCCTATGATCTTATACAACACTGTTCTTTAATACAGTAGATCTACATTACTCATTTATGGTCTCTCTAGTATAGTCATTCATAACAGTCAACTTGTACTATTCATATCTCAGTTATTTCTCCACTATTTTCAAAGTTCTATAGCTTGTTGGATTCAGCTACAAGTTCTCTACATGCTCACAAATTTTTAAGACAATATATTCAGCCAATCTGGAGAAAAGCGCATCAAATCACTCACTGGTCAAACTCTGTAGAGGTCCTAAAAAATTGGGGTTAATGATTCAATTGCTAAGTTGATTGCTCTGTGTATAGTACATCATTTTAAGTGATTCCACTTGGAATCATTAGCTTACTAAACTAGCTACATACCTCTAAAAGGAAGTTTTCTAATTCCTACTGTAGTGGAAGCACTGAGCATAACAAGCAGCAGGTGTGTGAACAATGTTGATATATTTAGGTAGTGATGTGTGTGAACACACTAGGACCGCCAGGGCACTTTTTTCCCTCTTTAGGAGGTTTTTTTCCCCCGGCTTGTATATACGCCTATTGTGCTAATGGGCTACCTATCTTTGTACATTCTCTAGTAATACATTCAGTATTGTGTGTTGCGCTCCAAGCTTCTTCTTCTTCCTTGTGTTGTTCGCGTGCTTTCGCAGATGTCTAACTCCAACAATTGGTATCAGAGCAGGTCGTCGCTTCATCTAGGGTGCCATCGACACTCCTCCGGTTGCAGTCTCAGAATCGCATGAATTTTGGTGAGCATACTCAGCGTGTTTTCGAGATTAAAACAGGTTTGCTGTGTGGTGCCGAAATCGCGATCTAAGCTCGTTTCGGCCTCTGAACGCACTATCGTAGTGCTTGTGTAGGCTATTTTGTCTTTTTGTGCCAAAGGTATATACCAGTTTTTGTTCGCCAGTATAAGCATGTCGAAGTCTGCTACAGGTCTAATGGAATTTCTTTGGGCAGTTCTGTTCAACGTTTTGAGATACAATCGATTTTCTGCATCAAGGTATTTTAGTCATCGACCATGGTTGAAAGTATTGATGTATTCATATGTTGGCTGTTGAGGATAAGTTGGATGGTACCAACTACCCGTTATGGGCTTATATGATGCGACATGTGTTGGTTGCAAAAGGATTGTGGAACATTGTGCACGGTGTCGAAAAACGTCCTATCACACTTGCAACTATTAGAACTGTAGGTACTGAAGTTGATGCAGAAGGTGTCGAAGATGGTGATATTCTGCATATTCCTATTCGTACTGCAGTTTTTGCTGCACCTACTATAGAGCAGATTCGTTGGGATGGCAAAGATGCCCAAGCACATGCATTGATAGCTTTGTCTGTCAAACGTGCCATTGTTCCTCATTTTCGCTCTTGCAGATTAGCTAAGGATGCTTGGGATACACTTACCACATTGTACCAAGCTAGGAATGAGGCTCGTGTTGCTTACCTCCGGAAATAGTTGGAGAGTGAGCACATGAATGAAGGTGATTCTATGGACTGTTTCCTAACAAAGATCAAAGACTTGAAGGAACAATTGATTTTTGTTGATGAGGTTATACTAGATAGCTCACTTGTGCAGACCCTTCTGAATGGTCTTCTTGATTCATATCAGATCTTTGCTTCTACTCTTTGGTTGATGATGAAAGGCAATCCAAATGCCTTGTCATTTGAGGAGTTAGTCTCTATTTTGTTGCAGGAAGATCAGTCTAGGTAGAACAGGTCCATTATGCGTGTTGCAGATCAAGCTTTCCTGGCTAGTCAGAAGGGAAAAGGAAAATGGAGCTCTTTTACTAGTAAGCAGAAATCTGCAAATGCAGCACATTCGAAGAACCAAGACAAAGATGAGAAAAAATCAGAAAAGCAGAAATTGTTTTGTAAGTACTGTAAAGGGAATGATCATATCATAAAGAACTGTTGAAAACTTGCTACAAAAGAGGCTGAAATGGTTGTTGCAGAAGCCTCTACACCAAAAACGGAGTCTGCTAATCTTGTGCAGGAAGAAGAATGGGTGTTTACTACTGTTTGCAATTTTGACCCATCTTAGCAGTGCATGTCTACAGTAGACTCAAACGTTTGGTACTTTGACAGTGGGGCGACCAAACATATTACCTCGCAGCACAATTTCTTCTCTTCACTCGAGCATGCCCCTACAAGGAATACTATTACATGCGCTTACAACTCCTCTTATCCTGTTATGGGACTTGGTAAGATTATTTTGACTACTGCTGATGGTAGTTCTTTCACTTTGTCAGATGCTTTACTTGTGCCAGGGATCAAGAAGAACCTGTTATCAGTTTTTGCATTAGCCAAGATTGGCTTGGTTGTGAAATGTGTAGATGACAGGTGTACATCTCATGATCTGACAAATGGCAATGTGATTATTGCTTCTGGCATTTTATGTCGTGGGTTGTATAAGCTCATAGACTGTGAAAGATCTGTGAATGATTCGGCATGTGCAGTACATGATTCTCAAGCTATCTCAGATACAAAGCTTTGGCATGCACGCTTTGGTCATATGAAATTTGCTAGTTTGCTACGCCTGCAAAAATCTGAAATGGTGTCCTCTTTGCACAAACTTGAGGCACCTGGAAAACATGTTTGTGAAGGCTATATTTTGGGCAAAATGCAGCGTTCCTCATTTCCAAAAGATGGTTCAGTTCGGGCTACTCGCAAAAAATTGGATGATAAAGCAGTAAAATGTATTTTTGTTGGGTACAGTTCTGAAAGTAAAGACTATCGTCTTTATCATCCACAGACTAAACACATTCTGGTTAGCCGTGATGTTGTTTTTGTGGAAGATGCTATTCAGCCATTACTTTCATGTACTAAGGAGACATCTATTAGCTCCAAAGACATGTATGATACTTTGTTGCCTCTTTTTATAGGTGGATAGTCTAGTGCTGGTCCCAATGAGGCAACTTCTCAGCCTTTGTAGGTTTCATGTGATGATGCAGATCATTCCATTTCTGATGCAGATTTACATGATGCACTAGTTGATGAGAGAGCTGATATTGAGCAGGCAAAAACTATGCCAAAATGGCTGGTGCAGACTTTGCGTGATAACAAATTAGATGCACCTCTATCATATCGTACTTGTTCAGGCTCTCATAGCCGCTTTTGCATCAGATTGGTATGCTATGGTTGCATCTAGTCTCTGTGATGAGAATGAGCCTCTTTCATTTGATGAAGCAAAAAATTCTGAAAATTGGATGGCTGCTATGCAATCTGAATATGATGTTATAATGAAGAATGGTACTTGGTCTTTATGTGACTTGCCTCCAGGCAAGAAGGCCATTGGCACTAAGTGGGTAGACAAGCTGAAGCATAAACCGGATGGTACAGTTGATAGGTATAAGGCTAGGCTTGATGCAAAGGGTTATGCACAAGAAAAAGGCATTGATTTTGATGAGACCTTTGCACCTACATGTCGTATGACTACTGTTCGAAGCATCTGTGGACTTGCAGCTCATCATGGTTGGAATGTACATCAGTTGGACATTAAAACAACATTTCTGAATGGTGACTTGCATGAAGAAGTGTATGTTTTTTAGCCCCATGGCTTTGTGTAGAAAGGTCATGAAAACCAGGTGTGCAGGTTAAAGAAGGCATTATATGGTTTAAAGCAAGCACCACATGCTTGGTATGAGAAGATACATGGCTATCTGATTGCACATGGTTTTGAGAACCGTCCCACTGAAAGCACCTTATATGTTAAGCATGCTAATGATGTGCTTCTGATCATTGTTGTCTATGTTGATGACATGTTGCTCACTGGTCCTATTGAGAAGCATATTGCTGATTTTAAGGCTGATTTGCATGCCTCATTTGACATGTCTAATTTGGGGCATTTGCATCACTATTTGGGCATTCAATTTATGCAAGTTGATGGTGGAATGGCTTTGTGTCAAACGAAATATATTGACACATTATTGCAGCGTTTTGGCCTTGAAGACTGTAAGCCTATTGCCACTCCTATGGAGACATGTTTACGATTGAGTCTTCATGATGCTGTAGATGCATTTGATGCTGTTCTCTATCAGCAGTCTGTTGGATGCTTGATTTAATTATGCATTACTCGGCCAGATATTCAGTTTGTTGTCTCATATATGAGCAGGTTTATGCATTGCCCAGGAGTCAAGCATTGGCAGGCGGTTAAGCGCATCTTTCGCTACTTGAGTGGTACTCGGCTACTTGGGTTGTTTTATCCCAAGGGGGAATCACTACCGCCAGATTTGCATGCTTTTTCTAACTCTGATTGGGCTGGTTTCTATGACACTGGTGTGTCCACTAGTGGCTTTTGCTTCATGCTTGGTAGCTCATGTATATCTTGGTTGAGCAAGAAGCAGCCTACTGTGGCCACTTCCAGTTGTGAGGTTGAGTATAGGGCATCTTTCACAGCTACTGTTGAGTGTGTGTGGCTCAGACACCTTATGGATGATTTGGGTGTTGATCAGACTTCTGCCACCACCATCTTCACTGACAGTCAGAGCACATTGGCAGTTGCAAGGAACCCTGTGTTCCATGCTCGCACTAAGCACATTGAGGTGCATTATCACTATGTCAGGGAGAGGTTCTTTGCTGGGGAGATCAGTTTGGCATATGTGCCCACGCAGGAGAACATTGCAGACCTTTTCATGAAGGCTCTGCCTAGGGAGAAGTTTGAAGCTTTCCGCAAGGCTTTGGGCTTACTTCCTTTTGTGGAGTGATTTCCACATAGCTTGGCACTTCCTTATACATGAGTGCCAACTCCTTGTTCACTGCATCACTCCCAAGGGGGATTTGTTGATATATTTAGGTAGTGATGTGTGTGAAGACACTAGGACCGCGAGGGCACTTTTTTCCCTCTTTAGGAGGTTTTTTCCCCCAGCTTGTATATATGCATATTTCCCTAATGGGCTACTTATCTTTGTACATTCTCTAGTAATACATTCAGTATTGTGTGTTGTGCTCCAAGCTTCTTCTTCTTCCTTGTGCTCTTCACGTGCTTCTGCAGACGTCTAACTCCAACAAACAAAAATAGAAGGTTTTCATTAATACTTCAACTTGGAAATAGTCTATTTTGGTTCAATCTTTTCTCACATCATTTCCAAAGTACATAGGCACTTATTTAGTCTCATCGGAAAGCTAAGAGGGCCTACAACTCAACTCTGACACATCAAGGGGATGGTACAAAGAAGGATTTGGCAGTACCTACTCATTTCTTGGAGTGTCTATCCATCTTTCCCAATAGTGGTATCAAATCAAAGCTAAGGTAAAATGGGAGATGGTTTTCCTTCTTTCATTGATAAATTGGATAGGAACAACTATCAAGCATGGTCCTTGAGGACGAAGACATACTTGCAAGGAAGGAGCCTCTATGGATACATCTCAAGAGATGAGGAGATGCCCATATTTAGAAGCAAAGGACAACCTACAAGAGAGGAGCATGAAAGACGCAACACATGGTGTGCCAAGGATGCATTAGCAAGGTCTTACTTACTTAACTCAATCTCTGATTTTCTTCTTCCACATATTATGAACTGTAAGCCATCCCAAGAGACTTGGGAAACATTTTCTTCCTATTTCTCTTCCAACACAAGGGCCAGGAAGAACCAATTGTGGATTGAGTTTACCACTCAAATAAAGCAACCCAAGAAAGGCATCTCAGAGTATGTGACCAAAGTCAAAGATGTAGCAGATCAATTGGCAAGCATAGGAGAAGAAATTGAAGAGGAGCAAATTGTAAGATAAGTAATCAATGGTATGAAAGCTGATGACAAATGGGAGAGCTTCACAATTGCCATGGACTTGTATATGGACATGCAGATTCCAAACCTTACCACACTCATGGGGCAATTATTTACCCATGAAACCAAGCTCAACAAGAATGGAGATTCATCAAGAGTTAATACCTCTTCTGCCCTATACACAGATAAAAGTAAGTCCAAAGAGAAAGGGAAGAACAAAAAGGTTGAAGATGAAGGAACTACCTCTCAAGCCAACTATGCAAGGAGAGGTAGAACATCAAGAGGAAGGGGCAGAGGAGATAAGCAAGGTAGGGGGATACCTTATAACTCCTCACCATGTAATATTTGTGGATTGTCAAATCATACTATAGATGATTGTTACAAGAACTTCAAGAATTAGAGAGGAAGAGGTTATCAAAGAGGTGGATATACACAATCAAGAGGAAGATTCAATCATCATCAAGGTTACAATAACAACTACAACAACAACTACAATAACAACTACCAAGGAGGCTACAAATCAAGGAAAGATTACAACAACTACACAGAGGAGCAAGAAGATTCTCTTTGATTATGAGTATGACTTCAAAACCAGGTATAAATGATAACCATCTCTTCTACATTGATTTAGGATGTTCAAACCATGCGGGAGGCAACGTAGCACTTCTTTCTGACCTTGAAGAACCAAAGGGTAAGCATCAGGTACAAACAGGTGATGACACCAAGCACTCAGTGATTAAAGTAGGAAATGTTAAGACCTCTAATGGAAACAAGAATTTGTTGAGTAGGGTTCTATATGTACCTACAATTACCAATAATTTGATGAGATTTGGACAGATTGTGGAAAAGGGTTTGCAAGTTAGATTCAACCAATATGGAGCATTTTTGGAGGATCCCCAACATGGATTCAAGAGAATTTCCAAAGGAGAAAAGATAGGTAGATTATTCACTTTTGAACTTGAGGATACAAGGAACATTGCACTTTATACTTACAAAGATCAAACATTATCAGAGCTTGAAATTTGGCATTAGAGATTAGGGCATGTTGGTGAAAGAACCTTGAAACAAATATGTATAGACCAATGTGTGCTTGGGATACCTAATGTATCCAAGCAACACATGATTTATAAATGTGTTTCTTGTCAGTTTAGAAAATCTCCAAGGTTACCCTTCTCGAGGAAAGGCTATATGCATCAGGACTACCTAGAGCTTGTCCATACAAATGTATGGGGACCAAGTAAGGATCCCTCAATTTTTTGATCAAGATACTATGTATCTTTCATTGATGGTTATAGTAGGTGGACTGTATTGTACTTTATGAAGCACAAAGATGAAGTATTCAATTGCTTTAAAAAGTATCTTGCACTTGGGGAGAATCAAATAGGAAGAAACCTAAAAAGACTAAGGTCAGATGGAGGAGGTGAGTACTTCTCAAATGAGTTTGATGTATTCTTGCAGGATAGAGGAATCAAGAGAGAAATTACAACAAGGTATACCCCTGAGCAAAATGGGGTGGCAGAGATCAGAAATAGATTAATTGTTGAAGTAGCTAGGTCAATGTTAAATGAGAAAAAACTACCTAATTACTTGTGGGCAAAGAGTGTATCTACTTCCACTTATCTTGTAGATAGGTTGCCATCTAAATCTCTTGATGGGATGATCCCATATGAAGCATGGCATGGTAGAAGACCTTCACTTGATCATTGCAGGATCTTTGGATGTGTTTCTTATGTGCATATCCCTTCTCAAATAAGAGGTAAGCTAGACCCTAAGGCAGAGAAGTGCATCTTCATAGGGTATGACATGAATCAGAAAGGATACAGGTTCTACAATCCTTCAAACAAAGGATTTATGGTCAGTAGAGATGTTGTCTTTGATGAGAATGACTCTTGGTTTGATAGTGAATGCAGGAAAGTAAAGCTACGTTATGACTTGGAAGAGGAGTTTCCAAGCCTCACTAAGGAAGAGCCTACTTAGAATGGAGAGATCAACTCAGATGATGTGGAAATCATCAACCTAAAAGAGTTCAAGGCATGGAAGTCCAAAGGCAAAGTCAAGATGAAGAAGTTGGAGGATATACCTAAGTCATCCAACCAAGCAATTAGAAGATCACAAAGGGAGAGCAAGAAGCCAATCAGATATGGGTATGACACTTCCTTACTTACTAAGCACTCTGTTTATCTTGCAAAAGTCTTGTCATTTGAAGAGCCATCATCATATGAAGAGTCAAAGACCAAGGCAGAATGGAAGGAAGCTATGGATGAGGAAATTGAAGCACTCAAGGAGAGTGATACTTGGGAACTAGTACCAAAGAAGGAGTCTATGAAGGTAATTGATTCTAGATGGATCTATAAGATCCAAAGGAATTCTGATGGATCAATAAGCAGGTACAAAGCTAGAATTGTGGCTAAGGGTTTTGCACAAACCGAAGGAGTTGATTATGAAGAAACATTCTCACTTGTGGCCAAAATGCCAACCATCAGGGTATTGGTAAGTGTGACTGCATCAAAGAATTAGAACATGTATGAGTTGGATATAAAAAATGCATTCCTAAATGGCTGGATTTTAGGGGAGGTGTACATGTCTCAACCTCCTGGCTATGAGGACCCAAGCAAGGTAACATATGTATGTAAATTGAACAAAGCTCTTAGTGGATTGGGTGCCACGGCATGGAACCATAGGTTGACTACATATCTTCAGGATCAAGGTTTTATCATGAGTAAAGCAGATTCTTCTCTGTTCATCAAGAGAAGTAATTCAGAGGTAATATACCTATGTGTATATGTTGATGATATCATACTCATAGGTAATGATGCCAATGGCATCAAGCAAATCAAGAATCAGATGATGCAGGAGTTCAAAATTTGTGACCTTGGATCACTAAAATATTTTCTTGGACTTGAGTTAGTCTATACTAACTCTGGAATTTATGTTACTCAGAGAAAGTATATACAAGACATGTTGAAGAAATTTCATTTGCACGATGCCAAAGTTGCAAGTACTCCAATGGAGGTAAACCTAAAATTAAGTGCTCATGAAGGTGATGAAGTTGCCAAAAGGATTTTGAAGTACCTTAAGGGCACTCAAAATCAAGGGTTATGTTATACATCAGACTTGGACATCAAGATATATTCATATGCAGTTGGGCAGGATGCAAAGATGATAGAAGGAGTACCTTAGGATACCTATCCTTTGCAGGTGATAAACCTATATAATGGTCTTCAAAGAAGCAACCTACTGTTGCTTTATCTTCCACAGAGGCAGAGTATAGAGGATTGGCCAATGCTACTCAAGAGGCCATATGGATCAAATTGTTATACACAAATTTGGGCTTGCATACTACATCTCCAATGATTTTTGGAGATAATACAAGCTCATTACATCTTGCAGCAAATCCTATTTATCATGCTAGGACCAAGCATATAGAGGTCCATTATCATTATGTGAGGGAGAAGCTATTGAGCAAGGAAATTCAGTTGGCTTATGTATCAACTAATATGCAATGTGCAGATTTATTGACTAAGGCATTAGATGGTACAAAACTTTGCAGGTTTAGGTCAATGATTGGATTGCAGGACATTCATGAAGATTGATAAAGAATACCAATCCAAAATGTATGGCTTGAGGGGGAGCTGTCGGTGTAAAGTTCAAGCCTACACATTTGGCTAGAAGTTCATCAATATTTGAAGCTCCATGGAAACCATTGCTAGGAAGTTTTTATCCTTTACCATTTGTAAAAGTCATTTTTTGACTTGAGAGAATATTTGTAATCACTACCAAATTCGTGGAGTTTATTAGTTTAAACGTCACAACTTCGTTTGAGAGAATATCTCCTAGATTGGAGGACTACTTTTAGTGAGAGCCAATGGAGGATTCAGATTCAAATTCGAATTCAAATTTAAACATCACATCTATAAAAGATGGCGGGAAAACTCGCGGGCTAGATCACTTCAATTCCGAGCCATTAACTGATTGGATTTTTAAGAGACTGAGGCTTCACATTGTAGCCTACACTACTTACCATTATTAGGAATTGATTATCAAGCCTATGATGTTGTACAACACTGTTCTTTAATACAGTAGATCTACATTACTCATTTATGGTCTCTAAGGTATCGTCATTCATAATTGTCAACTTGTACTACTCATATCTCAGTCATTGCTTGATAATTTTCAATTTTCTATAGCTTCTTGGATTTAGGTCCAAGTTCTCTAAGTGCTCACAAATTTTGAAGACAATCTATTTACTCTCTAGAGGTCTAAAAAATCGGGGGTAATGATTCAATTGCCAAGTTGATTGCTCTGTGTATAGTACATCATTTTAAGTGATTCCACTTGGAATCATTATCTTATTAAGCTAATTACATACATCTAAAAGGAATTTTTCTAATTCCTACTGTACTGGAAGCACTGAGCATAACAAGCAGCAGGTGTGAACAAGAATAGAAGGTTTTCATTAATCCTTCAACTTGGAAATAGTCTGTTTTGGTTCAATCTTTTCTCACATCATTTCCAAAGTACATAGGCACTTATTTAGTGTCATTGGAAAGCTTAGAGGGCCTACAACTCAACTCTGATGCATCAAGGGGTTGCTAGAGATCAGGATTTGGCAGTACCTACTCATTTCTTGGAGTGTCCATCCATCTTTCCCAACAGAGAGTTAGCTGAGACTAGTCACATGCATTGTAGTTTAGACACTTCACTTACCATCATGTGCGCACACATCTTCATTAAATTGATTGTTGTGGTTCCTCGGAATAATGATACAAGACCCCCCCCTGAGCGCCCATACCATGCCTGTAGGCAAGACCTCTCATTGGTTTAGTGAAGTAGCAGGACCCTTGGGCAAGGGCTTATACCTTTGGGCGGTAGAGCTAGAATTCAATGGAAAGGGGGGAAAGTACCATTTCTTTACACAAGAATTTGAAAAGTTACAAAATACAGAAGCACTATGCCCGATGTGGTAGAAGGCACGATTAGATCCATACTTTGGTGCTCAACTTCCTGAACCCAACTTCATGAGATGGTATTATCTGTTGATATATTTAGGTAGTGATGTGTGTGAACACTCTAGGACCGCCGGGGCACTTTTTTCCCTCTTTAGGAGGTTTTTTTCCCTCGGCTTGTATATACGCCTGTTGCCCTAATGGGCTACTTATCTTTGTACATTCTCTAGTAATACATTCAAAATTGTGTGTTTGTGCTCCAAGCTTCTTCTTCTTCCTTGTGCTGTTCGCGTGCTTCCGCAGACGTCTATCTCCAACAATTGGTATCAGAGCAGGTCGTCGCTTCTTCTAGGGTGTCGTCAACACTCCTCCGTTTGCAGTCTCAGATTCGCATGAAATTTGGTGAGCATACTCAGGGTGTTTCCGAGATCAAAACAGCTTCGCCTTGTGGTGCCGAAATCACAATCTGAGCTCGTTTCGGCCTCCGAACGCACTATCACAGTGCTTGTGCAGGCTATTTCGTCCTTTTGTACCAAAGGTATATACCAGTTTCTGTTCGCCAGTTTAAGTGTCTCAAAGTCTGCTACAGGTCTAGCAGAACTCGTTTGGGCAGTTTTGTTCAACTTTTTGAGATACAGTCAATTTTCTGCATCAAGGTATTCTAGTCACCGGCCATGGCTGAAAGCAGTGATGTATTCCGTATGTTGGCTGTTGAGGATAAGTTGGATGGTACCAACTACCCATTATGGGCTTATATGATGCGACATGTATTGGTTGCAAAAGGATTGTGGAACATTGTGCAGGGTGTTGAAAGACATCCTGTTATACCTGTAACGACAGGTACTGCAAATACAGGTGTTGGAGCTGATGAAGATGGTGTCGAAGATGATATTCCGCAGATTCCTGTTTGTGCTGCTGTTTCTGTTGCACCTACTGCAGAGCAGATTCGTTGGGATGGCAGAGATGCCCAGGCACATGCATTGATAGCTTTGTCTGTCAAACGTGCCATTATTCCTCACATTCGCTCTTGCAGAACAGCAAAGGATGCTTGGGATACAGTTACCACTTTGTACCAGGCTAGGAATGAGGCTCGTGTTGCTTACCTCCGAAAACAGTTGGAGAGTGAGCACATGAATGAAGGTACCTCGCAGCGCAGTTTCTTCTCTTCACTCGAGCCTTCCCCTACAGGGAATACTGTCACATGCGCCAATAACTCCTCCTATCCTGCTATGGGAGTTGGTAAGATCATTCTGACTACTGCTTATGGTAGCTCTTTCACTTTGTCAGATGCTTTATTTGTGCCAGGGATCAAAAAGAACCTGTTATCAGTTTCTGCATTAGCCAAGATTGGCTTGGTTGTGAAATTCGTTGATGACAGGTGTACAGTCCATGATGTCTCAAATGGTGATGTGATTATTGCTTCTGGCATTTTATGTCGTGGGCTGTATAAGCTCATAGACTATGAAAGATCTGTGAATGATTCGGCATGTGCAGTTCATGATTCTCAGGCTATGTTAGATGCAAAGCTTTGGGATGCACGCTTTGGTCATCTGAATTTTGCTAGTTTATTACACCTGCAGAAATCTGAAATGGTGTCCTCTTTGCCCAAACTTGAGGCACCTGGAAAACATGTTTGTGAAGGCTGTATTTTGGGCAAAATACAGCGTTCTTCCTTTCCAAAAGATGGTTCAGTTTGGGCTACACAGAAATTGCAGCTTGTACATAGTGATGTCTGTGGTCCTATGCAGATACCCTCTTTTGGAAATTACCTTTACTTCGTGACTTTCATTGATGATTTTTCCAGGCATGCATGGGTATATCCACTCAAAGCAAAGTCCGAAGTGTTCATGTGCTTCAAACCGTTTTTGGTTTTGGCTGAAAATCTGTCAGCATGTAAAATGGGCACCCTCCGTTCTGATCGAGGGGGGGATTATATGTCTTCAGATTTTAATGCATTTCTGGCTCAACGTGGGATAAAACACCAGTGTACAGTGCCGTATACACCTCAACAGAATGGAGTTGCTGAACGAAAGAACAGGTCACTCATGGAGATGGCGAGGTGCATGGTCAAAAGTCAGGCTTTACCACATAGTTTCTGGCTTGAGGTTGTCATGTGTGCAGCATATGTACTGAACAGGTGTCCCACTAAAGCGTTGCAGTCTATCACTCCATATGAGGCTTGGCATGACCGCAAGCCATCTGTTGCTCATCTGCATGTTTTTGGTTGTTTGGCATATGCATTAGTGCCTGAACAACATCGCAGAAAATTGGATGATAAGGCAGTAAAATGTATTTTTGTTGGGTACAGTTCTGAAGGTAAAGGCTATCGTCTGTATCATCCACAGACTAAACACATTCTGGTTAGCCGTGATGTTGTCTTTGTGGAAGATGCTATTCAGCCATTGCTTTCATGTACTAAGGAGACATCTGTTAGCTCCAAAGACATGTATGATACTTTGATTCCTCTTTTTACAGGTGGACAGGCTAGTGCTGGTCCTAATGAGGCAACTTCTCAGCCTTTGCAGGTTTCATATGATGATGCAGATCATTCCATTTCTGATGTAGATTTACATGATGCACTTGTTGATGAGAGAGCTGATATTGAGCAGGCAAAGACTATGCCAAAATGGCTGGTGTAGACTTTGCGTGACAGCAAATTAGATGCACCTTTGTCATATCGTACTCGTTCAAGCTCTCATAGTGCCTCCTTTGCATCAGATTGCTATGCTATGGCTGCATCTAGTCTCTGTGATGAGAATGAGCTTGTTTCTTTTGATGAAGCACAAAATTCAGAAAATTGGATGGCTGCTATGCAATCTGAATATGATGCTATAATGAAGAATGGTACATGGTCTTTATGTGACTTGCCTCCTGGCAAGAAGGCCATTGGCACTAAGTGGGTATACAAGCTGAAGCACAAACCTGATGGTACAGTTGACAGGTATAAGGCTAGGCTTGTTGCAAAGGGTTATGCACAGGAAAGAGGCATTGATTTTGATGAGACCTTTGCACCTACATGCCGTATGACTACCGTTCGGAGCATTTGTGCACTTGCAGCCCATGGACATTAAAACAACATTTCTGAATGGTGACTTGCATGAAGAAGTGTATGTTTTTCAACCCCGTGGCTTTGTGCAGAAAGGGCATGAAAACCAGGTTTGCAGGTTAAAGAAGGCATTATATGGTTTAAAGCAAGCACCACGTGCTTGGTATGAGAAGATACATGCCTATCTGATTGCACATGGTTTTGAGAACAGTCCAACTGAAAGCACCTTATATGTTAAACGTGCTAATGATGTGCTTCTGATCATTGTTGTCTATGTTGATGACATGTTGCTCACTGGTCCTATTGAGACACATATTGCTGATTTTAAGGCTGATTTGCATGCCTCATTTGAGATGTCTGATTTGGGGCATTTGCATCACTATTTGGGCATTCAGTTTATGCACGTTGATGGTGGAATGGCTTTGTGTCAAACGAAATATATTGACACATTATTGCAGCGTTTTGGCCTTGAACACTGTAACCCTATTTCCACTCCTATGGAGACAGGTTTATGATTGATTCTTCATGATGCTGGAGATGCATTTGATGCTGTTCTCTATCAGCAGGCTGTTGGATGCTTGATTTACTTATGCATTACTCGGCTAGATATTCAGTTTGCTGTCTCACAGATGAGCAGGTTTATGCATTGCCCAGGAGTCACGCATTGGAAAGCGGTTAAGCACATCTTTCGCTACTTGAGTGGTACTCGGCTCCTTGGGTTGTTTTATCCCAAGGGGGGATCACTACCGCCAGATTTGCATGCTTTTTCTGACTCAGATTGGGCTGGTTGCTATGACACTCGTGTGCCCACCAGTGGTTTTTGCTTCATGCTTGGTAGCTCATGTATATCTTGGTTGAGCAAGAAGCAGCCTACTGTGGCCACTTCCAGTTGTGAGGCTGAGTATAGGGCAGCTTTCACAGCGACTGTTGAGTGTGTGTGGCTCAGACGCCTTATGGCTGATTTGGGTGTTCGCCAGTCTTCTACCACCACCATCTTCACTGACAGTCATAGCGCATTGGGAGTTGCGAGGAACCCTGTGTTCCATGCTCGCACTAAGCACATTGAGGTGCATTATCACTATGTCAGGGAGAGGTTCTCTGCTGGGGAGATCAGCTTGGCATATGTGCCCACGTAGGAGAACATTGCAGACCTTTTCACGAAGGCTCTGCCTAGGGAGAAGTTTGAAGCTTTCCACAAAGCTTTGGGCTTACTTCCTTTTGTGGAGTGATTTCCACATAGCTTGGCACTTCCTTATACATGAGTGCCAGCTCCTTGTTCACCGCATCACTCCCAGGGGGGATTTGTTGATATATTTAGGTAGTGATGTGTGTGAACACTCTAGGACCGCCGGGGCACTTTTTTCCCTCTTTAGGAGGTTTTTTTCCCTCGGCTTGTATATACGCCTGTTGCCCTAATGGGCTACTTATCTTTGTACATTCTCTAGTAATACATTCAGAATTGTGTGTTTGTGCTCCAAGCTTCTTCTTCTTCCTTGTGTTGTTCGCGTGCTTCCGCACACGTCTATCTCCAACATTATCTTATCAATACCCTAACTACTAGCAAGCACCCCCAATCATCAAGCACTTCTTTTATCCCATCTCTAACAGGGGGAAATGAGTTGAAGAGGTTTAAGTTAACCAATAACTTAGTGCGAGAGGTTCTGGATATGTGAGGAATGCACATACCCCACGAGGAAGATGAAGAATATGAAGAAGGCGAGGAGGGGCATGAAGAAAGACATCAAGATGAGCAGCAAGAATTATCAGAACCCATAGGTGATCCTACATACATAGCCCAATTACAAATGTTATACAATATAATCAAGGTAGTGCAAGAAAGGAATATAATGTCATTCACATCAGGCCAAGCCCTAATAGAATAGAGCTTGCCGAGGAAGGAGTGGAACCTCATTTCATCACTACCCTCAAATTACTGTCAGAATCCTTGGGAGTTCAAAAGGCCATCCACACAGAAATAGGCAATCAATCCGATAGGACAAACATAGAGTAGATACAAGACCAAGGGCATGCAAGAACATATGAATATTGGTATCCAAACACAAAGCAATCATCAAACCAACTGCTAAATCTACGGCAACCATATATCTTACTGCATAAAAAATTTTGTACAAACATCCCCCATTTCACCCTAGCAGCCCCCATCTCCTCCTTCACACCCACCTCCATGACCAAACACTGAGTAAACCACTGTAGTAATAACAAGCATGACCCAAACCCTAGCCACATCAACATCCTTTTCCTTTTGTTAGCCAACATCTGAGGCCACCCTACTTTCTTTCATTACCAACCCTCTTTTCACTTCACCATTTTTGCCCATCGAAACCATCATTGGACACCCACTAATGCCTAGCATAGAAGGAAACCAACGGCCCATAGAGGGTAGTCTAGGTTTTCGTGCTTACCATATTCACACATTCCCCTTTCTAGGGATCCATACTTCCCATCTACCTCATCCACTTTCCTGTATAGCTCAATCGCCACCATAGCCCCACCTCATTACATATCATTCATGGAACAATTCATTCGTGCTCCTGCTACTCAAATGCTAGGTTCACAAACACTCACAACCACTTCACTATACAAAAACACCACGCGCACTTCACCTACCATACTCACATACATCGTAGCTCTTGCACGCACCGACCCCCCTCCCCCCACATTTCCACCATCCCCCATTCCCCTACCACCAAATTCACCTGCACTCACCTCTTTGTTCGATACGACATCCACCATTCCCATCCCCATTCCCATTCACTCTGCACTCCACACCGTTCCCTTGCATCTCATACTATAAATAATATATTCACTACAATCATTTAGTGTGCATCTCAACTAAAACAAGAGTATCAATGATTGGAAGAGAAAAATACTACCTTCTAGGAAACCAAACACTTCTAGCAGAATACACTACCTTACAATAGGCTCACACAAAAATGGAGTCCAAAATGTCAAATGTGGATGCTCAAGAGGTCAAAGAATTGGAGAACCTGCTCTAGGAACAAACTCTCACCAATGCCAAACTACAACAAAATTTAGGGCTTCTCAGGAGGCACATTTCTACAGCCTTGGAAGAGAACAAGAAACTACAACAACAAAACCAATACAATTTTGAAGTAGCTATGGAAGGCACCTCAGGTGCAGAGATTATTCCTAAAAAGTATCGTGCTGTTCCCTCAAAAGATATCAGAATATTACTAGAGGAACATGCAAACTTTTTAGAGTCCTATGAAAAGCTGGAATCAGAATGTGCAGATCTCAAGAAGCGGCTAGCCACGGTCAGCACAACCCAACCAGAGCCTGCCATCCCTGAACAATCTACAGAAGAACTAGAAGCCCTTAGGAAGCAGGTGGCAGAACGAAAAGACTTCCTATTACCATGTGAGAGACCACCCTCTCCAATTGAAGAACCAGAACTGGAAATAGTGGTGGAAATTCCAATCGAAGAAAGCTTTGAAGAACCATATGAGTTGATGCCAGTACCTGGCAGGTGTGATGATCGAGTTGCCGTACAAATCCAATCACTCTCCAATCTGGAAGACATTGTTCTTAAATCTTCTTATTTTCAGAACCTATCCCACCAACGGCTAATTACCACTTCAAAAAATCAATATATGCCTTACTTTGAATTTCTAACTGACTATAATGCAAAGATTAAGAGGCACACAGGGAAGGATCCAATCTTTTCCACTCAATTCGAGATCGATGACTTACCAAAAGATGCACGAGCAGGCTCAATTTTTCAACCTACTTAGTGTGAGTGATTGCTAACAGACTACCCTAAAATGATGCGCACATGGGACACCATGCCACTCTATATTAAATATAACCCATGTTATTGTCCAGTGGTATGTCGCAGATCTTGGCAAGCTTTTGCCATCAAAGTCCACAACAACAAAGGATGTTCAGATTGGGTCAACTACCCGTATTTTGCTCCACCCAAAGCTCCACCCATTGTAGCCTACATGCATATGACACTGTTCTGGTCGATTAAAGAACATACCCGACATTGCAGAAAAGATGTGTATGAAGATCTTCGAGCTCATGACGGTAGTATTCAAGACCTTTCGAAAGATTCAAGCTCCATATATTTCAGCCCTTGGATTTTCTAAATACAACCGAGATCTGGTATATGACATGAGCCAAACCCCCTCTATTAACAAAATATATGCATGTCATGCACGAATCAAGTATCTACCTACTTGCTACAAGATGAATTTTGAAGAAATGCTCTCTATCCGGTTTTGGGAACATCGTTCCAAGATTTTCATTCCCAGACCAACACATTTGTTACATCTCTTTACGGTGGAACAAGCCATACATGCAGATCAATTACGCTTGCCACATCCAAACATTTTAGGTCCAGTTGATTGGGATCAAATGATGACAGACTTGGCAAGAGGACTACACATTTATGAACATCACCTCGCCACCGATGTCATTGCGTATTACATCAAGCAATCCCGACAATAAGGTTCTGTCAGGGATGATAGGTGCGAGAGAGGGGGTGTTGGTAGCAACCAGGGCAGCCAAGGCCTTACGAGATAGGGAAGCCACTGAAGGGATTCAGAACAAAGGGAGAGCCAAGCAGGACCAAGTAGGTAGAGCAATCAATGAAGATACGAAAAGTAGGCCACATAATTTTTTAAGGATAAATATTTCCCAAATAGTGATTTTAGACACTTCACACCAATGTAAATACCATTTTTTATTATTCCTACTCCATTTTGTGCAAGCCGAAGAGTTCTTGAGCTTGAGGGGTATTAGAAATAGCTATGTACCATTTTTCATAGTTTTTAGACCCCATTTGAGCCCCCAAATAATCCCTGGAACCTAATTTTTAACTAGGCCGGACACTAGGTCTAGACAGGGCCAAAACCTAGTCAAAAACTATAAAAAGAGCTAGAGAGATCATTTTTGAGGGTAGCTTGTTAGAGTTTTGAGCTTGTAAGAGAATTCTTGAGTAATAGAAAGAACTCGATTGTTCCTCTCTTTGTTCTTGCCTTGTGTGCACGTGTGTGTGCATGTTAGTTTGCTTCTCACTCATGCACTTGTGCCATCACTTGCTCATAGTCATCATACTAGTCATCACGTCTCCATAGATTGACATTTATGAGGTGGATCTCCTCATGTTGGTACTTGCCATTGTGCTAGAGTGACATATATGCTTTGTATGTACCAGGGATCAGGAAAAATTTGTTGTCAGTTTTAACGTTAGCCAACATTGGCTTGGTTGTCAAATTTGTTTATGATAGGTGTATAATTCAGTTCTTTCAAATAGTGATGTTATTATTGCTTTTGGAATTTTTTGTCGTGGGCTGTATAATAAGCTCATAGACTATGCAAATTCTATCAATGATTCAATATGTGTAGTTCAAGATTCTCATGCTATCTCAGATGCAAAGCTTTGGCATGCACACTTTGGTCATCTGAATTTTGTTAGTTTGCTATGCCTATAGAAATCTGAAATGGTGTCCTCTTTGCCCAAACTTGAGGCACATGGTAAACATGTATGTGAAAGATATTTTGGGCAAAGTGCAACATTCCTCCTTTCCAAAAAGTTATTCAGTTAGAGCTCCTTGGAATTGCAGCTCGTTCACAGTGATGTCTGTGGTCCTATGAAGACACCTTCTTCTGGGAACTACCTTTACTTTGTGACTTTCATTGATGTTTTTTCCAGGCATGCATGGGTGTATCTATTGAAATTAAAGTCCAAAGTGTTTAAGTTCTTCAAAAAAATTTTGCTTTTGACTTAAAATTTGTCAGCATGTAAAATGGGCACCCTCCATTCTGATCAAGTGGGGGAATATATATCTTCTGATTTTAATTCATTTTTTATTGAACATGGGATAAAACATGAGTGTACAATGTCGTTTACATCTCAACAAAATGGAGTTACTTAAAGAAAAAATAGGTCACTCATGGAGATGGCAGGTCAAAAGTAAGGCTTTACCACATAGCTTCTGGCTCGGCGTTGTTATGTGTGTAGCATATGTACTCAACAAGTGTCCCACCAAAGCGCTACAGTCCATTGAGGCTTGGGATGCTCGCAAGCCATCTATTGCTCATCTGCATGTCTTTGTTTGTCTAGCATATGCATTAGTGTGTGAACAAAAATGCAAGAAATTGGATGATAAAGTAGTGAAATGTATTTTTGTTGGGTACTATTCTAAAAGAAAAGGCTATTGTTTGTATCATCCACAGACTAAATGCATTTTGGTTAGCCATGATGTAAATGCATTTTGGTTAGCCATGATGTTATTTTTGTGGAAGATGCAATTCAAAACTTACTTTCATGTACAAAGGAGACTTTTGTTGGCTCTAGAGATGCGTATGACACTTTTTTGCCTCTTTTTATAGATGGATAATATAGCACTACTACAAATGAGGCAATTTCTCAACCTTTAGAGGTTCCACATGATGATGCAGATCATTCCATTTCTAATGCAAATTTACATGATGCACTTGTTGATGAGAGGTTTTATATAGAGGAAGCAAAAATTATGCCTAAATGGCAGGTATGCACTTTGCGAGATAGAAAATTAGATGCACCTCTATCGTATCGTACTCGTTCCAGCTCTCATAGTGCTTCTTTTCCATCAAATTGTTATGCTATGGTTACCTCTAGTCTTTGTGATGAGAATGAGCTTGTTTCTTTTGATGAAGCACAAAATTCAAAGAATTGGATGCTTGCTATGCAATCAGAATATGATGCTATTATGAAGAATGGTACATGGCCTTTATGTGATTTTCCTCCTAGCAAGAAGGTCCTTGGCACTAAGTGGGTATACAAGCTGAAGCGTAAGCCAGATGGAACAATTGACATGTATAAGGCTAGGCCTGTTGCAAAAGGTTATGCTCAAGAAAGAGGCATTGATTTTGATGAGACCTTTGCTCCCACATGTTGATTGACTATTGTTTGTAGCATATGTGCACTTGCAACTCATCATGGTCAGAATGTACATCAGTTGGACATTAAAATAGCCAATTAGATCAGAATTTGAAGTTGGATACTACATCAGTTGGATAGCCAATCTAATCTAATGGCTGATTCTAAGCCAATTTCTATGCCATTAGATCAGAATTTGAAGTTGGATACTACATCATCTGAAGCATTGGAAAATGCTTCTATGTACAAGAAAATTATGGGAAATTTGATATATCTCACAATTACAAGGCCTGATCTAAGCTACATTGTTGGACTTGAAAGTCAATTTATGCATATTTGTATGCCATTAGATCATAATTTAAAGTTGGATTACATCAGGTGAAGCATTGGAAAATGCTACTATGTACAGGAAAATTATGGGAAGTTTGATATATCTCACAATTACAATGCCTGATCTAAGCTACACTATTGGACTTGAGAGTCAATTTTGTAGGTTCCCAAGAAGCCACATTTAGATGCTCCGAGGTGCACTCTATGTTATGTGAGTGCTACTTTGGATTATGCAATGTTTTATGAAGCTGGTGTAGATTTGCAGGTTCATCGATACACCGATGCAGATTGGCTTGGTAGCATTCTAGATAGAAGATCTACTAGTGGCTTTCTATTCTCACTTGGGAGTGCAGCTATTACATGGATCAGTATGAAGCAACCTAGTGTTGCTTTGTCGAGTACAGAGGCTGAGTATAGAGGTGTTGCAATGGCAGCATGTGAGGCATCATCGCTAGAGATGCTACTTGCAGATTTAGGTGTGGAAGTGCAAAAGCCTATCACCATCTATTGTGATAATCTTAGCAGCACACAATTAGCACAAAATCCTATTTTTCATGCTAGAACAAAGCATATTGAGGTACATTATCACTTCATCAGAGAGAAGGTATTAGTAGGTGATATTTGTCTTATTTATGTGAGAACTGATGAGCAGGTTGCTGATATTTTCACTAAAGCACTTGGATCAGAGAATCTGAAGAAGTTTTGGAAGATGCTTGGATTATAGGACATGATGTTGAGCTTGAGGGGAGTGTTGAGATATCAAGCTCAACATGTGATGATCTAGGATGACATGTATCACTTTTTCATTTTTCTAACATGTATAATGATCACGCCGATATATGTCAGGGATACTTCATTGAGATTTACTTGATTTATCTACCAAGAGTGATGACACATTTGTTTCTTGCTAGCTCACTCATTCACGGACATTAGGATTTTCCTTTATGTACAATTCTTTATATATTTCACTTGTGTTGTTTTTAGGTCATTCATGTACATTCCTTTTATGTAATAGAAGAAGAAGAAGAAGAAGAAGAAGAAGAAGATCATTCTTCCTTGCCTAAATCTATGTGTGTGATTCTCTTTGATTGTGAGAGTGTGTGTGTGAGCTCTCTTCCTTATCTCCTTCCTCGTGACAAGAAGAACATTAGATAGTACCTTTTTTCTACTTGTATATCTGAACCTTATACCTCCAATATGTTCAATCATGTGTTGAGTATCACCTTTTTCAATACATCCTTTTCCCCTTGTTACCTGTATATTAGTGAACAAACTTCCTTGGCATAACATATGGTTACTACAACTTGAATCAATGTACCATTTTCTTTTTCATCTTCGTAAGAGCTTCAATACTCATGTTTCATTGCAAGTAATGTGTCCTTGCTTTCTTCACTCTAGGTGCTTGCATAGTTGCTTTGACTCCTTTGCTTGCCTCCATTGGGTATTCCATTTTTCAGCCAACAATCACTAGCATAGTGTCCTATTTTACCACAATGATAGCATGTTATAATTTTACGAGAATTGTAGGAGCCTCGGCCTCTTCCTCTACTTTTACCTTGACCTCTTCCTTGTGTGTTTTCATTTGATCCATCCTTCTTTTCTTTCGAATTGTTTTGATCATAGTTGGAGTTTTTGTGATGCCTTCATTTTTGTCTTGAGCCTCCTCTTGAGTTCCTTCCTTTACCTTAGAAAGCATACAACATTTAGTTATGACTTTCCTTTTCTTTAGAGCCACCAAAACTAAGTTCTTCTATGACAAGATGAAGGATTAGTTGTACAAAAACTAGATATGCATCTTTCAAGTTAATGGAAGTTATAAAAGTCTTCCATCTTTCATCTTCTCTTGATCCCTTATGAGTACAACACACAAGATTTTCGTCTTCAAATATTGTGCCAATAGAAGCTAAACCATCACTTAGCTCCTTAATCTTCCAAGTATATTCAACTATGAATTGACTTGAACTTTTCTTGATTGTGTTCAACTCACTCTCAAGTTGAAGTCTCTTAGCTTTTGTATTTATAGAATACATCCTTTCAAGAGCTTCATAAGCATCCTTAGCTATTTCTAGATGTTGAATATGCCCTACCATGGAATTAGTAATGGTTTGTGAAATGAGTAGCATGACTCTCATGTTCTTCTCTTCCCATTCTTTTGCTTGACTTCTTTGGATGGCGGTGGCTGTAGCTTGATTGATTTGAGGTTGATCATCATCTCCGCTCATGATACCCCACAAGTCTTTGCCCATTAGGTATATGTCATTCTAAACTTCCACATGGGATAGTCATCCTTATCCAATTTCTCTACTTGTTGAACCAACTCAGCCATTGAAGATTGAAGACTATCAAAAACTTTGAGAGTTACCTCAAGTAGGTATATAGTCCTTTCCTCTTGAGTTTGGACAATACAAAATTTTGTTGGGGGGCCATACTTCCACTTTTGTCCGTGCACTTCCTCTTCATATGACTTCACACATTTTCTTTTATTTGTTCAATTGTGTACTAAAAAGGGGGGTTCACCTGAACCTTCCAAACACTTTTAAAACCTCTTGTTGAACCTTATAGAAAGACAATTTGCAACATGCATCCAACTTTCTGCAAACCATCACTTTGTGAATAATTGATTGTGCACTACCTGTGCACCTTGACCATTGAACTTTGAACACCTTGACTTTGACTATGTTAACTTTGATCACTTTGACTTTGACCTTTTGACTTTGATCATTTGACTTTCATCCTATTGAATTTGACTAATATGTGCTTTGATGGGCTCAACATCCCCTAACTTGGAGATGCATATGCTGCAAGATTCCCTTCCCCTTGGTCCACTAGACCATGGACTATGGTGGGATGGACTATGGCCCACTTGACTAGTAGACTAAGGTCGAATATTTTTATTGACTACTTTTTAGTGTTCCATGATCAATGCAACCGTAGCCACCAATCACCATAGTCCATAGCCCAAGGATTTACTTCCCATAATTCTTAAGTGAATTTGGCCATATGTTTCTTCAAGGAAAGAGTGAATGTTAATAGTCATGTGTGTAGAAGTTATGAATGGGAGTGTGTGTAGTGTGAGTGGTGTGAATAATTGTGTGGATGAGTGTGTGTGCATAAGTAGATGAGATAAGTGTATAGAAAGGAGAATAAGGATGTGTGCATGTGTAGGTGAATATAAGTGTGGTTTTTTGTGATATGAATATGGATATTGATGTGTGTGTGTGTGTGTGGATGAGTATGTTCATATATGAGTGAAAATGTATACATAGATGAATGTGAGTGTGTGTAGGTAAGGATGGGGGTATGTGAGAATGTAAATGTGCATGTATAGTTGAATGTGAGTGAGGATGTGTAACAAATATCAATGTGATTGTATGGAATAGAATAAATATGTGCATGAATATGAGTGGATAGATGTGCGTGAATGAGGGAGAGATGGTGTGTAAGCATGAACCAAGCATGAGCTAATGACGCAAAATAAATATTGACTAGCCGAGATTGCTCATTGTCTACCCACTTTATCCATTCTTGAAGAAGAAAAAATAATGTCCATCAAGATGTTGGTGACCTCCAATTCATCTAAGGTTGACTAATTAGGTCAAACTTGGTTGACTAATCTAATTGACCCTATTGGACTATTTTAGTCAAACTTAACCTTATTAATCATCTAAAGACTATAGGTAGATGATGTGGTAGTCAAGCCACATATTGGGAGGAGAGAGAGAGAGAGAGAGAGAGAGAGAGAGAGAAAAAGAAAGAAAGTTATATTGACATCTTCTAAAGGCCTAAATTGGCCTATAAGACAAGCCCATATACATAATTGATACACAAAGTATTGATAAACAATATAGAATAAAATTATCTAAAGAAACAAATAATTGGCCTCCTAGGCCCATTTCCAAAGTTATTCCTCTATCTAGGGTTGTAATTGTTACCTTGATTAGCTGCAGCCGCCATCACATTAGCTAGTGGTAGGGCTCCTCCTTGTGTCCAATATGTTGTTGCAGGCATTCCTCTTGAAGCACAATCTTGAGCCTCATGCCCCGTTTTCCTACATAACTGACATGATACATTTAAGAATGGACATTCGCTTACCACGTGGCCTTGTTTGCTGCACATGGTACACCATAGCCCATTTTTGATGCCACCTACCCTTAGTTCTTGTAATTCTTGTCGAAGTTGGGTTATCTCTTCTGCTTGGGCTTCCTCTTCCTCTTGTAGTTTGAGGGCCTCAATTTCTCACCACAACAAGGTTACTGCATTCTCTTCTTCCTTATGGGGCTCGATTACTGGATCCTCCATTTACGTAGAATAGGGTAGTAGAGAAGAACTTGCTCCATATTGTTGCTTTATTTGTTCCAGTCGTGTAGCTATATTGATGAATTCTTCTATGGAGGCTATAGGCAACACTAATTCCTTGATTTTACATTGTGTGGTCATTGGAAGTGGTTTAGCTAACCATTTCTTAATAAAGAAATAATGTGGAGGATCTGGCAACTTAGCCATTAGTGCCTTCACCCTAGTTACAAACTCTGGAAACGTTTCACCTAGACCCAGTCTCTGATTATCTCTGTAGTATTCCCATGCTAGAATTGAGGTTTGAATGCATCTTTCATTAAATCCCAAGTGGTGAAATGGTTTTCAACAAACTAGCTGAACCATTTATCTGCCAACCCTTCTAATGTGGCACGAAAGAGTATCGAAAAGGCATCCTCTCTTCCCATCAAACCTCTTGTTTTGCATAATGCTAAAAGCTCCTAATATGCTCGTCCAAATCTTCCTGAGCTAAGCCTTTGAAAGAAGAAAATTTTATATTTAATCTTGAAAGTAGGGTTTCCAAATCTATCTGGCCTCCCATGCTCTTTATTGATGATGTTGACAATAGTGGACTGGAGGATCTTCTAACAGCCTTCGTTCTTGTTGCTTTCAAGGTGACCCTCAATGTTTGAGACTGGGTTGCAGTCATGAGCTATTCGTAATCCTCTTAGGCTAAGAGAATTAATAAGAAAATTTATCTCTTGACCCAATGAAGTAGCACTGTAGCACTGTCGGCACTTGAACTCTTCTACACTTTTCACTTTGCTTCGCTGTTTAGCCTCTGTGTCCAAGGAAAAGATGATTGTGGAAGCCTTTATTTTGCTCAAACCCCTCGCAATCGGTCCAATTGGGTTACCTAGAGCCCACAATTGTCTCACAATGGATTCTTCCTATATCTATGCACTAGTGCATATGTTCCCGGCAAATGCACCAAAATGATATCCCTCTTATTCAAAGGGAAAGATGCATACACACATTTATATTTTGCTCAAACTTCCCAGAATCAGTTCACTTGCCTTACTAGTGATGCACCCCATAGAAAGCTGGCTTCAATTCCACACAATGTTGGGTCCTTTCCATAGTCAGGACCAAATGACCACGACTCATGATTGGTTGTTCCCTTTTCAGAATGACCACGAGAAATGGCAACAAAGCACCAATGCCCATTCAAAGCGCAAAAAGTTGTTGCATTGCATTCCCAGCATAGTCACCAATGTTAGGACCACTAAATAGTTGCCCAATCAGACCCAGATTCAATGCCATTGGAATGCTCATTCTCACGTGATCCCATGTGGACAAGTTACCCCCCCCCCCGTCCATGTTGTTGCAAAACCGTTGACTGCCTATATTAATGATAGCAAACTCTTCAGTTGAAGCATGCATCCAGAAACCAATATTTTTCTTATCACATAAATGGAATCATCAGATTTTCAGCATAGAAAACCTTTCAAACAACCATGTAGAACTCAATAATAGATGCTTTACTCTTCAAATCTCTCGTACTGGCATGATAGCTTATTAGAGTAGCTACAAGGATACTAAGGCAAAAAAATCGTGCCCATAGGAATGTAGATGAAACACCTACTACCGTTGCCACACCATAAGCAGCTATCAGCTTGCATGCACACCCACAAGACCCACTCTTATCCTAATCTAACTGTATAAGATTGGGTGCAAAAAATCCGATCACCTTCCCGATCGGGAATGTCCTTGAAAAGTGCAATGACTATGGAGAAGAAACTCATGAACACTGTTACGAAAACAAGTGGTTTTGTCAAAGCAAAAGCTCTACTAAAAACATGATTGCATGTGCAGATAGAAACAAAGTTGCACTATAATTGCTCGAACAGTAAGGATGCAGCTAGCTGCTACAAATGCAGAGCATTTTTTATGAAGAAAAGGTAGTTTTATAGAGTGTGTCGTTCTAAGGACAAAACTGACCACAAGTGCCCACACGTTGGCTTGACATGGTCGACTTGTTCCTTGCCACCATATGCCTGAATGGCCAAGCTTGTTTCGATAAATCGAGATTTTGTCAGTTATTTCTCCAATTGTCAAGCCATACATCACTTCTTGATCTTTGATTGCATACAAAAGGTATCTAAGGATAGCATCTTACCTCGCCTCCACAGCCAATAGGCCAGCGACCAATCTCTTTGCCAAGCATGTATAGGGAAACAATCATCATGACATCAAACCCGTACTCACAAACCATTTCCAACAGAGGTTATCACCCGAAATGAACAGTTCACAATACATGCGGACGGTGTAGAAGAATCAAAGATGGACCTTGTAGTTGATAACGCCTTGGTAATGGACCGAATGTGTTGCAGCCGGTATGGAAAGCCTCAACCTGCATAAACTTGACCTCTCCACGATAGGATCTATTGCGAATAATAACGATTCTCTGTTCATAGACCCTTATGGCTACTTCAGCATCCTGGAGATGGTCTTCTCAATACTCCCTCTGGAACTCCTTTAGTATACTATCCCTCAGTCTATTGTCCAGCACCCAATCTGTTTAAGCAATCTTAGGCAGGTACATCTTTCCTCTGTAGAAACCAACAACAGCTTGACGCTTTCCAAGCTATGATGACGAATCTAACAACTGATGTCTGATGGCGAAGGTGAGGCTGGGAGGGCGTTCTGCACCACATGCACATAGGCCCTCTGGATAGATTACGCCATCTCCCGGTGACTGAGAGAAGATGATAATGAGTCACGCAAGAGGCATCAAGTATTAATCAGCTCGGCAGAGTATGATGCCCATGACAATCTGATAAGGAATCCTAGCAAGTACATTTGCTCTCCGGAAAACAAGAACTTGAAGAAGCCTTCCAAGTTATGATGATGAAGGTGAGGCTGGCAGACCCGTTGCTCTCCGAGAGCTCTCCTCAAATTGAACAGCCCCCCTTAACCTTTAGCATCCCTCTGCCCTCTTGAGAAGAAAATGAAGCCGTCTCTCTACTTCCCCCCCCTCCTCTCTGCGCCTCCCCCCAAAGATCCTTTAGTTCCACCAGATGCTCCCCTTTACTGACATCGCACGCCTGAACATCTTTCTTTCACTCTATCAGAAAACAAATTGATGGAAGGCTCGGGGAGCATGTCAAACCATTCGAGTCTCGAATGGTCCGATTTGCATGCAGCCAAGACGTGCCCGCGAATCTGTGGTCATTTTCGATGCATTTTCACTAGATATCACCATTACCTGCATTGTGCATTTTGTCAATTCAATTAGATCATATGACATACTCTGATGTACCTCGTAGGTTCTTCTGCCTCCAGAGTCATAGACTTCTATGCCTTCGATTAGCAACCCCTTGTGCAGGAAGACGACACCTACTAGTCAGAAGAGAGAGCATCACTCCTCCTTTAATGCCTGCGCCCGAAAAAACAGAGAGCTGGAGGACAACAAGGAAACGGACAAAAGAAAAAAACTGTCGCCCCTTTTCGGTTTCTCTTGTCAGAGGAAAAAAACGGACCATGCCATGTTTAATAAACCACACTTGAAACATCAAACTGTGTCATCAACGCATCCATGTGTCCCATAGGCAGCAATTAATGCATTCCAAGCATCTATATCTTTTACCAGAATATACTCAAAGACTTCATGAGCCTTCTGCAGAGCTCCAATTCTACCGTACATTTCCACCAAAGCACAACCAAGCCTATGATCGTTTCGGAACTGGAGTCTTCCTATCTCTTCAAGTTGCATTTGTTCAAAACAATTCATTGCATCCTCAAAAAAATCCTACTTCTATATAACCCTTGATGCGACTTGTCCACGAGACATCATTTCGAACCATAAGCTTATCAAACACCTCATGGGCATATGTAAGTGTTCCACACTTGGCATACATGTCCACTAAAGTGCTCCCAATAAAAAAATTGCCTTCAGATCCCCCCACTTCACAGACTTTAACATGAACCTCATGGCCTTTAATAATGTCTCTAGACTTACCACAAGCTCTGAGAACAAATGTAAATGCCTTAAAATCTGGAGAGATACCTTCCAGCTGCATTCTTTCAAAACATTTGATGGCCTTTTCTGCATACTCCGCTTCTCTAAAGCAAGCGATTAATGCAGTCCATATACCAACATCCCTATGAACAAGTTTGTCAAACACTTCTTGTGCCATAATCGGCAATCCAAATTTGGCATACATATCAATCAATGCTGTTCCAATATATGAGTTGCAATCTTCAACCTTTACTATCCTTCATGTCCTCGCTGGAGAGCGCCCCAGCAACAATGTCGACTAACATAATCAAGAAGCAATTCTCTGATTTCTTCTTCCTGCAAAACCTGTGCACTGCTCAAATTACTTTGTTCTAATGGTTGATCACCTAAGCCTCTGTAGTGCTCCAATTTTCCTTGGCATTTCTTGACCACCTCAGAATGCGGAAGCTTAGTCCGTGCCTCTTTTCTGGATACAAAGAGAAGTGGAAATTCACCTCTCATGTCAACTTCCCAAGCACCCAAAATTCTACCACCATCTTTTCCATCTACAGCTCCTCCATGCTCAATCCCTTTTCTCCACATCCCTGCAATCAATATCTCCACATGCTTCTCGTCAATCATCAAATTCATTCTTCAAGTACCTGAAATCAAACAAATTCCCCTGCCAAATACAAACATATTAGTGCATAAAAACCAACCATTTTGTGAGCTAACATACTCCCCTCTTCTTATTTGCGAGGTCGTCCTCGACGAGCCACTATCGCTGCAATAAAATCCAAACAATGAACATGTCAATTTCCAATTGGTTCACATACCTTTTCATCAAGCCGACACTTCTACTGAACCTGCACTCATCGAAGCTATTAGTGCTCAAAAATCACTCATGAATACATACAAATCAGTCACTTCCAAAATGATCCAAGACATACATATATATGCAATTCCATTTCAGCCATGCATCAATTTGCTCATACATTCCCTTATGAAAAATGGTCTCAACCAAAATAACACATGCATACCTTTCCATGTATTACACATGCACTGTCATTGCGAAAACAGAAACGGAGATATCGAAATAAACAACAACAACTGAAATGAATCCAACAGGACATGCAAAAATACCCAAAATGCATACCCCTTTTATTGACCTACTATTCGCTATGTACACATATTCCATGAACAGACATTCCCGAAGAATTCCCATCGTCGTCCTACAAAGATCATCGAAACTCGAGTACAAGTCAAGACATACATCAGAACCCTAGAGTGTCCCACATACTGGAAAACCTTCGGATAGAGCACACAAGTTATAAAGCAAGACCGTTGCATTACCTCGCTAAAGCCTCATCCATAAGTACATATAGAGTCTCCGTGCCTTCAAGAATGTTGATTCAAAGTGAGCTGATCTGTCGCAAGCCAACACATACCAATCACACAAGAAAATAACGTTCCCTTCCAGGCGATCATCGCCCTCTCCTCTCTCTCTCTCTTCCCCTCAGGAGTGGGGAATAACTTCATATGAAAATTTTATTTTAATCACATGTTGGCCTACATTGACACTGGATGCGATTCGTGGACCTGACCACCCGATCAGGTTGACTCCACCCATCTACCAACGCAATGCAGCGCACAACACACAAACACACAATGATAACACATAACATATATCAGCTAGCCCATAACGAAGCTGGATACGACTCGTGGTCGTGACTACCCAGCCACGATGGCTCCACCTACCTACCAACCCGTTATGGCGTGTAGCTAAGACACAAACATATATATATCCCAAGCCTATGGCGAAACTAGCTGCGGCTCGTGGTCCTAACCACCCGGCGAGGATAAATCCACCCACCTACTAGCCCACCATAGCGCATTGGTACGATCACAGTAACACAAATTTTTTCTTTTCTTTTCTTTTCTTCCTTTTTTTTTTCATAGTTAATTAGTTCACCCAAGTCCTGAGAATCAAGGAGAGGAAGAAAGGGACTTTTCCCACTGTTCCCACACATACATGCAAACATATACACTCTAGCCTTTGACAGATCAACCACCTCTTCACTCCATTCTCTCAATTACAGACACTACATATGTATTCATCGATTTGACTTTTCACTTGGTAACTACAGCCAGCTATGCCTTAGTCCCTCGTATACCTATCCCTAGGTGTCCTAGAATGTGAGTCTCCGGGATGTCTCATGTAGTCTCACATCGTACTCGCATCCCGACAACTTCCCTAGGGCGAGTCAGGCTCAACTTCAAGAGCTCCGTCATCACTTCCGAGCGTTAGCACATCTGCCCAAGCCCATGTGATATCGTTTTCCTCATTAGGCATTTCCCTCGAAGGATCAAAATAGTAGTATCGATCTCCTGCCCATCCTACATGTCGAGTCAAGTATTCCTCAAAACACTCAATGTAAAATGCAACACCCAAACCCTGGTTTATAAAGCATACCAGCCAATGCGCTTCCTCAACATCGTATTCCGTCTCAAAGTCGTCGACATCTATGTCCATGCGGGTGAATGTTTGGTCCGAGAAATATATCCTTAGCTCGTACAAATAGAGTTGCGTTATTTGATCTGCCATTTTGTTACTTAGCTCCTAACAGTCTCTGCGTAACACAAGAAGAATAATTAGAAGTCCAAAATTCTTGAGCTAGCAAGGAAGAATATTTATGACACACAAATCATAGCTTACATATACGCATATATATATATAATACTATACATGTATGTACAAGGAGTCTACTTCGTCATTTCGTTTGGATCTCGTCTGGCTTCTCTCGTATAATATCACTTGAAATATGGTTTAACTCTAAGCGCGTTAACCTTCACGGGAGCATATTCTTCTCCTAAATCTTGAATTTGCATGGAACCATTGGAGTTGAGTCCCACAACCTTAAACGGTCCTGCCCATCTTGTCTGTAACTTCCCCGGGAATTTATAATATTTACTATCATAGACTAGTACCAAATCCCCCTCTTGAATCACATAGGTCCGGAGATTCTTGTCATGCCTCTCCTTACGTCTTCTCTGAATAGCTTCCAGACTTTGTTGTGCGATGAGTCTCTTTTCTTCCAGCTTGACCAGTTGTATGTACCTTTCCTTCAATGACTCTTCCTCTCCCAGCCTAGCCTCGATGGCCACTCTTAGTGTCGGAACTTCTTTTTCGATGGGGAAGATGGCTTCCTCGCCATATACTAGGGAAAACGGAGTGCTCTTAGTCGTCACTCGGTAGGATGTTCTATACGCCCACAAAGCTTCCTAAAGTCTCTCATCCCAGTCTCTCCTATGCACAGCTACTGTCTTTGTTAGAATCTGTTCAAGAATTTTGTTGGTGACCTCCACTTGTCCATTTGCCCTCGGGTAATATGGAGTGCTTTTTCTATGTTTGATCTTATATAATTCCATTAATTCTTTGATCAGTTCGTTGACAAAATGGGTTCCTCTATCACTTACTATTTCCAACGGGCATCCGAATCGGGTGATGATTTGTTCGTACAAAAATTTTGCTACATCAACAGCTCGGTCAGTCTTCAGAGCTTTGGCTTCCACCCACTTGGTAACATAGTCAGTGCAGACCAAAATATACCTATTAGATCTTCGTCGTGAGGGAGGATCAATAGGCCCCACAAAATCAATTCCCCATTTCTCAAACGGCTTAAGAGCCAACACCGACGTAAGAGGAGCAGCATGTGCTAATGTGGGTTTGCCCATTCGTTGGCATTTGTCGCATTTCTTACAGTATGTGTGCGAGTCTTTGAACAGCGTTGGCCACCAATACCCAGCCAATAAAATCTTTCTTGCCGTCAGTTCACCAGCAAAATGTCCACCGCAAGGTTCGTCGTGCAAAGCCCTCAACACTAGATTTGCTTCTTCTTCCTCGAGACACCTCCGATAAATGCTCTCATGAACAAAATATCGATAGAGTTGCCCCCCAATGATGCTATGGTGCTTCGCCAATGCTAACAGTTTTTGCTTCTCTCTCTTGCTTGCTCCTGGCGGATATTTAGTAGTGCACAAGAAATTCACCAAGTCGGCATACCAAGGTACTTTAGCATCAACCTGGAATAGATGTCCATCAGGAGCATCATCGGGCACACCAGAGATTGGCTCCTCATTAACAATTCGAGATAAATGGTCGGCCAATATATGCGCTTTGCCTGGTTTGGTTACCACTGTGAACTGAAATTCTTGGAGAAGTAGCATCCACCTCATCAGTCGCCCTGACAACTCTGGTTTATTAATGATATACTTAAGGGCTTCATGATCCACATAAAACATGAAATGCTTTCCCATCAAGTAATGCCGATACTTGTTCACCGCAAAGATCATCGAGAGACATTCCTTCTCTGTGGTCGTGTAGTTCCTCTCAGTACTATTCAAGTTGCGACTTGCGTAATAAATAGGGTGGTCCAACTTCTTTTCATCGGCTTGGCATAGTACTGCTCCAACCGCAGTATGAGAAGCGTCGGTATGCACATGGAATTCTTTCGTCCAGTCGGGTACTACCAAAATCGGTGCATTTATCAATCTCTCCTTGATCGAGTCGAATGCAACTTGACACTCTCCAGTCCATTGGTATTGTTGGTCTTTCCCCAAAAGATTCGTCAGTGGTGCCGCTATGGATGCAAAATTTAATATAAAACGTCGATAATAATTCGCATGGCCCAAGAATCCTCTGAGTTGCCGCAAGTTTTGAGGCGGTGGAAGTTGTCCAATCTTTTCCACCTTATCCTCGTCAACCGCAATCCCTTTTTCGGAAATAACATGTCCCAAAAGCAATCCTCTCCGCACTCCAAATGTGCACTTTTCCGGATTCAATGCGATGCCTTTTTCAATGCTTCTTCTTAAAATCGCTTCGATCCTCTCCATCATGTTTTCATCATCGCCTCTGATCGCAAAGTCATCGAGAAATATCTCCATCCAATCCTGCAAATAGTCTTGATATGCAGCTATCATTGCCCTCTGGAATGTGGCCGGTGCATTGCATAATCCAAATGGCATCACACGATATGCATACGTACCCCATTCTGTGGTGAAAGTAGTTTTTGATTGATCCTCTTCATGGATTTGGATCTGGTTGTACCCACTGAAACCATCCAAAAATGTGTGTTGCTCCTGACGATGAGCTCCCCTCGCTCATGTACTAGATCTTGGGGTCCGCAAGCTTGGCCAACCTGTGGTGCTAGGCGAACCTATGGCACTCTCTTATAGAGACGTACCAAGCAATTCCCGGCAAACGAACCAAAATGTTTAGCCTCTGAGTCCAAGGAAAAGATGATTGTGGAAGCCTTTATTTTGCTCAAACCCCTCGCAATCGGTCCAATTGGGTTACCTAGAGCCCACAATTGTCTCACAATGGATTCTTCCTATATCTATGCACTAGCGCATATGTTCCCGGCAAACGCACCAAAATGATATCCCTCTTATTCCAAGGGAAAGATGCATACACACATTTATATTTTGCTCAAACTTCCCAAAATCAATTCACTTGCCTTACTAGTGATGCACCCCATAGAAAGCTGGCTTCAATTCCACACAATGTTGGGTCCTTTCCATAGTCAGGACCAAATGACCAAGACTCATGATTGGTTGTTCCCTTTTCAGAATGACCACGAGAAATGGCAACAAAGCACCAATGCCCATTCAAAGCGCAAAAAGTTGTTGCATTGCATTCCCAGCATAGTCACCAATGTTAGGACCACTAAATAGTTGCCCAATCAGACCCAGATTCAATGCCATTGGAATGCTCATTCTCAGGTGATCCCATGTGGACAAGTTACCCCCCCCCCCCCCCCCCCCGTCCATGTTGCTGCAAAACCGTTGACTGCCTATATTAATGATAGCAAACTCTTCAGTTGAAGCATGCATCCAGAAACCAATATTTTCCTTATCACATAAATGGAATCATCAGATTTTCAACATAGAAAACCTTTCAAACAACCATGTAGAACTCAATAATAGATGCTTTACTCTTCAAATCTCTCGTACTGGCATGATAGCTTATTAGAGTAGCTACAAGGATACTAAGGCAAAAAAATCGTGCCCATAGGAATGTAGATGAAACACCTACTACCGTTGCCACACCATAAGCAGCTATCAGCTTGCATGCACACCCACAAGACCCACTCTTATCCTAATCTAACTGTATAAGATTGGGTGCAAAAAATCCGATCACCTTCCCGATCGGGAATGTCCTTGAAAAGTGCAATGACTATGGAGAAGAAACTCATGAACACTGTTACGAAAACAAGTGGTTTTGTCAAAGCAAAAGCTCTACTAAAAACAATGATTGCATGTGCAGATAGAAACAAAGTTGCACTATAATTGCTCGAACAGTGAGGATGCAGCTAGCTGCTACAAATGCAGAGCATTTTTTATGAAGAAAAGTTAGTTTTATAGAGTGTGTCGTTCTAAGGACAAAACTGACCACAAGTGCCCACACGTTGGCTTGACATGGTCGACTTGTTCCTTGCCACCATATGCCTGAATGGCCAAGCTTGTTTCGATAAATCGAGATTTTGTCAGTTATTTCTCCAATTGTCAAGCCATACATCACTTCTTGATCTTTGATTGCATACAAAAGGTATCTAAGGATAGCATCTTACCTCGCCTCCACAGCCAATAGGCCAGCGACCAATCTCTTTGCCAAGCATGTATAGGGAAACAATCATCATGACATCAAACCCGTACTCACAAACCATTTCCAACAGAGGTTATCACCCGAAATGAACAGTTCACAATACATGCGGATGGTGCAGAAGAATCAAAGATGGACCTTGTAGTTGATAACGCCTTGGTAATGGACCGAATGTGTTGTAGCCGGTATGGAAAGCCTCAACCTGCATAAACTTGACCTCTCCACGATAGGATCTATTGCGAATAATAACGATTCTCTGTTCATAGACCCTTGGCTACTTCAGCATCCTGGAGATGGTCTTCTCAATACTCCCTCTGGAACTCCTTTAGTATACTATCCCTCAGTCTATTGTCCAGCACCCAATCTGTTTAAGCAATCTTAGGCAGGTACATCTTTCCTCTGTAGAAACCAACAACAGCTTGACGCTTTCCAAGCTATGATGACGAATCTAACAACTGATGTCTGATGGCGAAGGTGAGGCTGGGAGGGCGTTCTGCACCACATGCACATAGGCCCTCTGGATAGATTACGCCATCTCCCGGTGACTGAGAGAAGATGATAATGAGTCACGCAAGAGGCATCAAGTATTAATCAGCTCGGCAGAGTATGATGCCCATGACAATCTGATAAGGAATCCTAGCAAGTACATTTGCTCTCCGGAAACAAGAACTTGAAGAAGCCTTCCAAGTTATGATGATGAAGGTGAGGCTGGCAGACCCGTTGCTCTCCGAGAGCTCTCCTCAAATTGAACAGCCCCCCTTTTCCTTTAGCATCCCTTTGCCCTCTTGAGAAGAAAATGAAGCCGTCTCTCTGCTTCCCCCCCCCTCCTCTCTGCGCCTCCCCCCAAAGATCCTTTAGTTCCACCAGATGCTCCCCTTTACTGATATCGCACGCCTGAACATCTTTCTTTCGCTCTATCAGAAAACAAATTGATGGAAGGCTCGGGGAGCATGTCAAACCATTCGAGTCTCGAATGGTCCGATTTGCATGCAGCCAAGACGTGCCCGCGAATCTGTGGTCATTTTCGATGCATTCTCACTAGATATCACCATTACCTGCACTGTGCATTTTGTCAATTCAATTAGATCATATGACATACTCTGATGTACCTCGTAGGTTCTTCTGCCTCCAGAGTCATAGACTTCTATGCCTTCGATTAGCAACCCCTTGTGCAGGAAGACGACACCTACTAGTCAGAAGAGAGAGCATCACTCCTCCTTTAATGCCTGCGCCCGAAAAAACAGAGAGCTGGAGGACAACAAGGAAACGGACAAAAGAAAAAAACTGTCGCCCCTTTTCGGTTTCTCTTGTCAGAGGAAAAAAACGGACCATGCCATGTTTAATAAACCACACTTGAAACATCGAACTGTGTCATCAACGCATCCATGTGTCCCATAGGCAGCAATTAATGCATTCCAAGCATCTATATCTTTTACCAGAATATACTCAAAGACTTCATGAGCCTTCTGCAGAGCTCCAATTCTACCGTACATTTCCACCAAAGCACAACCAAGCCTATGATCATTTCGGAACTGGAGTCTTCCTATCTCTTCAAGTTGCATTTGTTCAAAACAATTCATTGCATCCTCAAAAAAATCCTACTTCTATATAACCCTTGATGAGAGTTGTCCACGAGACATCATTTCGAACCATAAGCTTATCAAACACCTCATGGGCATATGTAAGTGTTCCACACTTGGCATACATGTCCACTAAAGTGCTCCCAATAAAAACATTGCCTTCAGATCCCCCCACTTCACAGACTTTAACATGAACCTCATGGCCTTTAATAATGTCTCTAGACTTACCACAAGCTCTGAGAACAAATGTAAATGCCTTAAAATCTGGAGAGATACCTTCCAGCTGCATTCTTTCAAAACATTTGATGGCCTTTTCTGCATACTCCGCTTCTATAAAGCAAGCGATTAATGCAGTCCATATAACAACATCCCTATGAACAAGTTTGTCAAACACTTCTTGTGCCATAATCGGCAATCCAAATTTGGCATACATATCAATCAATGATGTTCCAATATATGAGTTGCAATCTTCAACCTTTACTATCCTTCATGTCCTCGCTGGAGAGCGCCCCAGCAACAATGTCGACTAACATAATCAAGAAGCAATTCTCTGATTTCTTCTTCCTGCAAAACCTGTGCACTGCTCAAATTACTTTGTTCTAATGGTTGATCACCTAAGCCTCTGTAGCGCTCCAATTTTCCTTGGCATTTCTTGACCACCTCAGAATGCGGAAGCTTAGTCCGTGCCTCTTTTCTGGATACAAAGAGAAGTGGAAATTCACCTCTCATGTCAACTTCCCAAGCACCCAAAATTCTACCACCATCTTTTCCATCTACAACTCCTCCATGCTCAATCCCTTTTCTCCACATCCCTACAATCAATATCTCCACATGCTTCTCATCAATCATCAAATTCATTCTTCAAGTACCTGAAATCAAACAAATTCCCCTGCCAAATACAAACATATTAGTGCATAAAAACCAACCATTTTGTGAGCTAACATTCGCCTATGCTCAAATCTCCTTGGTGTCCCACCACGCATGCCAAATTTTGTTGGGGGATTCTTATGTAGAGAGGGATTTGAGTGTTTGTAGGAGAAAAGGGAAAGATAAGAAGAAAGATACAGACACCGGAAGCCTCTGTTGATTGATTATAAGAAGACAAATACAATGGTGATGCACAATGGAACCATTGCTTTCTGTGCAAAATCGCACAGAGTGCGCAATCACAAAGTACAAAATACCCAAGGTTCTTGTTGCTGCTGGCCTTCTCTGTGCCAGACCTCCACCTTCTCCAAGCTTGTTGTAGCTCAAGCGTAAGCACCACCTCCTTTCCTTGTCAATCCGTGGAGACATGAGGACCGGTATCAAGACCATGAGCAAGTGAAGGCACAAGTGCGTGAGTGAAAGCACACAAACATGCACACACATACACACACACATGCATAACGTAAGATCAAAGAGAGGAGTAATGGAAAGCTTTGATTACCAAAGAGTTCTCTTACAAAAGTTCTATTCTCTAACAAGCTAACCCCAAAAATGAGCTCTCTAGCTCTTTTTATAGTTTTTTGAGTAGTTTTGGCCCTGGTTTTTAGTTATGAAAATCGCTATTGTATAAGGATTTCTTCTGAAAATTTGACATACACTTCTTGAGCTCCCTATGTGCTCCTTCTTCTTATGTGTCCACTTCTCAGATGCACTTATTATGCTTGTCCTTGAACTTGAGCTTCAACACTCCCCCCCCTCTCGAGTATGTCGTCCCTAACAGACCCTTGTTGTGGCGGTTGTTCCATGTAGTGCTTAGAGAGGTAGTGTCCATCCTAAGAGTCGTCTATCTTCCAATTGTAGCAAGTGTTGTTGTCTGGTTCCTCATTTGTCATTGCGAGCTTGTGCAAGTTGTAGTCCCTTGGTATGTGCTTCTTCCGTGGATTCCAGCATGAATGTGTCATTGTGGGCCTCCATTGATGGCCTCTAGATCTTCCAAAGTTGATGTTCATGGGAGTCATGCCAAGTACTCGTAACCCATAATGAATGATGGGTAAGTGTGTTCGTGCATGGGTTGAGTAAATTATGTGCCTTGTGCATGGCCTTGTAATGTAGCCCTATGCATGCTTACTTGGAAAATGCATGGGAAGAAGTATGGTTCAAAAATTGGGGGTCTTGAGCGAATTGCTCAAGGGTACGCTGACAAAGAAGTTTCCTAATCTATCATGGTTATGGTGTTACCAAAGTAAGGATTCTTACCATGGTGAATGGTCAATGGATGTTTATCTCTTCATGTTGTATACTCGACATTGTGATGGACCATTAGCTAGTCTTTCGTTATCGATGAATGTCCGTGTTGATGGTCCACTGATGAAAGTCTTTGAGTGCATGTCCTGCCTCCTCGCTTCGAAGCAGCATTTGCAAAATATGGAGAATTGAATTCCTTTATATTCCTTGACAAAAAAACATTGGGTAACTACACCAAGCTTAGTTTCACATATTCTCTTTAGCTCACCCTAGGCAGGAGTCTTCTCATTTAGTATACATACAAGGATTTGCAGGGTACCAAAACTACCCCTTGTAGATACCACCTTGGATGCTCTCGTACACACAGTAGTTAAGCATCTCTCAATTTGTCGACCTTCGAGATCTTCCCTCCTTACATGGTAAGGGGAAACAATAGTTGTGGATGCCATGTTCCTACCAAGTTCTTGACATCTACCAGATAAGGCAGCAATAATATCATCTGTTAGCCCAGACATGCTTCTATTCAAACTGATAAATGCCCAATCATCAGCGATGCCACCTTCAACTAAGCAAGACTCATTCCTGTTCCATGAGCCAAACCTAGGAACAAGTTCTTTCTCTCTCCTTTTTCTTCTTATTTTTTTCTCTCTCTTAAAAAAAAACAGAGGAACAATATCACAAAACACGAAGACAAAGGTTAGTATCAAAAAAATAATTTACATGTGTCAATGTGCTCTTGTGCATGGGACTCTCAATCGTGCCTATGCACGACCATGTAATGTGGCCCTATATTAATGCATACTTTGGAAATGCATGACCTGAATGGTGCAAAAGACAGGGTTGTGCAAGGAGCACATGGTTGTCGCTCGTCAAGGCTTTCAATGTTACTTGCAGACGTGATGCAATATTTATTTGGAGGTGTTGATTGGATCTCGAAATGATGTAATCCTCCTTATTGGAATCCATTTTAGAATAGCGTTTGGCCTGTAGAGATCACCTCAGGCATCTTCATCTTTGGATGTTTTTTGAACTTTGGTATCCAGTGTGGTTGGCTCTTTGGTTCTATGGGGGCTACTGGTACTTTTGGGTTCCAAATCCATACCCTTTTTGTACGTCTTCATACTATTGTTGAAGAGGTGATTTGATCTTCTTTCGATCTCTGTACGCGATTCTTACCCTTTTCTCTCCTTGGCTTCTTTGTTGAGACCTTTCGAATGTGGGAGAGCATAGGTTGTTGTGTATGTAAGAGCTTCTTAGGTACCCACATCTATAATCGCCCTTATTGAACTATAGCTAATTTCTTAGGCACCCAAATTTTTTGGAGACCTTCTGGGTGAGCTAGTCCTGGTTGCTTCTTTCTTATCTTCGCTTGGTTGGCTTCCCGGAGTGGGAATAGTGTTGGCAAAGCTGGTGGTTGCTCGCCTTTTCGTACCCAGATCTGATTTATGCCCGAGACTACTTTACCCTTGAAGGCTCTTTGTCTATTTGATATACTAGTTGTCTTGCACTGTTTCGCTTGCTTCTGAGGTTGAATTATAGTGGATGCTTTACTCTTTGAAAAAGAAGGGGGGTCAGCTTGCCTTTGCGACTCTCCTTCCATGATTGATTCCTTTTGGATCATAGAGCTTTTGGCACATACAACATCTTGATCAAGAAGATTAGTCTTAGAAGAACTAAGAGAGTGTGTGGTGCCATGATCTGTGAGCATGCAGTTCTCTAATTCTAATGTAATGCATTGTTCCTATACCCAAACTTGAAGAATTTGACTTCTTAGGTTCAAGTTAATTGCATGGTCATAGATCCAATCTTGACCCAAGACAAGTGGTTCTGTAAGGTCCTCATCTTGACACACTAGCATTTTAACTTTAATTGGAAAGGTAGATGGGAAGTTCCACCTCAACCAAACAAGGGGTTTCCACACCTCCCAATCCTATGAGATAGACTTCTATGGGATTGATGTTCAACTACAGATCTTGGCAGTAGGAAAGTCTAACTGCACTAGTTGCTGCACCTGAGTCAATCAATGCTTTCACAGTCCTCACACTCTTTCCTTGTCATATCTCTATGGTCACAAAGGGACGTCGGTCAATTATTTGAGAAGTAGTTATGCTCGATTTTTGGCACATTTCCATGTGATATTTTGGGACTTTCGGGTTGATATCTAGGCCTAGTCACCTTAACTTATTTTTCCTAATGCGCTCTCTGGCCCCTGCCTGTGCTTCTTCTCTCACCCTTAACTCTTCTTCTTTTCACTTCTTAGCAGTGTTGATTCTCATTAACATATCCTCTGTAAGAGGTTCTTGATACAGCTTGACTCTACATCCACTAATATATTTTGGCAAGATGTCACCTTCTAGAGTGGCCAATTGAACCGCACCACTAGTGGAAATTCTATTAATGGTCATGGGTCCATATCCTCTTTTTTCCAATTTACGAGCATGTTGCTTTAGTGTGTAAACCAACACTAGGTCTCCCTCTTTCAAGCCCTTATCCTTGGTGTGTGCATCAAAGTATGCCTTTTGTCTTTTCTTTGCAGCATAGATGCCTGCTGCTGCTTGTAGCCTCGTCTCACCTAAGTGTTCTAGATCAAAGATCCTGGAGGACAATTCATGTCCATTCCACTCGTGCTCTTGTGCTACTTTTAAAGTTGGGATTAGGTAGCACAACATTCTGTCCAAAGACCATCTGAAATGGGGTGGCATTGAGTATTGTTTTGTAGGTAACTCGGTAAGCCCAAACAACATGATGAAGTTGTTTGTCCCAATCAGAGCGTTTATTATTTACCAGTTTAGTCAAGACATTACAGAGGATCTTGTTTGTGCTCTCAGCTTGTCCATTAGCTTGTGGATGATAGGGGGCATACTTCTTATGTATCACCAAAAATTCTTGGAGAAGATTTTCAATGACTTCGTTCAAGAAGTGTGTACCTCTATCACTTACTAACTCTATCGGTAATCGATATCTAGTGAACACATTCTCGAATAAGAACTTAGCCATAGTTTGAGCATCATTCTTTGTTGTGGCCTTCACTTCTACCCACTTTGTAAGGTAATATGTGGCTACAATAATATACTCTGCATGGGAGTTTCTAGCTGGGGGTTTAATGGGACCTATAAAGTCTATACCCCACTTCGAAAATGCACGCCCTCCCATCATTGGCCTCAAAGGCATCTCATCTTTTCTAATTGGATACTGTGCACGTTGACAATTATCACATTTCTTCACATAAGTATGTGCATCCATATGAAGAGTGGGCCACCAAAGTCCTAAAAATAGGATAGTCTTGATAACTCGATCAGGATCGAAGTGTACACCTGCAACACCACTGTGTGCAGTTTCCAAGACTTTCAAATAGTCTGGTTCATGAACGCACAATCTTAGGTAACCATCTTTGCCTCTTCGATATAAGTTGTCTCCAACTAAGGCATAGTCATGGGCCTCTTGCTCCATGCTTCATCTTCTTGCTAGGCTGGCCTCTTTGGGCAATGTTCCTGATCGCATAAATTCTACCAATGGAGCACTCCAATCTGGAATTAATGACACTTGATAAAGGGTGGCATGCTCCACTGGGGGTTTTTCCTGGCACACTTGAGAATTCTTAATCCACGCATGTATTTCTTTGTCCATACTAGGCCAATACACACCTAAACATTTTAGATTCTGCAATGTTCGTTGTTTAGAATAGTGATTTCCTAGTAACCCTTCATAGGCTTGTTGCAACCAATTGATATGTTCATCGTCCTCAACACAACAAGATAGTACACCTTCTGTATCTTGTTTGTACATGCTTCCTGCCAATATTTTATAGTTTTGTGATTTTACAATTTCTTCCTTACTTGTTCTCACATCCTTATGCACGGGTCCGAAGGTTAGGATAGCTACCAACTTATTTGCCCATTTAGGAACAACTTCTAAATTGAATAGATAAGCATCAGGCAACTCATCAAACACTCCTTGCGGTTGCTCTCCTGAAGTGATGCGAGAAAGGTGATCTGTCGTGAGGTGGGTTCTACCTTTCCTAACAACCACTTCAAAGTTGTATTCCATTAGTAAGAGGAACCATCTTACTAAGCATCCCGTATTGCAAGGTTTATTGACCAAATATAATAAAGCTTGATGATCAGTAAAAAACTTGAACTTGTTGGCCAATAGATAGTGTATAAACTTCTTCATGGCATATACCATGCCTAAACCTTCTCTCTATTGTTGTATAATTTCGCTTTGCTGCAGTGAGTTGTCTGCTAGCATATGCTATGTGTAAATCTAAATTTCCTTCACCTGTGGGTTGTGCTAGCACACATCCTATGGCATGATTGGAGGCATCCACATGGACATGGAATGGCTTATTCCAATCAGGAGTGGTCAGTATTGGTGTTGTGCACAAACGTCTCTTCAGCTCATTGAAGGAATTTTCACATTCATCATTCCACTCAAAATTTGTCAACAAAGCATAAAGAGGTTTAGCTATGATAGCATACATGTGGATAAACCTACGGTAATATCCACAATGGCCCATAAAGGCTTGTACCTCTTTAACATTCCTTGGCCTTGGCAACTCTGGTATGGCTCTTACTTTATCATCATCTGTAGATATTCCATTCTTAGAAACAATATGACCTAAGATTTTATCTTGTCATACCATGAGTACACACTTTTTTGGGTTCAGACACACTCGATATTCTCTACACTTGTTGAAGATTTGTCTGAGCTCAGGGATGTGGTATCGTCTTTCTTGGAATGAGCACATAAATCGTCCACATATACTTCTAAGCTCTTTCGCAAGAACTCTTTGAAGACATGACACATGAGCCTCTAGAATGTTGCAGCTGCATTGGTGAGCCCAAATGGCATCACACGAAATAAAAAGATTCCCCACTCTGTGGCAAAAGCCGTCTTGTGTTGATCTTTTGGGGCAATGGCTACTTGGTTGTAACATGAAAATCCATCAAGGAAGCTATAAACTTCCTTGCTTGCAACACGCTCCAATAAATGTTCGGTGATTGGAAGTGGATAGCTATCTCTAATCGTAGCGACATCAACTTTTTCAAGGTTAATACACACTCACAACTTTCCATTCTTCTTGGGCACCACCACAATGGGAGACATCCATTCAGTATGCTCAATCTCATAGATAAATCCAGCTTCAATCAACCTATCAATTTCTTCTTTGATTTTAGCTGCATAAGTGTCATTATATGTGTAGGGCTTCTATTTGGTGGGCTTGGCATCAGAGGTCATGGGGATAGTATGAGAGCAAATTCTCGGATCTACTCCCTTCAAGTCTCTATAGTGCCATGCAAACACGTCCTTATATTCCCTTAATAGAGCTACAAGCTCTACTTCTTCTTTTGCACTTAGGTCATCTCCTATATCTGTGCATCTCTCTTCGTTCCCTTCAATGGTCACTACAATCTTTTTGGTCTTTTCTTTATTGTCATATGATTCTCCTATAACGGCCTCTCTCTTAGGCATTCGTACCAAAATTTTTTGGTCTTCAACTTCATATTTCTTGAAATTTTCTGGTACCTTGAACAAGAATTCCTCCTCTTCTTGTTTCATTGCTTTTCTTTTCTTTTTCTTTTGACCTCCTTCACTACCATCCTTTGAATTTACAATTTTAATACTTCTGAGAGGTTCTTCTTCATTGTGGTTAAATACTCCTACATCTTCTAGATAATGCTTTTCTGAATTAAAGCAACTATCCATCACAATGGACCCTAGATCATCGTCGTTTTCTTCTTCTTCTATGACATCACTAGGGTCACATTCTTCTAGCAAGGGCTGACACATGAATATTGAAATATCATAACCTCCTCATCACAATGAGGTGTCCATTGTTCTTCCTCAACTGCAATGTCCATGGTAGCTAAGATTTTGGCCCTACCATGAGGCTCAAATTCCTCATCTGGAAATATCATCGGTGTATAAGTTGGGTCTTTAACTGGTCTATCTCCGGGGGGAGTTCCTTCTTCTCTTGCTTTTAGGCGCTTTTCCTCTTCCTCTGCGACCTTGCACATCCACAAGTGAGTATCTTCATGCAGCCATGATGGATCAGGTGAACTTTCAGAATGCACATAGATAGAATCTTCTTTTGCTTTGTGGATAGGATTCCACTGTAAGGGTGGTACATCTCTGAAGGTGTAATCCTTCAAATTGACCTTGGTGGTGACCCCTAAGTGTTGTAAGTACAAGGTGACCTCTGTACTATTTGCAGTTGTCGTAGGAAGGGTCTTCCTAGAATCATCTCATAGACATTATTTTTCTCAAAGTCACATATAGCAAATGTATGTTCAAACTCTACACCACAAGTGGTTAGAGTTATCCCTTCAAGCAATCCTAGAGGTCTTTCAAAATGACCGTCTGCCATTTGAAGCTTCATTCTAGTTGGTTTTAATGTGGGTTTGCCCCATCGCTTCCACAAGGAGGTGGTCGCAATAGCAACACCAGCACGAGAATCTATGATTGCTTTGGTTGTGTAACCTTGGTAGGTGATTGGAAGATAAGTATTACCTTCTTCACCCTCACACATGTCCCCTATTTTGTCTAGAGGTATCTCTGGGACTTTCTGCTTAGAGCCTACTTTTGGCATATTGGAATCAAGTACTGGGACCTGATCCTTCACATGATTCCATAGCTCAGGTTTTGCTTTGAGCAGCTCTTCTACCGTGAGATGACACTGAACCTTAGTGTTCTTCATGACATCAGTGTTCCTTGGGACCATTGAGTCTTCATGTCTTACCATTATTGTGGGAGCTCTGATCTGAAGAGATTCAAATTCCCATGGGCCTGTGAATTGAGGCAACTCTTGTAAAGAATTAGATTCAAAATCTAATCTTTCATTTCCTTGTTGCTCTATTTGGTCTCCATAGATAGACGGATATCTTGGGGAAATTGATCATGAAGATCATCAATCTTAGAAATAGGAGGGGGATTACCCTTCTCCTTGGCCCATTTCTCCTCTTGTATTTCCCGCAAGAACTCTTGAGAGTACTGTTGAATTGAAAGAGGTGCTCCCTCATCCACAGAATCAGGCACATAAGCTTTCATTGGTGGTGGGCCTTCTCTTTCAACAATTGGTTGAGCCTGTGGAGGTAAAGAAACTTGGGGCTTGTTTACCAACTGCTCTAATCTTTTTAGTAAGCCCTGAAAATGCAAATCTGGTTTGGCAGAGTTTTTCTGATTGAATGATTGACTAGTCTCGAGCATAGCTTGAGCTAGTTCTACCATCTTCATGCACATTTTCGTCCGTTCAATCTCTAAGTCGGCTCTAGGGTGACTCTTGTCTAGATTTGAAGCTATTGGCCCTTCTTGAAGTCGAGCCTGGTAGGCCTTGAACATCATGTCCAAGCATTCTGGGGTTGGATCTGCAAGAACAGACCCTGGTTGTGGTTTATTTACAGTGGGTGGTGGGGTGGGATGAGGTGGAGTGCATGGAGCTTCAGCATGCGAGGGGCTTTGAGATGCAATGTCTTCTATCTTTGTTTTCACTTCTTTCAGGCTTTCTTTTAGTTCCGATAACTTTCTATTCCACTTAAGATTGGCCTTTTCTCTGGTATCCTTCCATGTCCTTGTTTTCCTCTTACTCAGCTCTCCTGATTCACTTGACTCTGATTGTTCGGCTAGCTTATCTTGTCTTAATGCTTGTGCCCTAGTAACTACTTGTACAAGAGCCACATTACTACTACTTGCACTTGGATCCGCCACTAAGCCTACCACATTTATGGGTGTGACCTTGGGCGCACTAGAGGGGTTTCTTGGACAATCTCTGGGGAAATGGTCTTTACCACACTCAAGACAAAAGGCTTGTATTGTGATGTTCTGTCCTTGTCCCAGAGTTGGTGAGTGGGAACATTCACGAATGAAATGGTCATCCTGACACCTAAAACATGATCCTCTAGGGGCATGTGGTCTCATTTGTCTCAATTGGGGCCTAGGGTTAGGATTTGTGTACATGACATTGGAGTATTATGGCTCCCAATTTCATTCCATAGGTGGTGCCTCATATTGATATGGATAAGTCTCACTATGCTCAGGTGACTCTGTGTAATAAGCATGTGGTCTACCTTCATGGGAGTAGTCTAAACTATGAGCATGAGGGTCATTCTCTGATATCAGTGGGGTCACTGGCACCAATGCTCTATTAAGGTTCTCTTCTGCCACTGCATACTTAACTGGAATTACATTGGCAGGCACTGGTGGTTGGTTTCCTAGGACTGGTTGTGGCCTATATGGTGCCTGATATTATTGTTGTGGTCTATAATATGGCTGTTGGTATTGGTTCTGATACCTACCTTGTTGGTAAGGTTGCTGATAATTTTGTCTAACAGCATGTCTATTGTATGGACAATCTTGAGCCATGTGGTTCGTGTATTTTCTCTCAATAGTGCAATGTGGAGCATTCCTTTCTCTCATGTTCAGGTTGTGCAATGGGCATACATTAGACATGTGGTTGCGTCCGCAAGTATAACACCGATTCAATGAGGTGAATCTTGGTATTTGTCTATTTTGGACTCCTAGCTTCTTGGCAACTTGCTCAGCAATCTCGTCTATTTCCATGGAGACTCGAAGTATGACTCGTAGAACTGTCAGAATCCTTATAGAGTTTGGACAGTCCTAACTCCTCACCCAAGTTATCTTCTATGTCAATGCACATCCTTACACACTCTTCTATAGATCTAGGCTCTTTCAAGTACACATATGATCTTAACTTAGTGCTCAATAAGCCATCTAAAAACAAAGTCACTTGTTTGGTTCGTGTGGGTAATTCTAGCACAGGGCATCTTTCTATGTACTATCTGAACCTTCTTCCTGCTAGTCGCACTGTTTCTTGGGGTGTCTGCTTGAAGCTGTGGATCAAGGATGATGTGTTATGCCTGATACCACTCTTGGAAAATTCTACAATGAATTCGTCTAGCAGTCGACCTATGTCTCGATAGTTACGACTGTTCAGTGGTTGAAACCAAGCTAAGGCAGTGCCCTTAAGAGTCAAACCAAATGCCTCGTACTGGGTGAACAAATCCTCAACCTGTTCAGCTCTTAACACTTGTTTGAACTAGGCCACATGATCATAAGGATCTCCTGTCCCGTCATAATAATTCTTCATTGCCTTGATCACTTGAGTGGGTCTAAGGTTTCTACCATTTGACCAACTGACATCAAATTATTAGTGATTGTTGGCACATAAAGTACATCCTTCAAGCAATTTGTCTTGTTCTTACACTGCATAACAACATCTCCAACCTACATAATCTTATGTGTTGTATCATCTCCTATTTCAACATGACCTTTACATGAAGGATTATGCACATTTGAAAACCATGAAGCATCATGTGACATATGGTTAGAGCAACCACTATCTACATACCATACATCACTATTGCAATTCATCTTATTTTCTACATTCATCATAAAAAGAGAATCATAATCATCACATTACTGCATAACTTCCTTGTTGTTTACCTCTTCTTGAATAGCCTCCTCTTTGATTACCACCTTGATTATTCCCATTTTGTTAGAAATCTTTGGCATAGTGTCCATACCTTCCACATATGTAGCAATTTTTGTTAACTTCGCTCCTTTATCTTTGATTGTAACTGTAGTAGCCTCTCGTACCTCTAGTGCTTGATCTTCCTCTTCCTCTTGTGTTGAAGGAGCCACTTGAAGTCCCTTGATCATTGCTCCTTCTTCCTCAACCTCTATTTGAACCTCTTCTACCTTTGTTTCTACCTCTTGATGATCTTGCATAAAGATCTTGTCCTTGAGATCCCTTTTTATTTGAAATAGATCCATTTAGATTCATCTCCTCCGTAACCATGAGAGTAACAAGCTGATCAAAGTCTGGTAATTCTCCTCTAACATAAACTGAATTGATGAAAGGTTTTCATCTCTCATCTTCCTTGAGTCCATTGAGAGTATGTGCAACCAAGTCATCATCCTCCACATGAGCTTGAATTGATCCTAGATGATCTACAATCTCTTTAACCTTCAACAAGTAATCATTGACCAATGTCCTTGTATCTTTCTTTACGTTATTCAACTCATTTTTGAGTTGAATCTTTCTTGCTCTTGTACTTGTAGCATACAACCTTTCCAATGCAAGCCAAACATCTCTACTTGTGTCTAGATCTTGTATGTGTCCTACCACTGAATCTTGAATATTTTGTGATAAAACTAATATGAACCTCTTGTCTCTTTCATTCCACAGTCTAAACTCCCTCAATCGTTGCTGATTTGGATCCTCTGGCAATATAGGTTTGATATCTGTTCCATCAATCAAACCATACAAGCCTCTACCTTGCAAGTATGGTGTGATTCTAAATTGCCATTATCAAGCTTCTCTATTTGTGCATGTTGATCACCCATTGTGTAAATACTAAAGTTCTTCCTTTAACCTTCCTTTTGGATATATGTGATAAGAATTAGTATGAGATTTACCTTTGTAATAAATTTTATGCACCTTTCTTTGCTTGGATGTTGCTTGAGATGCTTCCTTGCTATCTCCTTCTACCTTCATGTAGTGTCGATGATGAACCTCTGCTCCAATAGCTTCAAAATTCTTCATCAAGGTATGATGACCTTCTCCAAGATTCAATTCCTTGCTCTGATACCAATTTTGGATTTTATTGACCTCTAAAGTATAGCTAGAAGTAGGTGGAACCCCCTAGGAACAAGTTGACCTTGTCACAAACTTCTTCATAGAAAACTAGTCATGCTTGCAGAGCTTACTATTCTCTAGTAAATTAGAATTTGTTAGAGATATTTTACCTAAATATACTAGAAATTAAGAGCTTTCCAATGAGCTAAAGAAAAATCAATTTGGACAAATACACAAGGAGATATGACCTCTGCAAGTTTGAGGTTTAATGGAGATCATCAATAGAAGTGAACCCAAGAACACACACTACTTGTGGAGAATAGTGCTCTTAGCTCAAAAATGAAATGATCATGAACATTAAGAATTTGAAAATAGACCCTAAGAGAGTTCAAATGAGCTATCAAACATGTAATGTGGATATATAAGGAGGGAGTTACAAGCTCTGCAATATCTGCATACAAAACTATAGCAGCATAGAGATATACATATGACTCTCTTGGACTTCCCACAAGATCACGACTTCTCCCCTCTTTTTATAGCATGGGGAACTAATCTAAAACCTTCCTAATACATCTAAATTCATGGTATACACTTGGGTGGAGGTATTACATGACTTAAGTGGTCAAATAAGCAAAGTATTGATGGACTTTGAGAATTAGCCACATCGACCTTCCATTAGGACACCACTGCAGCTCCCTTGTGACTCACTGATTTGAGTCACCATGTTCTAAAACTCACGTGGTATTTTGGCTATCTTTTATGAATAATATGAGTCTTCTTGAAGTACTTGAAGACTTCCCAAAGGTATTTACATAATTTGGAACTTGTACCATACATAAAACAAATGTTCTCAAGAGAGGAAACCTAGTAAGAACTAGATCTATACTATGGTCAAAAGATCCATGAGATGGTGATATTTTTGAAGGATAATCAGGCATAAAACAATCCTTATAAGTAGTCATAAATGGTTTATGCACATTAGAAAGTTGTTGAGCCCATAAAAGTCATATTGGTCAAAGTCAACTACAATCAAAGTTAAATGTAGTCAAATTCAAAAAGTCAAAGTCAAACCAATCAAAGTCAACATGGGTGAAGTCAAAGTGTTCAAAGTTGGAGGGTCAAGGTGCACAGGTAGTGCACAATTAATTGTTCACGAAGGGTATAATTGCAGAAAGTTGGTTGCAGGTTGCAGAGGTATTTCTGTAATTTCCCTAAGGTATTTCTGTACTTTCCCTAAGGTTCAGAAGTGTTTTTGAAGTGTTTTGGAAGGTTCAGGTGAACCCTCTCTTAGGTGCACAATTGAAGAATTAAAAGGCAAAATGTGAAGGTATGTGAAGCAGCAGCGTATGCAGAAGTGAAAGTATGGCCCCCCAATAAAAATTTTTGATTTACTCTAAAGTCACTACAGGACAAAACATGGATTCATTGGCTGCCCACTTTTAGAGACAATCTTGGGACATCAAAGCAAGCACCAAGATACTCTAGCACTTAGGAGCGTATGTGAATCGACACTCAAATCAAGGCAAGGACTATTCTTGGAGACTAAGCAAGGTGAGCATAGTCTAAGCTAGGAAGAGAGAGAAGTGCAAAAGACACAGAGTGTGCGACACAGACAAGTGAAGTGTAAGGTGTGCATGAAGAGTGACTAAGAAGTGTGCAGATAAGTGCTGAGCTATTCAACCAAAGATCCCAAGGTCTTATTGAAGTTGTGCATGTGCCGACGGAAGGTGTCCATCCCCTCCCCTATTTGAAACTTGAGTGCAAGGTATGCACAAGTGCAAGTGTTGAAGTTCAAGGTCAAAGACAAGCATAATAAGTGCATCTGAGAAGTGGACACATAAGAAGAAGGAGCACATAGGGAGCTCCAAGAAGTGTATGTCAAATTTTGAGAAGAAATCCCTATACAATAGTGATTTTCATCACTAAAAACCATTGTAAATATCATTTCACCTTTTTGTAGCTCCATTTTGTGCAACCCGAGGAGTCCTTGAGCTTGAGGATATTAGAAGTATCATCCTACCAATTTTCATAATTTTTAGACTTCATTTGAGCCCTCAAATAAGCCCTAGAACCTAATTTTTAACTAGGTCGGACACTAGGTTTGGACAGTGCCAAAACTACTCAAAAAACTATAAAAAAAGCTAGAGAGCTCATTTTTGGGGTTAGCTTGTTAGAGAATAGAGCTTTTGTAAGAGAACTCTTTGGTAATCAAAGCTTTCCATTGCTCCTCTCTTTGATCTTGCGTTGTGCACGTGTGTGTGTATGTGTGTGCATGTTTGTGTGCTTTCACTCACGCACTTGTGCCTTCACTTGCTCATGGTCTTCATACCGGTCCTCACGTCTCCGCGGATTGACAAGTAAAGGAGGTGGTGCTTATGCTTGAGCTACACCAAATTTTGGTGCCGTTGCCGGGGAGAAAGCTTCGAGGACGAGCATTGTGATGGTAAGATCATAGATTTGCGATGTTGGAAGGTAAAAAAGCTGTCATTTCTGTTCATTTTCTGATTTTTCCTCTTCATCTTCATCATCATCACCATCTCCATCTTCTTCCATCTTCTTCTTTATAGAAATTTCTTGTTATTTAGTGCATTCTCACCATTTTCATACCATTTTTCATGCATTATTGTGTGAGAAGGAGTTAGGAAGTGCAAGGGAGAGCAAGCGCCTGTGTTTTTTCATGATTTTCTGCACATACGGAGCTCACCATTGCTCGGTGCTTAGAAATTTGAATTTCCCACCAAAAAACGCGATTCTGACTGAAAATCACGATTTTCATAAAATCCAAAAATTTTCAAAAAAAAAAAGATTTTCTATTTCCCGCCTAAAAGCTTTTTGAAAAGAACACGATTATGGGGTTATTCTCGAAATCGCGATTCTCTGGTTGTGCTCAAAATCGCGATTCTCTAAGTTTCTGAAAACGACGATTCTGAGGCAAAATTACGATTTTCAGTAAAAACAAGACTTTGACAAAACATGATTTTTAGTGGGCTCAAAATCGCGATTTTCACAAATCACGATTTTCAGCAAAACACGATTTTGGGAAACATGATTCTCTGTTGGCTCCAGAATCGCGATTTTCAAAAACACGACTTTCATCCAAAACCGCGATTTTCACGATTTTCAACACACGATTTTCATTGAGGTACAAAATCACGATTTTCAGAACACGATTCTCAAAAGACACAATTTTTAGCCAAAATCGCAATTTTTATGTCAAAAACACGATTTTGAGAAAACACGATTTTCATTCAAAATCGCGATTTTCATGTCAGAAACACGATTTTGAGAAAACACAATTTTCGTTCAAAATCGCCATTTTGTGATCATTCTCAAAATCGCGTTTTTCACGATTCTAACTCAAAATCACGTTTTTCATTCATTGATGATCATAGTAGAATGACATTTGTGTATTTCATTAAACATAAGAGTGAAGTCTTTGATTGTTTCAAGAATTTTAAATCATTTGTCGAGAAGCAAATAGGAAGATATGTTAAGAAGCTAAGATCCAATGGAGGGGGAGAGTATTTCTCTCAAGCTTTTACTTATTTTTTGTATGATGAAGGTATCAAAAGAGAAGTTACATGCATGTATACTCCACAACAAAATGGAGTTGCAGAAAGAAGAAACAGAATCATAGCAGAAGCATCTAGAAGCATGCTAAATGATATGTGTTTGCCTAATTCTTTTTGGGCTGAAGTTGTTAGCACAAGTGCGTACATTATGAATAGATTACCTACTGTTGGATTTCATCATTTGACACCATATGAGGTATGGCATGGAAGGAAACCAAGTGTAAGTCATTTGAAATTATTTGGTTGTGTATGTTATGTACATGTACCTAGTGAAGTGCGATCAAAACTTGATGTGAAATCAAAAAAGTGTATATTTATTGGTTATGCAGATACTCAAAGAGAATATAGATGTTATAATCCTCATTCCAATAAGTTGGTTGTTTCAAGAGATGTAAACTTTGATGAATCACTTTCATGGTATGTAGATAAGAAAAAATTACGGGTCATAAATGACAATGAAGAAGATACAAGTGAAGGAGATGAGTGCTTATCTCAACCCATAAGAAGTTTAAGTGATGAGAAGAGTGGTTTGGATGAAGAAAGAGAGATACCTCTCAATGGAAGATCAAGGTAAGAGTCACCTCCAAGTGTTACAAGTAAAGTTAAACTCAAACTTATTGAAGTTAATGATGACGAAGAAGAAGTTGGTGGTGTATATGAGTATGGAGAATCATCAAAGGTTCCTAATAAAAAAGGAGGATCATCTACATTGGAGGTAAGAATCTTCAAGAGTGAGTAAGCAACCTCAAAGGTATACTTATGAATCTTTTATGAATACTCATCATGCTTTTATGATGAATGTTGAGCAAGAAAATGAACCTACATCTTATGATGAGGCGAAATGAGATGAAAAGTGGGAGAAAGCAATGAGACAAGAAATGGAAGAACTACAAGATAACAAGACTTGGAATTTAGTTCCAATGGCACCAAAACAAAAGGTAATTGGTTGCAAGTGGATTTTTAATATTAAAAGAAATAGTGATGGTAGTGTGTCAAGATATAAGGCTATTTGGTCATATCCCCACATTCCATCTCCATTCCCTCATTTCACTAGTGAGCGTGTGAGAGAAGGAGAGCAAATTTGTGTGTGTTGTTTTTGCATATTTCTTAAGTGCTCTTGCAGATACAAGCATCCATTGTAGCTACAGCAACTCTAGCAAGTAAAGAAAATCTCTGCATAGATCTTGGGGCATTGATCTCAGTCCATCATGATAGATAGAAAGATCGTCCTTTTGGTCAAACTGAGTGCATCACTAAAGAGTAGAGACCTTGCACATCACAAATCCACAAAAATTTCAAAAAAAATTGCATTTTTTTAGTCCATCGTGATTGACACCATCAATTGCGATTTAGAATGTCCATCGTGATGGACAACCTATCCATCTCGATAGATAGACCACAACAGACACCTTTGTCCATCGTGACAGATAGCATCCATCACAACAAACGCCCTTGTCCATCATGATTGACACAAATAGGACGATTGGTAGTTAAATTTGGTGAAAATATAATCCATCGCGACACATAGGCCCATGATTGACACCAATAAATGCAAAACAACAAAAAATTTAATCCATCGCGATTGACAATCCATGATGGATTGCCTTTCCATCACAATAGACTGGTGTCCATCATGACGGACACCCTTTTCCATTGCGATTGACAGAAATATTGTGACCGACACTTGATTTTGGTGAAAACTCTATCCATCACGATGCATAGACCCATGATTGACACATATTCACGTAAAACTCCAAAAAATCACGATTGACACGTCCATCGTGATTGACACCGTCAATCATGATTGACACTATCCATCATGATTGACAGACCATGATGGACAGCTCTGTCCATCGGGATTGACAGCCTTGTCCATCGGGATTGACAGCCTTGTCCATCACGATTGACAAGAAATTTGACCAATTTTTTGGGTTTTCTAATTTTCAAATTTTAGCTAATTTTGGGTCAAAATTTCATGTAATTGGAGCATCATGAGGCCCCAAGCAAATATTTTGAGAAGTCATGTTTGCCTCTTTGCCTATTTTGACCCCAAAACCCTCAACAAACATAACTTTCTTATCTGCTTGCTACTCAATTCAATTCAGATGATCTACCTGAGATGGCACATGTAGGATCTATTTTTCAACCAAATTGGTGCACACGACTATTGATAGATTATCATGAAATGATGCAAACATGGTCAAATATCCCATTATACATCACATATAATCCCTGTTACTATCCTATTACCTATCGTTGATCTTGGCAGGTATTTTCCATCAAAGTTTGAAATACTAAAAGGTGTTCAAATTGGATCAAGTATCCTTATTTTGCTCCCCTAGAGGGCCATCCACTATGGCTTTTATGATATCTATTATATGTCACTGGTCTACAAGATTCAAGAATGTGTCGAACATTGCCACAAAGACGTGTATGAAGTTTTTTGAGTTGATGATGATAGTATTCAAAACTTTTTGAAAAGCCCAAGCTCCATATATTTTGGACCCAAGGTTTTCTAAAGGAAATCATGATCCAGCATATGATATGAGCCAAACCCCCTCCATCAACACCATCTACGCTTGGCATGCATGCATCAAGTACTTACCTACTTGTTAGAAGCAGACATTTGAGGAGATGTTCTCAACCAAGGTTCTAGGAATACCACTCTGAAATCTTCACTCCCAGACCCACCCACCTTTTTCATTTGTTTGTAGTAGAACAAGCCATCCATGCTAATCAGTTATGATTGCCACATCCGAACGTTCTAGGTCCAATAGATTGGGATCAGCTGATGACAGATTTGGCACAAGGACTATGGTTGCATGAACATCATCTAGCCACATATGTCATGGAATATTACTCTAACATCAAACACTCCTTACAACAAGGGTCTGTCAGGGGCAACAGACGCGAGAGAGGGGGTTGTTGGCAACAGCCAGGGCAGTCAAAGCATCACAAGACAAGGAAGTTATCAGAGAGAGTCAGAGTAGAGGGAGAGTCAAGCAAGACCAAACAGATAGAGCAATCAACAAAGATCCGACAACTAGGCCTATATAATTTTTCAAAGGATAAATCTTTTTCAATAGTGATTTTCATCACTACATTAACATCGTAAATACCATTTTTGGTAGATTAGACTCGATTTTGTTCAAGCGGAGGAGTCCTCAAGCTTGAGGAGTATTAGAAGTACCTAACGTTGTCATAGAGATTCCATCTCTACAATACTCTGAAGCCAAAACCATTAAAGGGTGCACTTTGCGAATTTAGTCATGAAGTAAAATACTACAAAAACAATTCGGATCTATCCATATATTTCCATATGAACCTATGAACTTGAAAAGACAATGTGTGAACCAAGATTTCTATCCTACTTTATAAATACCCCATAGGAGTATTTGTATACCCATGTGGACCCATGCTTGGTTGTTTCATATAAACCCTAAACTTTATAGTGTGAAACCATTTAATTCTAAAGCAAAAGTAAGAAGACATTAAAATATTAAAAGTGAAAACAAAACAAAAGCAATGAGAACGTGAAAACGTGAAAACGTAAAAGCAAACAAATCAAATCAAAACGTAAGGCAAAACTTACGCAAATAAAACGCGATAAAACGAAAAGCAATCGCTTAAATATACGATTGATGTCTTTAGATTATGGATCGCAAGATTTATGCTTTATTTAAAAGCCATCGCATGGAACTTCTAAAACTATTTAATTGAGGTCTTGGCACATTGTTTATCAATCAATTGAAGAAGATTATATGCTTGCGTTGGTTGGAGCTTGTGAGGTGATCTACCTTGAAGGATGAAGATTTGAAGACTTGAGGATGGAGGCTACACACACTTGAAGATGGAGGCTATACATTATGAAGTGAAGGAATTTCTCTACACTTGCTTGAAGTGGTGGAGATAATTATACACATCTATGGTGATGACGATGGTTCTACACATATGATTGATGATGATTTTGAAGATTGATGAATTTTATGGAACAACATTATGATCTAAGATGAATTGGTAACTTGTATCTTTTCCATATTTTTTCATTACGTTTGTATGAACACTCATTATTATGAATTAATTTCCAATGTTCCCCTACCTCTTCCCTTGCAATTCTCTCTACACTTATTGAACTCATGATGATGAATTGTGTAAGTGATTTGATCAACTGTTTTGAGTTTTTATATTCTCTTTGAGTCTCCATTCCACTCTATCACCTGAGCTTGCTTGAAGCATCCTATGTGTGCCGTTGGACTTGGCCGTTGAACTGATCCACCAACCATGCGCCATCTTCTCGACAACGTATCATTTTCCATATTTTTTAGACTTTGTTTGAGCCCTCAAATAATCCTTGGAACCTAATTTTTAACTAAGTTGAACACTAGGCTTGGATAGGGCCAAAAGTTAGATAAAGACTAGAAAAAGATCTAGAAAGCTCATTTTTGAGGTTAGCTTGTTCGATATTAGAGCTTTTGTAAAAGAGATCTTTGATAATTGAAAGGACTCCATTGCTCCATCTCTTTGTCTTGTTGTGTGTGCATGTGTGTGTATGTGTGTGCATGCTTTTGTGCTTCTCACTCACTCACTTTTGCATCTCAATTGCTCACGGTCGTCATACTCTCCTTGCATCTTCCCAGATTGACAGTTATGAAGGTGGATCTCCTCATGTTGGTACTTGCCATTGTGCTAGAGTGACATCCCATCAAGACTCCATCTTTTGGGAAGCATGTATATTTTGTTACTTTAATTGATGATGCTACTCACCATATGCGGGTGTATCCTATGAAAGCAAAGAATGAGGTATTTTCTTGCTTCAAAACATTTTTAGCTATGGCTGATTTTTTTTTTTGGAAACAAGTTTTTTACTCTACGCATAGATTGTGGTGGTGAATACATGTCACATGAGTTTAATGCTTTTCTTTGTGAAAGAGGAATTTCACACCAATTTACAATGCCATATACACCCTAGCAAAATGGTATTGCAAAGCATAAAAATAGAACACTCCTTTAAATGGCGTGATGTATGGTTAAAGGAAAGCACATTCCGGATAAGTTTGGATGGAAGCATCATGTGTGCAAACTATGTGTTACATCATTGCCCTAAAAAAGCATTGAGATTCATCACTCCCTATGAGGCTTGGAGTGGACATAAACCTATGGTTAGTCATATGCATGTGTTTAGATGTTTGGCATGATGCTACTATTCATATTCTCACCGATAGTGAGAGTGCATTGGTTGTTGCATGAACTCCAATGTTTCATGCATAAATCAAACATATTGAGGTGCATTATCACTATGTGAGAGGGTGCCTTCATGCAAGAGATTGATTTGGTATGTGTGCCTACACAAGATAATGTGGAAGACATATTCACTAAAGCTCTTCCATAGGAAATGTTTGAAGGTTTTTGCAAAGCTTTAGGCTTATTGCCTAGTGGGGGTTGATCTATCACTCTCTAGGAGGATTTATTACACTTATGTGTTCTTGAGTCTCTTTGATGTGAACATTTTCTCTATTGGCACTTTCTACTCTAGTGTTGGCTAGAGGTTTTTTTCCCATGTTACCATATACATGATACTCTCATATGTAGTAGTACTTTGTACTTAGGTATATTATTCAGCTCTTACTTTAGTTTTGTTCATCATTAATAGAGAGAGTTATTCCAACCACCTGTCTTCTCCATGTGTCTTGTTGCGTTTGTGCTCCTTGTGTGCACTTCTTGTGTGTGTCTCACACTTCTACCCACACCCAACACAAAAGTGATTTGCTTTGGACAAGGTGCACCTATATAGAACAAGAAGGCATTAGCTTTTATCATGGTAAAAAAATCATCAACTTATTCAAAGTATCACTTTGAATTAGATTGATCCATGAGGAATTAAAAGAACATTCCTTGAATGATCAAAGCAAATTACAAATTCAATCTTCTTTAAAAAGAAAATACAAAGATTCATAGATCCTTCAGACATAGATGGGCCTTATGTATAATTGACCTACATGAAAGTCAAATTATAATTTATACCTTGATTTGCATAGTTAGAAAAGAAGATTGGACTTTTGGACAAGTTATTTGCAAAGCTTGAAATGTTTCAAGGCATTAGCAAACTATCATCTCTAGTAGAAAATCAAGAAGATTCCTAAATGATAAAGGAATTATGTACATTGGTTCATAATGCACTATGGTATGGGTGTAGCATGAATGTTGTCCTTCAAACATACTTCTAAAGTTGTATCCAAGTTGGATACAAAGATGTTTAAAATAGATAAGAAGAAAAGAAGGATTGACAAACTTGAAATGGTTACACAAAGTCTCTGTTGATGTTCTTCTCACTTCCTAAAACCTTTGGATCTGAATCAAAAAGAGTATCTGATTCATTTTAATAAAGATTAGGGTGAGTCAATGGAAAGATTTAACTAAATGAAACATCCCAGATAGTTAGATGTTTGGGTCCATCTAAAGTTATATTTCCAAACCAAATTTAAAAGAAATAGAAATTCTCAAAGTCTTGACAGCAATAAGAATTCCACCCCAATTACTAGATACATGCACTTGTTAGCCCAAAAATGGACTTCTATCTTGAATCCATCCATTTCACTTGTTACTGGCTAGATATTTTTGTTGAACACCCTTGTAATTCATCCTTACTTTGCAATCGAATCAGTTTATCAAGTAAGTCAAATAGTATATTCCCCTCTATTGATTTAAAATACGAGGTGAATCCCACCACAATGATGAACCATGTTCTTCTAGACTAGAAGATGAGGCTTGTAGGTATACCTACATCATTCTCGTGTACGATGAGAGTCTTGAGTTTAGACTCAAGCATAGATTCATATGCTCTATAGGCAAGCAAAGGTGCTTGGCCTAGTGGTTAATTCATATGGATGGGAAGGAGGAGGCCTTGGGTTCAAGTCTTAAGAGAGTTGTGGGAGAGTGTTTTCCCCCAAGAACTCTATATCCTTCTAAAAGCATCCACTTGAGTTAAGTAACTAGGGCACTTGACACACATGCAATTACATGGACAACACTCGGATGGTTAGTATTCACTTACTATAGAAAAGAATCCCTTGGATAGAGCTATATATAGAGGCATAAGGTTGGGAGGAGATTCATCTCTCTAGCACATGGTAATTCTAATGCTCTTAGTTCTTAGCATAGGCATACCCTCGAGCCTCATGTTCTAATCTAGAAGAACATGTTTCATCTCTATTGTGGAATTCATCTCCTATTCTAAATGAATAAAGGCAAATATATTGTCTGATCCCTATCCAAATGATTCAAAACACCATCTAGCTTTGCACTTGTCAAGTTGAACCTAGTGCAAAGTATGAAATAAATAATAAGGGTGGATCAGAAAACACCCCTAGTCAGTTCATTATTTTATCTTTGTGCTATCTAGGTACTAATTGTTGAGAGTTCCATGCTCTACCCTTTTGTCCCAACTCACTTTCATTCTCATGCAAGGACATATATCCCACATGCAAGGGAATTCTCCCAAACTCCATATAAGCTAAGCCTCCCTTCGCTCCAAACAAGGCATTCCACTCTAGCTCATTGTTAATAGTGTGCACCCTCTCCTCATGGAACCTCCATGCTCATAGAGCATCATTTGTAAGTTCTTTCCATTTTAATTCATTCATCATGTTTTGTTATCTTTTGTTCCTTCCTCCTTAGCTTGTTAGAAGTGTGCATGTGAGTAGAGTAGGAGTAATCCTTTTTCATTTCAACATGGTATCAGAGCATAGATTGTTAAGTTTCGATTATTAGAAATCATCTTTTTTATCTTCTTCTTATCTCATCATCTTCATGGTCATTATTCAAGATCCATTCATTTTATCCCTTCCTCCCTCCCTTTATAATACAAGTGCTTCTCAGCACTATTTCCCTTGCATAAGTATGGTAGTTGTTTTATCATTTTATTTTACTTATCACCAAGTTCTCATCTGTTGCACCATAGAGATTTGGTTTCGAAGAATAATGTGGATGTCAAAATGTTTGTACGCATTGGAGATATAGAGTTCTCTGTCATACTTTTTGCATTTCATTCGTATTTCTCTAATAAGGAGAATATGTCATACTTTTTGCATTTCATTCGTATTTCTCTAATAAGGAGAATATGCAGTATGGTCTTGTCATGGACCACATCTACCTCTTTGGCAAGAGAGCAATGACTATATAGAGGAAGACAAATTCAGAGAAGGTCTACCTACTCTATACATGACCAAGCACAGATAGTAGGAGCCATCTCAATCCTTGTAAATGGTCTATTCAAGAAAGAGACATTGTAGCATATCAATGCAACTCTATGTCTCTCTCAAGCGAACTATGGTCTCCAATTGATTACGTATCTTCCTTTGAGTTATGCACTCGTCATGTCTAAGTCAAAGCGCTTGTATAGTAATCATCAATGCTAACATAAAGCACATTGCAAGACATTCATGGTACATAGAAAATATTGTGTTGGTCTCGACATCTTGTTGAGTGAAACGACCCTTGATATATGTGATGTTCTCGAAGCAGCTCTCTGTTGTGACAGTGCTATGAAGCTTGACAGTTAGTCACGTGAAGACCCAAGGGGAGCAAAGATCAAGCTGTCAGAGCGTTGGTTTTTATCCATTTTCTTGCGTCAGCTAGATTGAGTAAGAAGGCGCAAAGTGCTCTATCATTATGGCAGATATCAGAATACTTCAACGTCTTGAGTTGTGCCTCTTGCCTCAAACAGAGAAGACCAAATGAAACGGAACAGGAATCAAGCAGATAGACGAAGATCATGTACTGAACAGAACTGTGCCGAATCTCTTCGCTAAAGAGAGATAGCTACCATAACCAAAGGGGCACATAGAAACTTGGAGCAAAATAATAGTTCAGCCACGTTTGGGCATGGCAAGAACGAGAAATGGATGGACATGAGAACTCCTCCTTTCTCTAGTGACTAGCATAGTTGCATGCGTATATTCGGCGCTCAGGGCTACAGTTACAAGCACCTATAGCATAGCTCGACTTTCCTCAGAGTGTCCAGCCAACACCTCAGAAAGGGACACGAATAGGACTTCTCCTACCTCGACTTTCCTCGGAGCGTCTAGCCAACATCTCACAAAGAGACATGAACAGGACTTCTACGTGCGCACGATAGAGAGAGAGAGAGAGAGAGAGAGCTTGATCGACCATTCATCACAACCGAGGGCATGTGCAAAGACAAGGAGCGCTGAGGCACGGCTCGAAGAACGTTCTGCAAAGAGAAGAAAGAAATACGTCCTGTACTCAGAAATATTGTTGTGCAGGCTGCTAGCTCCTCGACTGAAGCTCTCCATCTCGAGGCGTTGGATCCGTGTATGCGTGACTCGCGAGCCACGAGACAAAACTGGCTCTGAATGCCGGTGGGCTGGCGAGCTAGCAATTGACACAAGCAGTGATGTGGCAGATCTCACATGCGTCAATTCGGACACAATGAATGAAGACATCATTGTGAAGGCATGCTTCATCCTCCAAGCTACGATGTCCTGAGTCCCATGTGAAACCTCATCAAGCAATCATGACAAGTGTCTTCTAAATAAGAGAAAAAGGGGCAACACCATGCAAGGACTTTGAGATATTTTGGCATGCCACTACTTTTACCTACCTGGGCTCTATACTGTTCAACTGATTTGTAAATTCCACTAGTGATATGATTAATCAAAAAAATGTGTTCTCAGGTTATATGTGCAGTTACGATGAATAGCTTTAGTTAAGATGAATAGCTTTATGAATCATATGTACACATGGCTTTATGTAAGGGATTGGACACTGCCACATTCATAAGTGGTAAGACCTTCCATTGTACCCCTGGCATAGTGGCACTAAGTCTTTCTCTCCATTTTCAGGAACACATCGAAGGGAGCCAAATACTTTATTAAGCAAGATTCTCCATTCCAACCCCTACTTCATTCTTGATTATGGAAGAAAAGAAACAAGTCCACCTTCAATGGTCAACATTTCCACACATGGCAAGTCAAAATGCAATATAGGCTCATGAAGAAAGGCCTATGGAGTATTGTTTGCAGCAAGGAGAAGAAATCAACAACACGAGAAGGTGAAGCTTCTTGGCAACTCAAGGATGAGAAAGCATTATCCACCATCGCACTTGGGCTAAGCAATCAATATGTGCATCACATTGATGAGAAGGGCACCGCCTATGATGCATGGGTACAACTTGATCATCTTTTTGGATCTAATGCCAAATCTTCCAAAATCACCCTCCTTATGAACTTATTTGACCTCAAAATGGAGCCCAACTCCTCTTTGGCCTCCCACCTCAATATCTTCAAGAGTATGCGTACACAACTTGTTGACATTGATAAAAAGCTTGATGAAGATGTAATCATTGCTTTGCTACTACGAAGTCTTCCCCAAGATTCATATGGACACATCATCACCATACTTAGGCTCCTTCCATAACCAACCCTTAGCGATGTTGAAGTTGCCCTTCTTGATGAAGAAAAGAGCATTCAAACCCACAACTCCTCTCAAGAGAAAGCTCTTTTCAGCAAGAGGAATCCTCCTCATAAAAAGTACAAACCATATCGCTTCTGCAAGAGAACCAATCATCCTAAAGAGAAATGCTACTACAAACCCAAGAAATATGCCAACATTAGTGAAGAAAGAAGTGATGAAGAATCTGATGGGTCACCCAAAGTAACAGTTTGTAAAGAATAACTCTTTTAAAGCATCTCATTAACACTACCTACCCCATGTTGTAAACCCTTTATATATCTTGGGATCCCATATGTCCCAAGATCCCAAGGGATGCCATATGTCCCAAACTTGGATCCCATATGTCCAAGTTATGTCTAAGGATCCCATATGTCCTTAGATCCTAAAAACCAAATGGACTAAGTGATCACATATGTCACTAGTCCCCCACATTACAAACAAAAGGGTCATCACATGGAGGGGGGGTGTTGAGAGTTCCATGCTCTACCCTTTTGTCCTAACTCACTTTCATTCTCATGCAAGCACATATATCCCACATGCAAGGGAATTCTCCCAAACTCCATATAAGCAGGCCTCCCTTCACTCCAAACAAGTCATTCCACTCTAGCTCATTGTTAAGAGTGTGCATCCTCTCCTCATGGAACCCCCATGCTCATAGAGCATCATTTGTAAGTTCTTTCCATTTTAATTCATTCATCATGTTTTGTTATCTTTTGTTCCTTCCTCCTTAGCTTGTTAGAAGTGTGCATGTGAGTAGAGTAGGATTAATCCTTTTTCATTTCAACACTAATACGTGAAATGGATGGATTCAAGATACTATTCCATTATAGGGCATCATAAGTGCATGGATCTAGCAACTAAGGTACGATTTTTATCCCATTCAAGAATTTGAGAACTTCTATTCCATTTGAATTTGTTTTGGAAAGAAAAATAGAAGATTGATTGGTCCAAAAATCTAACTTAGATGTTTGTACCATGGTTTACTTTTAACCAAAATTTACTTTAATTTATTACTTGTTAGAGAACTACTTTTTCAACTATGCTTGAAAATCATGGATAGAATATAGGTTGAAGTGTCCTATACACATTTGGTTGATTTCACTTGAAATATACTAAAGGAAATTCAAAATGATCTTTTTCCAACTTAGGATACTTTTCTCAAAGGCTTAGCTTCAACTTCTGGTGAACTATCAAATCTTTTGAATATTTTCTAGCTCTTTTCTCTTTAAGAGTCAACTACTCTATTTGAGTCATTTTTCAAAAGTTTTGAAAGGCAGGAAGGAAGAAGCAAAACTATGTTTCACTAATTCAAACATATAAGACACCTTAAATTGATTTGATTTAACCCTATGAGACACAAAACTTTAACTTTTGAGAGATTTTTTGAACAAGGTATTGAAGCATTTTATCTATCTTAAAAAGAATCAAAATAGATTTTCATAAAGATCCTTGAAGTAAAAATAATACATAATCCAACCACTAGATACTAATGTGGTCTCAAACATCGGCCAACAAGAGGGTTAAACATATTTCAAGGAAAACTTCAAATTTGACAAAGACAACCATGGTCAAACAAGTGGTCAAAATGGTCCAAAATTTACAATAAAAGTTATTACATATTTGGAGACGACTTTTCAAGAGCTATTCATTGATATATAACACTTGGGAAATAGATAACAAATGATGATTCAAAAAATAAGGCCCTAATTTTTAGATATAATTTCAAATACACTTTTAATATGAAAAGAAATATATGATTATATAGAAAGATGTAATTTTAATTTATGACGATTAACAAATCATATGAAATTTTAAAAACCTACAAAATAAGCCCAAATTAGGGTTTTCGTAAAATGTGATGAAAATTCCATCACGAATTATGAGACCCTTGATTTTAGCTTTTTTCAGCTCTAAAAAGTATGGGGAAACTTTCTTATAAATAGAATTGGGTTATAACATATCAATCATCATCTCATGGAGCTTAAGCATGGAGTTTGGCTTTGGAGGAGTCGTCTTCAACCTTGAGGAGAAAGGAGCCGAAGATTTATCTCAACAAGTAGGGCAACAACTAGGGTTTGTCTTTCTTCTTTTATCATAAGTGGTATGTTCACTTGTAGGTTATCTACACGTGGAGGAGATCATCTTCTACACATGGAGATCGTGAAGTTATGAAAAAAGGCAACAACTTGATTATTTATATGCATATTTTATGATTCTTTGTAACATTCATGTACTTCATCTTTTGAAATATATGACATATATGTGAAGCTATGCTCCATCTCTCTATAGTATTGTCTATTCTCTCTCATATCTCTAATTCTTTTTTACCTCTATTATTATGGACCTTAAAAACCAACAGTTGGTTTCATGGCTGGTGGAGATAGTGCACATAGAACATGATGACAATAGTGCATATTATAGAATAAATGAACAAAATGAAGTTAGCTCCAAGATAGGTCACGTCAGTGTTGATATATTTAGGTAGTGATGTGTATGAACACTCTAGGACTGTCGGGGCACTTTTTTCCCTCTTTAGGATGTTCTTTTCCCCCGGCTTGTATATACACCTATTGCCCTAATGGGCTACTTATCTTTGTACATTCTCTAGTAATACATTCAGTATTGTGTGCTTTGCTCCAAGCTTCTTCTTCTTCCTTGTGTTGTTCACGTGCTTCCACAGACGTGTAACTCCAACAATTGGTATCAGAGCAGGTCGCCGCTTCATCTAGGGCGTCACCTACACCTCTCCAATTGCAATCTCAGATTCACACAAATATTGTTGATCATATTCAAGATGTTTCAAACATCAAAACATCTTCGCTCTGTGTTGTCGAAATCGCGATTTGAGCTCGTTTCGGCCTCTGAGCGCACTATCACAGCACTTGTGCAGGCTATTTCGTCTTTTTGTGCCAAATGTATATACCTATTTCGGTTCGCTAGTATAAGCATCTGGAAGTCTGCTACAGGTTTAGCAATACTCATCTGGGCAGTTCCATTCAACTTTTTGAGATACAGTCAATTTTTTGCATCAAGGTATTTTAGTCACCGACCATGGCTGAAAGCAGTGATGTATTTCGTACATTCGCTGTTGAGGATAAGTTGGATGGTACCAACTACCCATTGTGGGCTTATATGATGCGACATGTATTGGTTGCAAAAGGACTGTGGAACATTGTGCAAGGTGTTGAAAAACGTCCTATCACACCTGTAATTGTTACAACTGCAAGTACTAAAGTTGATGCAAAAGGTGTCGAAGATGATGATATTTTACATATTCCTATTCGTGCTATAGTTTTTGCTGCACCTACTCCAGAGCACATTCGTTGGGATGGTAGAGATGCTCAAGCACATGCATTGATAGCTTTTTTTATCAAATGTGCCATTATTCCTCACATTCGCTCTTGTAGAATAGCTAAGGATGCTTCGGATACACTTACCATATTTAACCAAGCTAAGAATGAGGCTCGTGTTGCTTATCTCCGAAAATAGTTGGAGAGTGAGCACATGAATGAAGGTGATTCTATGGACACTTTTTCTAACAAATATCAAAGACTTGAAGGAATAGTTGATTTCTGCTAATGAGGTTATACCAGATAGCTCACTTGTGCAGACCGTTCTGAATGGTCTTCCTGATTCATATCAGAGTTTTGCTTCTACTCTTCGGTTGATGATGAAAGGCAATCCAAATGCCTTGTCATTTGAGGAGTAAGTCTCTGTTCTGTTGCAGGAAGATCAGTCCAGGAAAAATAGGTCCATTATGCATGTTGCAGATCAAGCTTTCCTCGCTAGTCAGAAGGGCAAAGGAAAATGGAGCTCTTCTACTAGTAAGCAGAAATCTGTAAATGTTGCACATTCGAAGAACCAAGATAAAGATGACAAAAAATCAAAAAAGCAGAAATTGTTTTGCAAGTACTATAAAGGGAATGATCATATCATAAAGAATTGTCCAAAATTAACTGCTAAAGAGGCAAAGAAGAAAGAGGCTGGAATGGTTGTTGTAGAAGCCTCCACACCAAAAATGGAGTCTACTAATCTTGTGCAGGAAGAAGAATGGGCGTTTATTATTGTTTGCAGTTTTGACCCATCTTCTCATGAGCAATGCATGTCTGCACTAGACTCAGATGTTTGGTACTTTGACAGTGGGGCGACCAAACATATTATCTCGTAGCGTAGTTTCTTCTCTTCACTCGAGTCTACTCCTACAGAGAATATTGTTACATGCACCAACAACTCCTCTTACCCTATTATGGGAGTTGGTAAGATCATGTTGACTACTGTTGATGGTAGTTCTTTCACTTTGTCAGATGCTTTGTTTGTGCCAAGGATCAAGATAAATCTATTATCAATTTTTGCATTAGCCAAGATTGGCTTGATGTGAAATTTGTTGATGACAAATGTATAGTTCCTGATCTATCAAATGGCAATGTGATTATTGCTTCTGGCATTCTATGTTGTGGGTTGTATAAGCTCATAGATTATGAAAGATCTATATGGGCATGTGTAGTACATGATTCTCAGGCTATGTCAGATGCAAAGCTTTGGCATGCACGCTTTGGTCATCTGAATTTCGCTAGTTTGCTACGCCTGCAAAAATCTAAAATGGTGTCCTCTTTGCCCAAACTTGAGGCACCGGAAAACATGTTTGTGAAGGCCGTATTTTGGGCAAAATGCAACATTCCTCCTTTCCAAAAGATGGTTCAGTTCGGGCTACTCAAAAATTGCAGCTTCTACATAGTGATGTTTGTGGTCCTATGCAGACACCTTCTTTTGGAAATTATCTTTACTTTGTGACTTTCATCCATGATTTTTCTAGGCATGCATGGGTATATCCATTGAAGGCAAAGTTCGAAGTGTTCATGTGCTTCAAACAGTTTTTGGTTTTGGCTGAGAATCTGTCAGCATGTAAAATGGACATCCTCCGTTCTAATCGAGGGGAGGAATATATGTCTTCTGATTTTAATGCATTTCTAGTTGAACGTGGGATAAAACTCTAATGTACAATACCGTATACACCTCAATAGAATGGAGTTGCTAAACGAAAGAATAGGTCACTCATGGAGATAGCGAGATATATGGTCAAGAGTCAAGCTTTACCACATAGTTTCTGGCTTGAGGCTGTCATGTATGTAGCATATGTACTTAACAGGTATCCCACTAAAGCGTTGTAATCTATCACTCCATATGAGGCTTGGCATGATCGCAAGCCATCTATTGCATATCTATGTGTTTTTGGTTGTTTGGCATATGCATTAGTGCCTGAACAATATCGCAAAAAATTTGATGATAAAGCAGTAAAATGTATTTTTGTTGGGTACAATTCTGAAAGTAAAGGCTATCGTCTGTATCATCCACAGACTAAACGCACTCTGGTTAGCCGTGATGTTGCTTTTGTGGAAGATGCTATTCAGCCATTGCTTTCATGTACTAAGGAGACATCTGTTAGCTCCAAAGACATGTATGATACTTTGTTGCCTCTTTTTACAGGTGGACAGTCTAGTGTTGGTCCTAATGAGGCAACTTCTCAACCTTTACAGGTTTCATGTAATGATGCAGATCATCACATTTTTTATACAGATTTATATGATGCACTTGTTGATGAGAGAGCTAACATTGAGGAGGTAAAAACTATGCCAAAATGGTTGGTGCAAACTTTGTATGACAGCAAATTAGATGCACCTCTATCATATCGTACTCGATCAGGCTCGAATAGTGCCTCTTTTGCGTCATATTGCTATGCTATGGCTGCATCTAGTTTGTGTGATGAGAATGAGCCTGTTTCATTTGACGAAGCACAAAATTCAAAAAATTGGATGGCTGCTGTGGAATCTGAATATGATGCTATAATGAAGAACGGTACTTGATCTTTATGTGACTTGCCTCTTGGCAAGAAGGCCATTGGCACTAAGTGGGTTTACAAGCTGAAGCGTAAGCCTGATGGAGTAGTTGACAGGTATAAGGTTACGTTTGTTGCAAAGTTCTTCTATTTATTGGTGGGTAAATTTTCAACTTATTGTATTTGTATATTTTTTGCTATTTAGATAGGTGTAGATGAAGGCATGTAAGTAATATTAATAGGTGTAGCCAATAGACACCCACGATCAAACTTGGTCAAACACATCATTGTTGGGTTGTGGAGATGCTCGGATGATGGATCTGGTCATCCGCCAAATTGTTTGACACACACTAGGTGTTTGGAGCTCACTCAGGTACCTGAAGAAAAGGGATTTTGATAACACAATCAATTTTAATTACCTATTTTTATGAAAAACTAAAGTCAACTTATCAAAAGAACTTTAATAATTTATGCAACTAAGGACCATAAGGACACGCAGCTCTAAATCCAGCAATAGCATCTTGGTATGATTGTAAAACTAATGAATCTTTGGTTATACGTTCTTTAATAGTTTCTTCTACTTCACTTTCTATTGGATTAAAGTGATTATGTCTATTTAAAGATGGCAGAAATAAATTCTCATTACTTTGATATTCAAGTGATGCTATGAAAAATAGAGATAAATTTACTTAAGCAATGGTTATATGAGGGAGAAATTAATGTCTCTTCAGTAATCTGATTTTTAATTATCTCTTCTATAGCTTTTTCTTCAAATCTACTATGTTTAGATATGTTCTAGATTCATTACTTTTAGACTCATTGGATAGCTCAGAAGACATCAAAAGCAATGAAATATGATTAATTGATTAAATATTAATTCTAAATCTGTTTCGGACAAATGAGTTGCTAAAGCTAATGAAATAAATAAATTCCTCTAATTCAAGTAAGATAGAGTAAAATAACTAATACAAATATAAAATAGCTATTTGAAAGCTAAAGGGTAACATAAGATAGGTGAAATATCTTCAATCTTTTAATCACGGATCACTGCACTTTGACTGCTCTTTAATTCATCAATGTTTGTCTGCAAAGAAACATTAGAAGAGAACAAAGCTTAACACACATATATCTCTCATTTAAGTTTCACTTTTACCTCCTTTAAGTGCATCATTCACTCAAACCACACTTTAAATTACTTTAATTCCACATCTTTTATGAACTATTCTTTAAATACCTACTCATACACACCATTAACTGTTTATCTATTTTAATTATTATTTTAATTTAATTATCCCTAATTTTAATATTTCATTAATATAATTAATTTAAGCTTATATTAAGGATTTAGTTAATTAATTATCTTAATGTTTATATTCACACATACTATTAAGTTAGCTAGTTAAAACATAATTTAATTTATAATATATAAATATTTAATTTATAAATTAATTTAATTGACTATAAATATTTATTTATTAAATCAAATATTTTTACCCTTAAGATTAATGTTAACATCCATTCCTACTCAACCCTACACACACAAAAACACTTAAAATCCTTGGGAACTCTTTAGGATCCTTTGAAGCCCTAGCATTAACCCTAAAATTGACATTCTGACACACAAATATATGTAACCCTAAAGTTTTATACCCATATCCCATGCCTAAATGGATTCAAACACATATTAAATGTGCAGTTAAGGTAAACCCTAATGTGAGCACATATATTCTTCATCAATTTATGCCTGCAAATACTTTCAGAGTGATTAGTTCCAAGCAAAACAATTGATCAACTTATAGAGGGTTAGAGTTCACCAATAAAAATGTTTTAATTTTCTTGGACGTCAACTGGAAGGTGCAAATCTTCCCAACATCCGTCCCCACCAAACCTGCACATCGTCTCGATGGGCTAACTTACAGATCGAGGGAAGTAGCATCTTGATAATTATCCTGAAAGTTATCCATATAACAGCATCAATTATTTTATAAATAAATTTTAAACTTTTCAAATATATCAATTTTTTATGCAACATGTTCATAAATTTTATTTCGGTTCAATCTGATAATGAAAATATATCAAATAATCAAGTTAAGCTATCAACCAGTTCAGTCAACAAAACATTAATCTAAATTTCATCCATTTATAAACTTTGCAAAGATCAATATGAAACTGAATTAATCCTCATTCACTCAAATGCAGGTTTCTTTATATACATGCATTCGCATATGAGCAATCAAACATGCAAAAGAAATCAACTAAATCTCATATAGACATCCACCTTGTTTGCCAAATTTTATTCGCTAGATGTATTTTTCACAACTAGCTTTCTTCATCTTCGGCTTTCATACAAGTATGAGGTAAAATCTTCATGTAGATAATGATCATAAATACCTTTTTGGGGTGGAAGAAGGCATAACTTTCGTGCATCATATATATTTTTCATCTTTTCTTTTCTTTTTCTTTTTTTTTTACATTCATAACTTTTTTGTTTTGAAGGGGAAAGGCTTAATCCCTTATTCCGAGCTAAGGTTCTAGATGCATGTATAAGAAAGACCTAGGATCTCACAGACAAGAATCATGCATCTATATGCTCCTACACATACAATTACTTCCATTATTTGTAATGAACTACAGATCCTTCTACCCATAATAAATCCTCACTCAATCTATAAACTTAGAAACATAAATCATGCACATTTTCTTACTATGATTAAATAGATTCTCTTCATAATTTAATAAGCTTCATCCCAGATTTTATGATTAAATTTAATATGAATGCAAGTGATATGCATAAATCAAAACATAAAAAAATTTTAAAAACATAGATAAATACGACCTGAAATTAACTGCATCTTCAATCTTTTCATCTTCAAGTTTATCATAAATTTGTCATAAAAAATCTTCAATTAATTTGTTCAAGATCATCTTCAAAAGTCCTTCTAAAATCATCAACATCTAGACATACAAGTAAAATTAATTTGCATCTCTAAACTTTTATCTTCATTCTTGTTAAAGAAAAACCATATTAAAAGAAAAATAAATTAGCATAATTCAAAATTCATTCATTCTCTTCATATTTTATCATTGATATTGGTTCATCATGGATCTTCTTCAAACTTTTCTTTTAAAGATATAGAAGTTTTTTATGAATTGTTCATATTTTGTTCAATTTGTGTGATAATATCTTTGATCATTTGTTTTTCTATTTCTTCAAGATTTTGTTCATTAATTTTATTCTCATCCTCATCAGTTTCTTGTTTGATATTCTCATATTCACTTTGATTTTTCTCTCGATTTTTCATATCATGGCTCAATTGAGCTTTCAAATTTTTAACCTTTGTTTGATCAAATAATTTAGAATTTTATAGAAACTTTAGATTACATGTCACATAGTACTCATCATGTTTTTGTTTCAATTGTATTGCTTTTTCATATTCTTGCTCATCTTCGTCCAATGTTTCTTGTAATGTTTGGTCAATTTTTTGTTTATCCAATTTTATTTGATCAAGAATGTTTGCTTCAAAACATTTAACTTGATTCTATATTTGTATCATAGTTTCTTGTTTTGAAGATTTCTTATCATGATATCTCTTTAGTCTCCATCTTATAAATGATCTTAGCTTAGATTTCGTTTGATCAAAATATTCTTTAATTCCACCTCTTCCTAAGTTCAAGTGCAAAGGTAAATGGATATGGTAATCACAAATTTTTCTTTCTAATGTAGTGACTAATTTAAGAGCACAAGTACTCTCATATGCAATACAATCCCAAAACATGTGGCCAAATTGATCACTCAAGAAACATCTTTTAGGTTGATGAAATCTTCTATGTGAAGCTCTAAGTGTTGATCTTCTATAGTCAATTGAATTGCTTTTATCAAGAAGTTTAGCAGACATATGTTGGACTCTTACTTGATGTTCATGTTCACACTTGCATGATTGAACTTCTTTTGCTTGATTAAACAAAATCTCAAACTTATTTTTCAAACTTGAAACTTCATGATCAATTATCTCTTTTAACGTTTTATATAATGTTTTATTATCTTCAAAAAAATCATCTAAGTTTTGAGTAAGAGTCAATACATTTTTAATTTTGGATTGGATAAATATGTTAATATCATTAAATTGCTTATCATATTCTAAGAATTTCTTTTCAATCAATGCTTTCACAATAGAATCTATGTCTTGGGTGGAGTGTTTTGACATTAATCCCTTCTTACCCATTATTCACTTATATAATAAATGTAAAGTAAACTACGAATACCTGGAATTGCTTGAAGAAGAGGTTCAAAGAAGTGCTTATGTGATTTTTGATAAATTTATTGTTATTAAATCCAATTCTAAATACATCTTTTGCTACGTATAAGTGAAAATGTTTCATTCTTCAATGTTCGATGAGAGGGGTGACACGAGGAGGATCACCTACTTGCCAATCTTCCTGAAGACGCTCAGATCAACAGATCAGCCCTCAACACTGAAAAGATTGCAAGGTTTCACGAGATAGCCATAGCTCCCAAGGATGAAGACATTGCTGCAACAATTATTGAATCGTAGATATGCATATGCAATGAAAAATTTAAATTGAAGTCATGAATCCTGAGTTACATCACCGTTGTTCACGTCGGGTTCATCAATGTCGAGTTGTGGAGATGCTCGGATGATGGATCAGATCATCCGCCAGATCGGTCGGCATACGTTGGGTGTCTGGAGCTGACTCAGATACTTGAAGAAAAGGGGTTTTGATAACACAATCAATTTTAATTACCTATTTTTATGAAAAATTAAAGTCAACTTATCAAAAAAACTAAAATAATTTATGCAACTAAGAACCATAAGGACGCGTAACTCTAAATCTAGCAATAGCATCTTGGTATGATTGTAAAACTAATTACTCTTCGGTTATACATTCTTTAATAGTTTCTTCTACTTCATTTTCAGTTGGATTAGGATGATTATGTCTATTTAAAGGTGGCAGAAATAAATTCTCATTACTTTGATATTCAGGTGACGCTATGGAAAATAGAGATATAAATTTAGTTAAGGAATGGTTATATGAGGGAGAAATTAATGTCTCTTCAATCATCTGATTTTTAATTATCTCTTTTATAGCTTTTTCTTCAAATCTACTATGTTGAGATATACTCCTAGATTCATTACTTTTAGAATCATTGGATAGCTCAGAAGACATCAAAAACAATGAAATATGATTAATTGATTAAATATTAATGCTAAATCTATTTCGTACAAATGAGTTGCTAAAGCTAATGAAATAAATAAATTCCTCTAGTTCAAGTAAGATAGAGTAAAATGACTAATATGTAACCCTAAAGTTTTATACCCATGCCCCATACCTAAATGGGTTCAAACACATATTAAATGTGTAGTTAGGGTAAACCCTAATGTGATCACATATATTCTTCATCAATTTATACCTGCAAAAACTTTCAGAGTGATTAGTTCTAAGCAAAACAGTTGATCAACAGTATTATAGAGAATTAGAGTTCACCAATAAAAATGTTTTAATTTTCCTGGACATCAACTGAAAGATGTAAATCTTCCCGACATCATCAAAATGATAGAAAAATTGTAAAGATTTTTATTATAAATTTGGAAAGTACTCTTCAAGAGTTATCCATTGATATATAACCTTTGGGAAATAGACAATATTGGTTCAAAAATCAAACCTGATTTTTATGATTTGGGTTAAAAAACATCTTTTGGTGTGAAAACCAATCTATAATTATAAAAAAAGATGTAATTTTGATTTTATGATGATTGACATATCATATGAAAATAAAAATCACCAAAAGTAACCTCAAATTAGGATTTCATAAACTGCAATATAATTTATGCCACAAATTACAAGACCCTAGATTTAGATTTTTTTGGGCTCTAAAAAGAATGGGCAAACTTTCTCATAAAAAGACATGGGCTATAGCACATAAATCATCTCATGGAGTGCAGACATGGAGTTTGTCTTTCAAGGAGTTTTCTTTAACATTGAGGAGAGGAGAGTTAAAAATTCTTCATCTCAACAAGGAGGGTAGCAGCTAGGGTTTGTGTTTCTTCTTTTATCATAAGCAAGACATTCACTTGGAACTTATACACACATGGAGATTGTGAAGTTATGAAGAACGGAAACAACTTGATGCATTTATATGCATATTGAATGATTCTTCGTAACATTCATGTACTTCATGTTTTAGAATATATAGCAATATATATGGAGCTTTGCTCTATCTCTCTATATTATTGTCTATTCTCTCTCATGTCTCTATTTCATTTTTGTCTCTATAACGCCTTTGTCTTTTTTGCAGAAGAGTCCTCAAAAGAGAGAAACGGTATGCTCTTCTGTTCTCAACATTAGAATAGATAAAGAAGATACATTACACATCAATAGCTTTGCCATATTGGTTAGATCGACTCATTGAAGATTGGAGGTTATAAACTCGAAACCATCAATTGTTGCTTGTCGAGAGGCTCAAAATCAATCTTTTCTTTTGCTTATGATCACGTCGGCACATTTACAACAAGTTGTTATGTACAAATAAAATATCCAAGCAAAGAGAAACAAACTAATCATATGCCTATTGTGGCTACAATTCATGACCATGAAGAGTAGCTTCACCTAGATTTGGATTTGAATCGCGTCCCAAATCCTTTACCACGATCCTTTTATCTGAATAAACGTGTTGGCTTGACTACACATGGGTCCACTTAGATTTTAGCAAATTATAAGTTTTTCGTTGTGAAGGATTGTAAACATGGGCTGCCAGTCACTTGGATACAACAACCCCTTTCAACCTTGCAAGAGGTTGAGAGCTTGATTCCTACTACTTACATCTCTGATAATCTTCCTTTTACCACAATTCCATGAGAAGAAAGACGTTACTGATTTGTTGCACATTTTTAGGACAAATAGAATCTCGAATAGGACCATAACCAACATAAGGACAAGGTAGGATGGATATCTATACTATCTCTTGTTTGTGAAGCTTGGAGCTCAAATCTAGGTCATGCCATAGTATAACGCATACAAAATTTTTAGCGACATCCCTAGTATAAGAAAATAATGTCGGGCTCCATCAAAATTTATATGCTTCAAAAGCATAATTATTCCTCATGGGTAGAGAAAAATACTCTCTTTCAAGAGGTTACAAGTTCAAAATACATTGTTGCAACTGTAGGAATCATCTTTTGTAGAAGCTAACACCCAAAGGAGAAAGAAAAATGGCATGGCTACAATCGAGATCATTTCGAAATAAGAACTTTGGTGGATCAAGAGAAGGAAGATTATGTGTGAATGTATACATAGATGGGAGGAAATTTTTCCTTCAATAAAGAGAGAGTAACTCTCATGAAGGTAAAAGATTTACAAGGTCTCCATGGATGCTCCATGGCTCTAATATCAGTATGAAGAAGTAGAGCAAGGGACCATCATGTGCTAGAGAGATTACTCTCCTCCCAACCTTATGCCTCTATATACATAGCTCTTCCAAGGGACTTCCCTCTTTGCAAAGTTGATACTAACCATCCAAGTGTCGCCCATGTAACTACATATGCATAAGTATCCAAGTTAACTGGAGTTAATTCAAGTAGATGCTTTTATAAAGTTCTAGAGCTCTTGAAGAAAAACACTCACCCATGACTCTCGTAGGACTTGAAGCCATGTCCTACTCATTCCCATCCATATGACTTAACCACGAGGCCAAGCATCTTTGCTTGTTTAGAGAGCATATGTACCTATGCTTAAATCTACTCTCGAGATTTTGGCCTTACATGCAATGAACAAACAAAATTGAATTTAGATCTCTGTGAACCAATCAAACACTCATATCACAACCTTACTTTATAATATGAATCCCATCACAAAGATGAAAACATGCTTTATATTGTATGGATCATGAGCTCAAGGTGTGCCTACAATTATTTATAGCTTTATTTTCAAGGATGAGAATGCTTTTCAAAGGGAAAATAATATTATGAAGTAATATTATGAGCTCAAGGTGTGCCTACAATTATTTATAGCTTTATTTTCAAGTAAATGAGTGTCCAATTAATTTGAATGGATATGAAATCAAGCATTAGTTGATCATCCTTGTGCATGATCAAAGTCCTAGAGTTGGATCTCAATATAAGTTAATGTGCTCTCTAAAACGAGTAATGTAGTGTAGCTCTGTCGTTAAAGTATTCAAGGTTCTAGTGGGAGATTTTGGATTCAAGTTATGCAAGGAGCATGGAATGTAGAATCTATTTTACTCAAACCTAAGCCTAATCTTCTAAAAAATTATAGCTCCAATTAACTAGGATACTTAAAGCATTGTAATTACATGTGTGACACTTGGTGTAGTATTAACTTGCCTAAGTTGGTAGACCCTTGGAGAGAGCTAAAAAGAGATATTTGATTGGGAAGAGAGATGACTCCCTACTTAGTCATGGTAGTAAACTCCTACTTCATCTCTCTCTCTCTCTCTCTCTCTCTCTCTCTCTCTCTCTCTCTCTCTCTCTCTCTCTCTCTCTCTCTCTCTCACACACACACACACACACACACACACATCCTACAGAGATGGTCAAGTCATCATAGATAGCAAGGTCATCGCATAGGCACTTGTGGCCTATGGGACACGAGAAGAGATCCACTTGGCTGTATGGAACTACAATGGAGACCTATGGACGCACCCAGAGAGACTGGACAAGGTGAGAGGCCAAGACATCATCCTACTTACAGAGATACATAAGAGTCTAGAGAGAGGATTGTTCGAGATATATGGATTCCAATGGGAGTCTCTACACCGAGGATGCACAAGATAGCACACATCCCGCAAATGAGAAGGGGTGGCCATACTTTTTAGACAGGGATGACACAGTTACAGATCATGGGCCGTGATCTAGAGGCTCGATACATGTGGACCCACCTTGAGCTATCGCATGACAGTTTCATCTACATAGCCACATGCTACTTTGCCCCCACAAGCTCTCATTTTGCCTCCACTGAGCATCACTCTTCATCAAGGGAGACCTCACCTTGTGCATGTCTATCTAATGAGATCATGGAGTACTCCACCCTTGGTGAAGTCTTCCTCATGGGAGACTTTTCAGCACTCGCGTATGCAGTGAGCAGTGCAAGACATATGATAAGGAGGAACCACATGCAGTACATACCCTATAGGAGGAGACTATCACGAGACACTCCGCAAACAGAGCTCTTATCACAACATATGGATGACATCTACTTAGGCTTGGCTCTGAGCACCCTCTCGATATTTATATAAGGATGGCTCAGAGGCCTACTTCAAGAAGCTTGACCTACATGACACATGAGTATGTCGGGGGAGGAGGGAGCATAGTTGATTACATCTTGGGATCCAGGGAGGCCACCCATCTCATTACATCACTTACCATCCCATCCATACCCATCGGAGGCGATCACACATACCTCTTCCTTTAGAACCCATCATATACCTATCATATGTACCCCACACACCACTCACTTCACACATGAACTAGCTCCTCTATACTCATTTGAGATCAAGCATGGCCTATGCCTACTACACCCATCCACCCCCTCCCAATTCTCACCTCACCTATTTCATTTATCTTACACATCTCAACTATCGGCTCCTTCCCACACACCACTGGACACATCCCTCCCATAGGGACTAGACCGCATAACAAATGGTATGTTGATGAGTGCATTGCACTTTACAGATACCTACATGTGTGACAAGCGATGGGAGAGATTACAGAGAGAGAAAGAGAGGCAAGTACACAGATGAAGACATTGACCCGTCAAAAGAGGTGGGCATTTGAGGAGGCATAGGAGCTCAAGCTATACCGTCTATTCATGAGCATGGATATTGTGATAGCATGGCGCACTCTCCTTGAGGACCCACAGATCTGGGGAGATTATGCAGCATGTTTATATGATGTGCCTTGACAGCCACCCATTCCACAACCACTCGTGCCTCAACCCACACACTCCTCTTTCTTGACTACATCGATGATGGAGAGGGCCATATATCGTATGCAATGTAAGTGGGCTGCTGACCATATTGGTTACAGAGTGAGCATCTCATCTATGAAGCCTCCACTATATCCCCATTGATTGCACATGCCTTCAACCGGGCTATAGGGGAGGGTCTCCTAGAGGAGTGGACGCGGCATACTGTCGTGCCTATCCACAAATCTGGCGATGCTCTAGATCCACGGACCTACAGGACTATCATGATTGGACACACAATGGCCAAGTTATATGGAGAGATTCTTGAGGTAGAGCTTAGCTCATATGCAGAGGCAACAGGCATGGAGTACATGTGGAAGACCAAGTTTTTGTTTACATTTACCTAGTGGCGAAGTTGTATTTGTAATCACAGCTCATACTACACATATCACTAACCTCCGTTTCACCAAGATGATGTCACTTCCTTGTATTCATTGAAAGTGCATGTATGTGAACAAGTATTCTCATGAGATATGGATTATAAAACTACACAATTGGCACACACATCTCAATGTTGGTTTCTTGATTATATAATTTGGGTGTAAACCTTGTTACATATTGCTTGTATGGAAGAAATGCCTCAACTTAAAGAGTAGTTACGCTAATCTTATTGCATGCTCAAAAATAGATCTCGTACTACGAGATTACAAGAGGACAAGACTAGATGTCCAGGATACAAGACTAGACAGGACTAGAACAAGTAACAAGACAAGAACAGGAACTGGAACTTGGAGAGTCCTTACTTGGTGGTCACCACTCCTTGAGCTCCCAAGACTGGTATTGGCAAGATTGATTATGAATGTGACCAACCCTTCCTTTTATAGGTTTTCAAGGGCGGTTACGATTTGATGATGTCATCGATGATGTCATCAACTGGAAACAAGACCTCCGGATGTCAGAATTGAGCAAATAGACAGTCGATCTTGGGGTTTTGGAACATTCCAGACGCAATGGTAGCATTAGTTTCTCCAAAATCATAACCAAACATGAGATAAATTCACATGTAATCTAAGGTTTAAGATGGTTTTCTTTGTCCATGACATCACCTCCCTCTCAAGCGACAAGTTCCACGAGGAGCGGCCATGTTCTCTAGCTTGAGTTTCATTGGATTCTTCCTATGGAATTCACGAACCTTGATTTTGCTCTCTGAATATTTTCTATAAGTTCCCAAGTACGATTGCTGACATCATACCCCTTCCAATGAGTAAGGTATTTCAATCTTCCTCAGGAGATTCTTGAATCAAAGACATGCTTAACCTTGAATTCTTCGTGATCTTTAATCTTGAAAGGTGGTGATGGACTGGGTCTCCCTTGAGCTTCCTTAGGTTCATCACAAGATAGGTCCTTTGAGCTTTTAGTGGTGCATTGTAGTGTTTCCAAGATCTTTGATGGAGTGCCTTGAGTATGCACACCTCCTTGATTGAACATGAACTCTCCTTTATCCTTTAACTTCTTGATATCTTCATAAAATGCATACTCCATATCATTTGTAATGCCTTTTTGGGCTTCAAAGATCCTTGCTTCAAATTCTTGAGGAGTGGTGTCTTCATTATTCAAGACTTCTGACTCGGGCTTGGATTTCTTTTAGCAACTGATTCTCACACTAAATTGCTTGATTGATAGCTTCATCTAAAGTTTTTAACTGAGATGTAGAGAATAAACAAACCTTTATTTCATCTCTAAGACCACTTTGAAATCGATTAGCTAGATAGTCTTCTTGATATGCGGATCCTTGAAATACAAGTTTGAAGTCTAATGTGAATTCTCCAACTGAGCGATCACCTTGTTGCAACCTCCGTTCAAAGACTCGAAGTTTTATATATATATCATCTAGAGTAGACTCGATATTTATGAGTATGGATATGGTGTCCATCATGCTTGGCACGGTCTTGATGTGGATAGTCTTGCCAAAATGTCAGGGAAGCACTAGATTGTGCTCTCTGACTACAGTAGACAAGATTTCAGAAATACACTTCTGAATACAAGAACACCCACATAGGTAAAATGATACAAGAATATGTGATTGATACAAGATGTCCCACAACCCGAGACTGATAAGTATGGATAACTCGACTAGAGATGATACAGGAGATCCCACAACCCAGGATCGTAAGTATGAAACAAGATAACTGGGTTATAAGAACTCCCTTCAGGGAGATGAACTGGATACAAGAAATAACTCAACAAGATCTCGTACTATGAGATTACAAGAGGACAAGACTACGTGTCCAGGATACAAGACTAGACAGGACTAGAACAAGGAACAAGAACTGGAACTTGGAGAGTACTTACTTGGTGGTCACCACTCCTTGAGCTCCCAAGACTAGAATTGGCAAGACTGAT